>WOXC01006861.1:600000-924970 GCA_011680675.1 Gymnobelideus leadbeateri
ACCTTCTATTCTTTCATTTGTTTGGATGTGCTTAACAGCATCTTGATTTCTCATAAAGTCACTAGCTTCCATTTGCTCCAGTCTAACTCTGAAGGAGTAAATCTCCTCAGTGAACTTTTGAGATTCTTTTTCCATCTGGAAAATTCGACTTTTTAAGGCATTCTTCTCCTCATTGCCCTTTTGGGTCTCCTTTGCCATTTGAGTTAGTCTATTTTTTAAGGTGTTGTTTTCCTTAGGCTGTTGACCCTCATTTCATACTTTTCCTGCATCTTTCTCATTTCTCTTCCCACTTTTTTCTCCACTTTTCTTATTTGATTTTTAAAGTCCTTCTTAAGGGTCCTCTATGGCCTGTAACCCACTCGTGTTTTCCTTTGGGGCTTTTGGAGGAGGATTTCTGACCTCACAGGCCTCCTCCTGTTCAATCCTCTTTGCCCCCAAAGTAGGAGTCTAAGGTTGCATTTTTCTGTTTAATTTGTTTCCTTTGCCTTGGCATGTTGCCACTTAATTGCTTGACTTTGGGGCTTGTTGCCACAGTATGGCCCTACCTCCAGACAGGGGAACTTTCGTCCCGAACGTGTACAGGGACAACTTCCGTTTCTGGCAAGCTGTAAACCCACCCACGACCTCCACCCCAGATCACAATCCAGATCCAGGGAGGTTAAAGCAAGAGCAATTACCGCCCAAGACTGATCACTGGATCTCCCTACAGTTCACAGGCCAGGAGCTGGAGCTGCCTCTGAAAACTACAAAATGGGGTGTCTCCTCAGTGGCTTCTAGCCCCCAGGGGAGGAAGCTGACACGTTCCCCAAATACTGGTCCCAAAGTCCATAGGGCACTAACCTCTCACTTTGTCCTAGGCATATCTATGTTGATAATTCTAGAATTGCCACAGCTGCTGGTGTTCTGGGGTCCCTCCAGCCAGCTGCTGGCCCGGCCGCCCTGGGGCTAAAACCATGACTCAGGCAGACCTGTGCTCAGCTCCCCGTGCACTGCGTGCTGCTGTCGGCTCCCAGAGAGCTGCACTGGTCCTTCCTGCAGGGCTGCTGGGCTGTCCTCAGCGGGAGGTTAGCTTCTCTGTGTCGTTCTGTGGGTGCTGGGGCTCCAGAAGTTGTTCAGAGTCCCTTTTACATAGTTTGGAGGTGATCTGGGGGGAGAGTGGCTTGGACGAGCTGTTTCTAGTCCGCCATCTTGGCTCCACCCGGTTAGATTTTTTTTTAAACAAAACCCTTCACAATGTAATGAAGCTGAATTTCAAGATACTTGAAAAAAAAAAAAACTTTAGCTTTTCAACAGAGAAAAGGGGTGCTGTTTTCTTTCTTTTGAGAGAGGGTTTGAGTCCAATATTCTAAAGCAAAAATACCTGACATTAACTCCTGAGCCTTAGAAAAGAACTTAGCATCTCAGTTTATTTCTTCAAAAATGAAACTTTTTTAAATTTAAAGACTATAATAAGTACCAATAAAGAAAAGGTAAGGACGAGGTAGTCCCTGTTTGACTGGTGTCTAAAAGGTGAAGAGCACCTTGGAGTTAACAGCATTCTCTGAATGTTTTCTTTGTCCTCCCCCTTCCTTTATTATGCCAGCCTCCACCCCTTGACTCTGAATTCCATTTCCTTGATCATAATGCAGTCACCTAAGCCATTCTATCCCATAGTCCATAATGCCTTTTCTCATTTCTATTTATTAAAAGAATGAAGTTCAAATGTTCTTGATATAGCTTTTTCACAACAGTGAAATAGTTTACAATTCTGCAAAATTTTCTGAGTTTTTTTAAAAGGATTTGGATTCTACTTTTTGGTTTACATTTATTAGCAACAATAATCCTTGGTCCGCACAGACAAACTTTTCAATGAAACTGTTCACCTGACCCATCAAATTATTTTTTGCAGGGGGAGAGTTGTTTGATGTCCCCAAAGCCTCCTTGAATGATCTTTTTAGCAAGCCCTTTAAAAATGTATTGCTCTGAAGTCACACGCTGCCAAGAACAAATGGTATCAAACCTCTAAAGATTTGAGATCTGCTCAAAATGCATAACTCATGAAGTTTAACTTTGTTCCAAACTTAATTTTTAAAATCCTTTGTTAAAAAAAACAGAAAGTGAAAAAGCAAAGATACCACATACCTTTACCCGTGAATGTTATTATAGAAGGATATTAGACCTGGCATTACATGACATAAATAATTAATAACAATAACAATAGCTGACATTTACATAACATTCAAAGTTTTGAAAAATGTTTTACAAATACTATCTCATTGGTTCTTCACAACCCTGGCAAGTAGGTATTACTATTATCACTATTCTACATGTGAGAAATTGAGGTAGATGGAGGGTAGATGATTTGCCTAGGGTCACATAGCTAGGAAGTATGTAAAGGAAGACTTGAACTTATATCTTCTAACTCCAGGCCCAGTTCCCTATCTAATGTGCCACTCAGCTGCCCACACGCAGATATTATGCCAGCCGTAATAGTCAATTTTTTATGTAGCTCATCTATCAGAGGGCTTAGGAGTGATTTACTTAAAAAAAAAAAACATTAGAGTGAAGAGTTGTGCTTATTGTAGTAGGGATGAGGGTGGTCAGCAAGAATATACTTGGAGTAAAAGATTCCATACTTCAGTGAAACTGCTAACCAAATGTAGCATTCGTGGATTGAGTTGCATATAATATTAACATCCAGCTTTTTTTCCTTTCAGAGATGACTAGTAGACTCTGAAATGATATTTCAGGTGGATGCATGGCTTCTGTCAGAAATGAAGTGAACAGTGCTGATTGTGGCTTATTCTAAGTGTTAAACTCATCCAGGAATGTCATTCAGAAGTCAGGAGGGAGGCATTCACCTGTACAGTTACTCCTTTTCCTTTACCTTGTATGTACAGCTGAACACCACAAGGATCTAAGTTGAGAGGAATGGTGACAGGCTATTAGTGCTGATATTTATTTATTAAACATCTACAAACATGAAATAATTCACCCATTATACCTTCCATGAATTCAGTACATTATGTCAATTTGCTTTTCCTAATTGCTTTTAGTTTCGTTTCTAGGATTTTTTTTAAAGCTATTGACAGTATAAAGTGATATTTGAGGATTTTGGAGCCTTAAATAATTCCCATTTTTCACTTACTTAACACTTGGAAGAAGAAAAAAAATGAAGGTGGAAAAAATCTTCAAGAGGTTAACACTGTAACTCAATCATTTTAAACAAGAATTTAAATCTGGAAGTGAACTTGGACATCGACTAATTCAATCATTCAATTTTATAAATGAGGAAACTGAGGCCCAGAGACATTAAATGATTTGCCCAGTGTCACATAGGTAATGAGAAGCAACACCAGGATTATGAAGGACAGAGGCTATGACTTCAAGTATGGTGCTACATCTCTCCTCTCTACGTTTTCATGACACTGCTCTATGCTATTTCTCCTCCTACCTACATGACCGCCTAGTCTCCTTTGCTGGATTGTCATCCAGGTTATATGTTATGGGAATGGGAATCTGAAGATCTTCCCTGCCCCTAGGCCCTTTCATAGGCTTAAGTGACTCTGAGAACCTTCCCTGATTTGAGAATATGCTCTGCCCCCTAATGGGCTGAATGTGCTCACCTGGAGCTGAGGTGGGAGGCTTGTTTTTCAGGAATGCCCACACCTTGTTACTTTGTGGTTGGGCAGTGGGGCATGAGGGTTGTTACATTCTCTGAACCAGGAGAAGGCTACATATACCCTGATGTGAGGTTGTGCTGTGGGGCTCACTCTGAAAAGAGTTGTGTGATTTGACCAGATGAGACTCTGGGTAGCCATTAAGCCCTCCTCCCTCCAGCTTTGAAAACCCAGATGTTGGTGCTTCCCTCTCTGGTAACTGACTAGATATGGATGTAATGGTCAGACAGTGGGAAGCCCTGTCTGCTGATCTGTTTCTCTGTCTGCTTGTAACTTCTGTTTGTATTTTGTTTGTATTCTCTGAAGTTCAGGGTGCTGACTTTTTCCCTTGAACTAGATAAATGATATATGTTTGATTGATTAAAGTAAGATTGTTAACCCATTTTGAGTTGCTTTCCTTTCGAAAAGCAGATCTAAGAACCTGTGTTGGCAGCCACCATGGGTATGTTAGGGTGCTTGCTGCTACATTATACCTGCACTAACAATGGGTGCCCCTCAAGGGTCTGTCCTGGGTCCTTTTCTCTTCTCCCCTTATATCATGTTCCTCGGTGATCTCAACTACCCACTGATTCAATTATTTTCTCTATGTAAAGGATTCTCAGATCTCTTTCTCCAGCCTTTACCTCTATTTGGACCTCCAGTCTTTCACCACCAACTGTATTTTGGACATCTCTAATTTGATGTCTCATAGATATCTAAAGCTCAATGTGCTGAAACAGAACTCATCATCTTTTCTCCAAAACCATGCATTCTTCCCCACTGCATCATTACTGTTTAGGAATCCGAGCTCACAACCTAGTGCTATCCTCAGCTTCTCACTCACGGTCACTACCCATATCCAATCTGGTAAGTCTTTGTGATTTCTACATTCACAACATCTCTCATATGTGTTCCCTTCTTTCCACCTTGATATCCAACACCCTGAAGCAAACTCTCACCACCTCTTTCAGTCATTTTCAGTCATGTCCAACTCTTCATGACACCATTTAGGGTTTTCTTGGCAAAGATACTGAAGGAGTTGCCATTTCCTTCTCTAGCTCATTTTAAAGATAAGGGAACTGAGGCAAAGTGAGTTGCTCACTTGCTATGGGTCACACAGCTAGTAACTGTCAGAGATAGTATTTGGACTTGGGAAGATGAATCTTCCTAACTCCAGGCCCAGCATTCTATCCACTGTGACACCTAGCTGCCCTTCATCACCTCACATTTAGACTATTGCAACAGATTTCTCATTGGTTTCCTTGCCTCAAGTATCTCCCCACTACAGTTTATCATCTACTCATCTCTTTTTTTTGGCTTTTTTTTAATTTTTGGAGGGCAGTTGGGGTTAAGTGATTTGCCCAAAGTCACACGGCTAGTAAGTGTGTCAAGAGTCTGAGGCTGGATTTGAACTCAGGTCGTCCTGAATCCAGGGTCAGTGCTCTATTCACTGTGCCACCTAGCCTCCCCCTACTCATCTCTTAAAGTGATCTTACTAAAACACAAGTCTGACCACATCACCTCCTACTCAACAAATTCTAGTGGTTCCATATTACTTCTAGGATCATATGTAAAATCCTCTTTGGCTTTTAAAGCCCTTATCAACTTGTCCCCTTCCTACTTTTTCTGTCTTATTACATTTAAGCCCATCCATGTATTCTATGATCCAGGCACACAGGTCTTCTTGCTGATCCTTACACACAACACTCCATCTACCAACTCCATGCCTTTTCAGTGCCTATCTTCTGTTCCTAGAATTAATTCTCTCCTCATTTCTGCCTCCTGGTTTCCAGGACTTCCTTCATGATTCATTTCAAATTTCACCTTCTACAAGAGGCCTGGTCTGGCCTACCACCCTCTCCCAGCATACCCTACAATGGCTAGCCTCTTTCCTCTGAGATTCCCTAACATTTGTACAGTGTATATATCATATGTACATAATTGTTGGCAAGTTTCCTCCAGTAGAATATAAGCAAGTACTGTTTTTGGTGGCACATGGTAATTGTTTAATAAATGTTTGATACTATTGTTATTGATGATGATGATGATGATGATGATATACAGAAGGGAGGCATAATAAATGCCCCATGAATTGAGCAGCCTCTATCTAGCATCAAAACAATATTAAGAAAAACCAGGCCTAACAGAAGTGGGCAAGGAGAGTAACTCCCAGATCACAATCTATCAGAACACAGTTCACAAAAATAAGTCAGGGGGAGGAAAGGACTGTTTTGGTTTTGGTTTTGCATCAATACCATATTATATGCTTAAGGGTTTTTAAAACTTAGATTGAGTTACCTATATAAAGACAAAGGTACCTTCATTAATAATATCCAGGATTGTTTCTTTTCCTTTGTGTCTAATTTTTATTGTAAGTTCTAATAAGGTGTTAGATTTGGATACTAGTGATAATTACATATTACTTCTCTAAGTTTGTTAATGATGGCTATTGTGTAAAAGCAATATTAAGTGTGATTACAAGCAAAGTTCCAGGAGAAAAATGATTTATTTTTACCAACTGAGAATATTTTCAATTATTGTAGTATTAATGGTCTGGAGTTTTTCTTCTCCCAAACTAATCATTCTTCTTCATCCACGTGACAGCCCTTCAAATACCTGAACATAGCTATTATCCTTCCCTTCCCACCCTCATTCTTATTTTCTATACTGTTTTCTTAACACAAGCCACTTTGAAATGGGCATTCTACCCTCAGTAGTGTATCTGAAATATCTTTCTGTCTTCATCTTTCAACCACATTTTAAATAAATAAACTCAGCTTGTAACTCTACCATCACTGCAAGATCCCACACAGACTATAGAATTCTGATATGTTTTATTTTTTAATTTATGGAATAAAACAAGCATACCCATAACACAGTAAAATTTTAAAAAGATGATTGTATGTGAAACTGCAAATCTGCTATGCACAACTTGCTATTCCTTTTAAGTATACAACAAAATTATGATGTATATTTTCTCTTTTTTTTCTTCCCTCCATCTACCCTAGAGATAGATGGCTACAATACACACACACACACACACACACACACACACACACACACACACATACAAACACCACACACACATATATGTGTATATATCACCACACACACATATATGTGTATATATATATATACACATATATGTGTGTGTGGTGTGTGTGTATGTATATATATGTATATATACACACATATATATGTACACATAAAAATTTTATTCCACAAATCTAGTGACCATGTCCAAGTTAATCATTATGCCTCTTCAACCTCTAACAGAATGCTCAGCATAGAGTGAGCACTTAATAAATGCTTATCCAAATGATTTCTTTGACACAAGGATGAAAAATGACTCCAAGAAAAAAATCCCATTTGGTTAACTTCCTGCTTAAAACAGATTCATAAGACTTAAAGTGTTGGAAGGGATCTAAGCAGACACCTGGTGTGTGTGTGTGGGGGGGGTCGGTGTATGTATATATCTATATAGATGTAGAGATAGATAGACAGACAGATGAAAAGCATCCTTACTCTAACATAATTATAGTGGTTGTCTGGCAACTGCTAAAACATTTCCAAGGAGAGGAAATCCACCATCTCTCAAGGCAATACATTACAATTTTTTTTCCTTTTTTTTTTTTGAGGGGCAATTGTGGTTAAGTGACTTGCCCAAGGTCACATGGCTAGGTTTTATGTTAAGTGTCTGAGGCCGGATTTGAACTCAGGTCCTCCTGACTCCAGGGCCAGTGCTCCATTCACTGTGCCACCTAGCTGCCCCAATCCATTATGTTTTTGAATAGCTGTAATGGTTAAGAAGTTTTTCCTGACATCAAGCCTACATTTTTGCTTAGCAATTTCCATTTATTGTACCTAGTTTTGCCCTCTAGAGCCACATATATTGAGTCTCATCCTTCTTCTTCATCCCTGTGACAGCCCTTAAACATGGCTCCTATCCTCCCTTCTCTATTTCCACTCTTCTCTTCCCCAAGCTAAATATTCCCAATTCTTTTAACTTAGTCACATATGACTCGGACTCAAGGTCCTCCAAAATGCCAATTCCCCTCTCTGAACACTTTCTAGCTTGTCAATGCCCTTCCTAAATGATGGTTGCCAGAAATAAACACAATATTCTGGATAATGTCTCACAACAGCAAAGTATAGTAAGCCTATAGCTTCTATAATTATATAAGTTAAATCTCTGTTAATTTAGCCAAAATTTTATTAAATTTTGACATACTACATGATACTGATTCTACATGATACTGATTCATATTGAGCTTTCAAACTTTCAAACAAACTGCTGTCTAATTATATCTCACGTATCTCATACTTATGAAGTTGATTTTTTTTACCCAAGTAAAATACTTTACATTTGTCCCTAATAAATTTCATCTTATTTGATTCAGTCCAATGTTCCTGTCAAGAACCTTTTGGACCCTGACTCTGCCATCCAGTGTGTAGCTATTCCTCCCAGCTTTTCATCATCTGTAAATGTGATTAGCAATTCATCTACATCTTTATCCAAATCATTGATAAAAATGTTAAATGACACAGTTGCACAAATCCCTGGTAATTCATTAGAGAGCTCCAGCTGTACAGCAATTGAGTTCATAACAATTGTTTAGTCCAACCATTCAATCAGTTCAGAATCTGTTATAGCTACATTATGATCTAATTCCAATCTATTTCTCTTTTCCACAAGAATAGACCAAAATATTTTACCAAAAACTTACTAAAATCTAAACTATATTCACATTATCCACCAGTTAAGAAATCCCGTCAAAAGAGGGAAAATAAGGTTATTCTGGTATGTTCAGTTCTTAATGAAATCATAGTGGCTTACTAACCATCTTTTTAATGATCCGAAAATTTTACCAAGAATGAAAATTAAGTTTTGTGGGCCAGAGCTAGAAAACTCTGTTCTCTCCTTTTTAAAAATCAGGACACACTTCTTTAATCTTATACCACCTCTACCATTTTTCATGATCTTTCAAATACTTCTCTAAAATTGCTCAGCAATTGCATTTGCCAATTATTTCACCACGATAGAAAGTAGTTGATCTGTGCCAAGTGACTTGAATTCATCATAAGCAACTATGTACTCTTGGGTATCCACTCCCTATTAGTCATTTTTTCCAGTGCAAGCATCAATCTCCTTTGGCAGAGAAGCAAATTAAAGTTGAGAAGCACTTATCTCTTTACTGTTAGTTGTGATCATTCTATCCAGCCTAAGCAAAAGCACTATCTTTTCCTTAATCTTCCTTTTTTTCTGCATAGTTTTAAAAAATTAAAAGCCCTTTTTGTTGTCTTTGGCTTCTCTAATCAAATTCAACTCATTCTGAGATATTTTTTAGGACTCTGTCAGCATTTGAGAGCATCAACCTCAAATTTCACCTTTTCCTTTTCCTATTTTGTACTTTTGCTTATGTACCATGTCTTCATATGTGCTCTCGCTTTCATTCTTCCCAATTAGAACTGAGGGTTTTTTCCAAATTATCCTCTCAGCCCTGGAGTTTTAAAAGTCAAACCAATTAAGCAGTGACTTCTTTAGTGATTTTTAAATATCTTCTCCATCATCAACTTTCTTAGGGGAGATGACAGAGTATTCAGGGTATTTGTGCACTCCTCCAAATGTAGTTTCCTGTGAATATAACTTCTGAAAGATGTCTCTCAAATTGCTATGGACAATTCATCACAATTTGACATGCTGTGTTCATCAGAGCTTATTATATTGTGCCCCAAGTTTCCAGTACTTAATATTAACACAATGTTGCCAGGATTTTGCTTCAACTATTTTAAGATAGAGTTAACATTAAGTTAAAAAAGGAGTAAGACTATTTTTTTAAATACACATCCCTACCTCTAGAGTTGCCTTGCATGTGGTCAGGATAGAGATAAGCAAAATTTAACAACCGATAACTCAGGATTCCTGTTCTCTTTCTGCAACATAACTGTCATAAAAATATACTCTCCACTTAGGGTTACTGTGAGTAATCAGTTATAAATGACAAAAAAGAAAATGGATACACTCCCCAATGAAACATTTTCCATCATTAACAATAATAGAAATGTTGCTTCCAACAAGCCCTAGGGCATTGCTAGTACATTGAATCTGAGAGAAACTGCTGATAGATGAGGCTGGCTTGGCAGGAAAGCCGCCAGGACTTTTTTCCTTATATAATGATCACCTAAAAATGGTTCAAATATCCCTCAACGATGCATTTTCAAAGAAACCAGTTATATTTCATGGAACACTGAAAACTACTTAAGACCACCTGTTGTTTCATTTGAACATGGTCTTTTGGACAAGTAATCTAAGAGATCAAGGTGTTCAGTGAATAGGGAACTCAACCAGGAGTAAGACTGAGTTCCCTTAACGTCTGTTGACCATATGACTCTTAACCAACATAACGTAGCCAAGTCGCATCTTTAAAGACACTAATACCAATTCTGCCTAACTTATGGGGTTGTTGAGATGGTCAAACATGGAGAAAGGAAAATGGAAGGGTAGAGAAAGGAAGAAAAGGGGAAGGAATGGGTGGGGAGGGGAGGAAAAGAGAAAGGAGGAAAATAAAGGGAAGGGTAAGGGAGGAAAAGGGAGAGGAAGAAAGGGAAAAGAATGAGGAGAGTTAGGGGATCAAAAGAAAAGGTAAGGAGCAACTTTCAGTGGCAAATGTATGCACAGCAAGAGCCAATAACTAGAGCTTTTCCCTAAAGGTTGATGTTGGAGAGAAGCAGTGTCTCCAAGGACACAGAGAATAGACAGGTAAATGGTGAGGTGGTGTCAGTATTGACACTGAGGACAAATTGAGGGTGGCAGTGCAATTTTTGTCCTTTCAATGACCACAGTAAAGAGGACTGTACAACCACAAAAGGGACACATTAATATACTCACAGTGATAGGTGAAGGGGAATGGGTCTGGTCAAAGGGGTGCCATGGCAATAGGACCCTGGGAATGGATGTAGCAGAGGGAGTAAGATTGTACTTCATGATACAGAGTAGAAAAGGACTAAGTGAAGAAATGTAAGTTATGGCCTCCAGACTGCTTTGGAATAAATGTATACACACACACACACACAAGCACACACAAACATCTGAATATCAGTGCCCTATGACAAAGCTCTGATGCCCCTGCCCTAGTTCCAATTGTGCCAACAATTTTTTAATATAAGCTACCTTCTAAGCAGTGATCATCCAATTTTTTTTTTTTAAATCTACTGTCCCTCTGAGAAAGGACACTGATTTTCATTAACCAAACTTTTGACCCATAGAAGAGTTCTAGCATTTATTTTCAGGACCATTTTTGAGGTTTTAAATTAAACTCTTTGTCTTAATTTAAGGTAATAGAGGAATTTAATCCTGTTTTGTCAAAGGTCTTGATTTTAATAGACCTAATCAGCTCACTGGCTTAAATCCAAGAAATAAAGGTCAAGCTTTGGAGATTTGTCTATCTTATTCTATTACAGATAGTAGGAAACCAATGTAACACACTATGAAAAAGAGATGTACTTTTGAAAAGCACTCCCTTTGGAATAAAAGAAATCAAAATAGCAAATAATCACCTAAATCCCTGGGAGTCTATCAAACAAAGGGATATTATTTCAATGAGAAAGAGATCCAGTATATGGTACACATCAATTATCCTAGATAATGAAACCAAGGTACTATATTTTAGAGAATCAAAGACTTGCTTAATAAGAAAAAACTGCTATTTTGAATGCTTTGCTTCTTCAGAGAACACAATGATTTCAGTTTTATTTAGGTCCCAGAATTTCATAACTCTGAGTTCCACTAACATAAAATCTTGAAATATAAGCTTTGGATTGAAAATATGTTTCACCTTTTTTTGACAAATTTGGTCAAATGAAATAACATATGCAAAACACATGAAAGCCTTAAAGTGTTGTATGTTAACATTTATTATTAATATTAATAATTTAACACTAATAATCCAGAATTATCAGTATTTGAGACTTTTCCATAGCAATTAAATACTATTGGTTATAGATTATCAACATGAAAATCAACATTTATTCTGGATTTCCAGTTAGGGCTTTATCTCCTCTAAAGAAACAAATAAATTAGGGAAGTACCAAGAAAAGTAGAATGATAATGTTTCACTTAGAACTTATAACAGCCAGTTTGGTGGAAATATGATCTCAGTGATCCCAGGTGGGAGCAGCCTACCTAGGGTTAGGGTTCCATAGAATCTGAGAAGTTGATGAGAAGTAGGTAGGGTGTCCTTCTTGGACCCCATGACATTCATCCCTAGAGAATGACTGCTCACTCAAAAACCTGAATCTATACCTTAAGTCATTTTTTCATAGCTGTTGGAGCCAGCCAATCAACAAATCAAAAATCTGCGAAGTGTTTATGTACAATGAATTGCGACAAGTCCTGTGGACTCAAAGAGGAAATAGTCCCTGTCCTTGAGGAGATTACATTCTAAAAGAGTATACAACATGAACAAAGAATAGCCCCTCTCACAAGATTCCAAGGACTAAAGTTATTTGGGAAGGGGGATCCTAGAAGCTGGGGAAATCAGGAAAGACTTCACACACAAAAAGATGGCACTTAAGTCTTGAAGAAAATCAAGGATTCTGAAAGACAAAGGTAAGGAATTCCAGGAATGAGAGACAGCCAGAGCCAAGGCAAGGAGATTGGAGATAGAGCAGTATATATGCAGATCAGTGAGTAGGTCAAGATGAAACATAGACTATATAGAAAGGAATAAAGTATAAGAGAATAGAAAAGTAGGGTTTGTTGTCATTTCAGTCATATCTGACTCTTTGTGATGCCATCTGGAATTTTCTTGGAAAAAATACTGGAATTGTTTGCTATTTCCTACCCAGCTCATTCTGCATATGAGGAAACTGAGGCAAACAGGATTAAGTGACTTGCCCAGTCACACAACTAAGTCTCTGAGGTCAGATTTTTTTACTCAGAAATATGAGTCCTCTTGATTCCAGGTCTGGTACACTATTAACTTTTCCACCTAGCTCCCAGGAAAGGTAGAAAGGACCAAGTAATGAAGAGCTTTCAATGTCAGAAAAGTTTATGTCAGATCCTAGGGGCAATAAGGAGCTAGTTGAGTTTGTTCAGGGTAGGGGGTGGCTGACATGATCAGACCTCTGATTTAGAAAAATTACTTTGGCTGCTGAATATATTAGAAAAAGAAAATGATGGTAGTTCCAGGAAGTTCTTGATCCCACTCAACCTGATTCCTTAGGCCTTTTTGTTATAATATATTTTATGCATACCCCTGCTCCTGACTTGTATTGATGGACACACATAGTCTTAAGCAGTAGAGACTACACTACCCTGCCTTCTAGCTGAGCCACCCCTGCTAAGCCATGGACTGATACACAAGTTCCCACTGATTACTCGGCTTCTTTATTTTATTCAATTTCACTTCAAGTTGTTGGGTTTACCTTTTCTTGAATATATTTGTGATAGCAGTACTGCTAGTCTATCAGCATCAATTAGGGTAGTGTTTTGCTTATGAATAGAACAGAATAAAGAGAGAAAGAAAGTGAGACATTCTTCTGAGGTGGCTGAATAAAAGTTTGAAGACAGAAAACATAGGAGAAAGAGAATATATAAGAGAAAGAGGTTGCCTGAGTTGGAATTAACTAAGTTATCAAAAGTGACAAAGGAAATGAAAGAAGTATAGCAAGTGTAGGAATCCCCCTAAGGAGAAGGAAAAGACTAGACATGGCCCTAAGATTCCTTGTTCTGACCACCAGGTAATAGTCACTATTGACTCTGAATGATATGGTTGCTTTCTAGAGGTATAGATATGGAAACCTTCCCTTAGGGATCAAGTGAGATAATACTTGTAATGCACTTAGCATAGCTCCTGGCACAGAGTAGGAGCTTAATAAATATTTGTTTCTTTCATTCTAGAAGGATGGGGGCAATAGCAAATAATACATTCACAGGAATGGGATATTCATATTTGGGATTTAAACTCTTATATTGTCTTGTCTTCATTTATATCTCAATCCTATTTGTCAGGTTCGCATAAACCCCGTGTTTTTACTTAACCATTCTGATTTGGTTACTGGTTTTATTTGAAACTGCTAAATCCCAATTCTCCTCTCTCCTCAGCTGCCAACACCCACTCAGAACTTTCTCTGAGTCTGCAATATCTCATTTGCAATTCTGTATTTTTGCATTCCACTCTCATCCTTTGCAAGATCCCCTGAGTCCCACATATATATCAGACCATTTTTCCCCTCCTTCAGAGGGACAGAAAGGTTTGGGCTATTCTGTAGGAATACTACTTGTACACATAAGTTAAGTGTCATGATAGAATATCAGAGCTCAAGTCAGACACTAATCTCACTTTACTAATGTTCAATATAGTAACTGAAAGCATGCCAACCTTTGATTTATAAACAGAAGGAAATAGCTATCCCTTGATACTGGTGTACAACACTCCTTAATTTCCAGAAGCGATAGAGCTTTTCTTTTATATCAAGGGAATGTCTCACCACATTTAACATACTTTTTAATTGATAGAACATTTTTTCATTTTGAATTGCTCACTTCCCAAGGGAAAGTAGAAAAAATAAGGACAGTAAGAAATCCAATAATAACTCAACATTTAAGGACAAAGAATATCCAGTTATATTTTACAACCATCCTTTGTTAAATACATGAAGATTTCCAAGTGAGTGTACCTTTTTATGTAGCTAGGATAACAAAATGGAAAAGAAAATTATGAAATTGCTTTATTGCAATGTTGTGCCAATCTAGCTATTTATCTAGCTCCTTTCTGAGTTGACACTCCATGTGGGATTATGTACAATTTTCATTAAAATATAGATTCTTAGGGTCCTGAATTTTTGAAGTGACGTCAAGAAAAATAGGTATATATTTTGACAAGCCATCCCTGTGAACAGTTAAGCATTTGTCTGTTAACTGGGTCTCATAATTTAGCCATCTGTCATCTCATAGTAAAGGTTCTGAAAGAAGGGGTTTGAATGAGACAGCTTGCATAGCTACTGATCCCACTCTTTGGTTCTTCTATGGCATAAGTATGTCATATGCCAGTCATGCTATTCTGAACCTACATACTGCCCAGACAACAGTGCTTCCTCCCCCACAACAGCCTACTTCCTGCCACAGTTAGATGTCAGAGTGCGGATAAAAGAGAAAGGAATGGAAAAGAACAGACCACAGAGGATGCATCAGAGAGTTCCAATTAGTGAATGTACAGTAGAAATTTGGATGCTGAATTAAGAAGTAGTTTGGCTGCAGGCTGCATGAGACCAGAACTGTGAAAGTTAGAAGGTGAATGGGGTAGGGATTTAAATAGAAATCCCAATCTACAAACCCAGATACTTTTCTTAACTGATTCCCTCTTTTAACTGACAAAGCCTTAAAATATGAACTGCAAAAGTCAAAAGCCACAGAGCTCGGTTCCTGAGGAGATGAGAAAAGTAAGGATTCCTTTTAAAACAGTCATACATTTGAATCTGATAATAAGAACTGTACTGTAAATTTCAAAGGAAGCTCTATTGCTATTTGAACTTTGGAATTCCTATGCTACATTTTTTAAGAAATACAGATAAGTGAACACTGATAGAACTCAGTTCAATGCAGAAACAATAGTGGATGAAAGAACTTGGAGAAAAGTGTTTGGGGGCTTTAAAGAGTTGTCCAGTCCTTGTTGTTGTCTAGGGATGTAGTTGACATTTAAAAAAAAATCTAAAACAGTTAAGCAAAGGTTTTAGACCTACAGGAGATCATGGTCAGGGGTGTCAAACTGAAATCAAAATGAATCCACATATTGACTTGAAAAAAACCACAAATTAACATTATCTATGTCATGTTGTATTTTTCTTTATTTTGTTATGCATTTCCTAATTACATTTAAATCTAGCACTGAGAAGTTTGGACCACTAGGAGTTTACCACCTCTGACTGTATTCCAATTCCATCATTTTGCAGAAGAAGAAATTAAAACCCAAAGTAGGAAACTTAGTTGTCCAAGATCACAAAGGTTATTAGCAGTTGAGCTGGAATTTTTACCCAGAATGCTTTGACTCTAATTACAAAATGGTTACACTATACCATATTTTCTTTACCACTTCTCTTTTTAAAGCTTAGTCATTCTTCAAGATACAAATTAAGATGCATTGGAAAGGGTAGAAGCTTGAGATGGGATGAATAATTAAGAAGCTATCACAAATATCTACAAGAGAGATGATGATATTCTGAACTAGAATAGTAGTTATGTGAGTGATGAGAAGGAGGATGGATGCGAGAGATGATCTGGAAATGTAATTGACAAGATTTGACAACCAGTTGTATATGGGGAGTGAGGGAGAATGAGCCTCAAATTTTATGCCAAAGTTGTAAACCTATATGATTTGAAGAATAGTGATGCTTTTCAACATAAAACGGAAATTTGGAAAACAGATGGGTTTTGGAACAAAGATAATGAGTTGTGGTTTGCAAATAAGACTGAAAGAGGCATCTCATTGGAAATGTTCAATAGATAGTGATGTAAAATTGCAGTTTAGACTAGAAACCAGGTTTAGATCTAGGAGTCACAAGTACAAAGATAGACGCTATAAATCTATGTGAGCTGATGGTGCAACCAAAAAAAAAAGGAAATGGGGCTTATGATAGAGCCTTTGGGTATACCCATGTTTAGGGGGCATGGCACTGAAGCAAAAGAGACTGAAGAGGTGTCCAACAGGTGAAAGGAGAACAGAGAGGAAAAAAAAACCCAGAGAGGAAAGAAAGTGGTTAATGCTGTCAAATACTGCAGAGAGATCAAGAAAGATGAAGGCTAAGCAAAGGGCATCAGATATGACAATTAAAAGGTTATTAGGAGCAACTAGGTGGTACAGTGAATAGAACACCAGCCCTGAAGTCAAGAAGACCTGAGTTCAAATCTGACCTCAGACACTTAACACTTATTAGATGTGTGACCTTGGGCAAGTCACTTAACTCCAATTGCCCTGCCTTCCCCCCCTTCCAAAAAGCCAAAAATAAAAAGTGTATGACCTGAATATCAAAGATCATGTCATAAAAAATTTAAAAGAGTAAATCATATGCCTTTCATAGCTATAGTTGTGAGATGTACTTTTTTTTGCTTTTTTTTAGAGGGGGGAAGGGCAGGGTAATTGGGGTTAAGTGACTTGCCCAAGGTAACACAAGTAGTAAGTGTTAAGTGTCTGAGGCTGGATTTGAACTGACTCCAGGGCCTGTGCTCAATTCACTGTGCCACCTACCTGCCTCTGTGAGATGTATTTTTAACCAAAAAAGGTCTACAGGCAATTACAAAGATAATATAATTTTTTTTTTTTTTTGCTTTTTAGAGGGCAATTGGGGTTAAGTAACTTGCCCAAGGTCACACGGCTAGGTTTTTGTTTGTATGTGCATTAAGTGTCTGAGGCCGGATCCGAACTCAGGTCCTTCTGACTCCAGGGCCGACGCTCTACTCACTGTGCCTCCTAGCCGCCCCTATAATATAATTTTTATTACATGAAATTAAAAAGCTTTAGCACAAACAAAATCAATGTATCTAATATAAAAAGAGAAGCAACTGAATAAGAAAAATATTTGTATTAAATTTCTCAGATATTGCTTTGGTACATGAGATATACAGAGAACAATTTATTATATATGTATGTATGCATATATATGTGAGTGTAGGTATATGGGTTGCATTGGTGTGTGGGGGTGGTATATATGTGGGTGTATATATATATATATATATATAGAGAGAGAGAGAGAGAGAGAGAGAGAGAGAAAAACAGAAACAAAGAGACAAACACAGAGTATTGATACATACATAAGGATAAGGGCTAGCTCATTATCAGTTTGGAGTAAAGGAGTAGAAGATGAAAAGGAAGGGGATGATTATAAGGTATAGACAGGGAAGGAAAGTAGAGTTCACAATAAATAGTCTATTTTCTATGTAAAGCATGAGGCAAGTCTCTTAGAGAAGGGATAGAGTACTGAGAAGATCATTGAATATATGTGTATCTATAGATACACATATATATTTGCATGTGAGTATATACACATAACTGATATGTATTGATATATATGTAAATTGATTGATGTAGTGCATAAAAGTTTGCCAAGTGCTTTACATACATTCGAGTCTTACAACCTAAGACAGAATGAAGTCTTTGATAGAGTAACTCAAGCCCTGATGTCCAAGAAGGGCAGTTCAAAAGTATATTAAGGCTGAGGACACTAGTGAGGTAGATAGGAGTAACTCAGCTCAGTGTTCTAAAGATTGTGGCACTTAGAAATAAACAGCCTGTTTTATCCAAAATTTTCCTCCCAGAAGGGTAAAAAAAGTCAAGCAAGGTTCTTTTTGTTTGTGTATTTGTTTTCTTTTGTTTTTGCCCCTAAAGCAGTTAGGTAGCTGAGTATGAAAGGGCTGACACTCTCAAAAAGGGAAGTGGAAGCCTTTGGGCTTTAAACGAAAAGAGCATAACACAGCCCATTCTTCCTATTGAAAAAAAGAACACTATTACCAAGGAATCCAAATGAAACTAAAATCTAGAAGCAGAAAAAAGTTCCCTAACCATATAACCAGAAAAAAATAAATGCTCCAAACAATTTCCAAAAGAGCCTCCACTCCCAGAAAGGTAGACTACATTTTGAGCTAGGCAACACATTTAGCAGAGAAAAAATTCCCAGCAAAGACCAGTGGGAAACAAATGAGGCAGGAACAACCTGATGACATCACCAAAAGACAAAAGTCCTGGAAGTGTGAGTTGCTCTTCCATAGGTATGCTCTGTCTACATGTGCTTTCAGCAAAGACTTCTCCCCATGCATGTGCCTCAACCCTCCCTATATGTGTCCGTTCTTCCGGATCATATGTGTATCTTTTTTTTTTCTTTTTGGAGGGGGAAGGGCATGGCAATTGGGGTTAAGTGACTTGCCCAAGGTCACATACATAGTAAGCGTTAAGTGTCTGAGGCTGGATTTGAACTCAGGTGCTCCTGACCCCAGGGCAGATGCTCTATTCTCTATGCCACCTAGCTGTCCCCATATGTGTATCTTTGACAGAGTCTACCAAAGTTTTATGGAAAAACTATTTTATTGCTATTCTTCTTACTATACTGTCTTTTTATAGTGCCCTTCTTTGAGGTACCTCCCACAATTTTCACTTATCAGTTAGGTCCCAAAAGGAGCAAATAACCCAATTTTAAGAAACTCTGAGGGTCTGTACCCAGAAAACCATCACTCACAAAACCTAATCCCATCAGTCCATTTACCTTTAAAGGTCACTGAATAAGACATACTTAACTCAAAGCAAAGACATTAACTGAGATGACATCAGCAGAATAAGAGCAAAACATCAACAGTGGAAACACCATTCTTACTTTTCAATTGCTGGTATGCTAAATGAAGACTGTCCTTAAAGGTGAAAGACAAGAGAAGTTTGACTGGACCAAGGATACATAGAGAAAATCCTTCCTGGAAGGTGTTGGGGGTATATGTGCAATTCCCCTGGAGGCATGAGATCCGGAGCATGCTGACTCTGCAGTAACACGGTGAAGGTGAATCAGACGTTTCATGAGATAGCTCTGTTCTAGGATGGGAGCTCTGTGACCTTCTGACTTGTTGCCAACTGATAGGGTTTTCAAGGGAAGAGAAGTCTTGAGATTCCAAGGAGGTTTAGGGAGGTTTGGAACATCCTGCCCAGTATTCGGAGCCGGATACATGGCTGTGACATAAGAGACATACGGGAACAAGGACAATGGTGTACTCCCAAAGATAGTGGTTTATGATGTCTATACAGTTACACACTATATAATCTGAACTCTTAGCTGATCATGCAGTAGTTAGGATGCAATCACATAAGAAGCTGCTGAATAAAGTCTTGCTACTCTTTGACTCTCCTGGCTTGGAACTCTGTTCTTGGGGAATGTAGCTGGACTACGACCAGGTATACACACTGAAGGCTGGAAGCAGGCAAGACCCAGCCACCCCTGACCTTGGAGGTCAGATCAGGAAGGGACAGAGTTTTAAGAAGTATTGAAAAATCTGTTCTTAAAATATCTGAAAAAGGGAAAAAAATACTGATTTTTTGGGGGAAAATCCCAGAAAGTATTACTTCTGCAAAGAGGTAGTTGAAAAGATATCAATAACTACTGACTCATATGTCTACTTTCTTATCTCTAGAAAATCCTTATGAAAATGATATACACACTTACACACTTTCCAAAGATATGCTTAAAATGTGAGAGGAAAAGGCAGACTTTCACAAACAATTTTCTATGGAAGAGACACAATACACGTTTGTGGACCATAAGAAGGGCATTTTTCTAAGTAGAGCAAAATTCTGCCTTAACAACCTTCTTACCAACAAACTGTTTTCCAGGCATTTTATTAACATTAGACAAAATTTTTATAGATACAACAGAGATTATTTTGTTCAATGATCTACTAATTGCCAATATCAAGTGAAGCAGAAAACAGAGAGTCACGTGCATCTTAAAAACATTTGCTGCTATCATGGAGGATATTTGATGCAGAGTCCAAATGAGGGAGGTTCCCTTTAGCTGGTGAGTTTCTTCAAATGATCTTGTTTGTGAATGACTTTGTTCTGAACGCATCAAATTCTTTAATGATACAGTTTCTTAAATAAGATCCACACTTACTCAAAAAGCTTATTAGCCAGACAGGGGAAAACAAGGGTGAAGGATGCCTATTGTCCAGACTCCAATATGCTGTTGTATGAACTGCTTGCAAAGTTGGTCTATCAGTATATAGCTCAGACAAGAATAATAGAGTCAATAAATAAATCAAAATTGAGTAGAAAGAGAACAGATTTAGACTTACTTTGGGAAATTGAGCAATTGTTTTAATGACCCTATGTTTCTTCCTGAAATGAAGGTCCTTTTTTTAACACAAATTCTCTTCTGGTTATGTTATAGCAATGTGAATCATAGAACACTAAGATCTTTAAAGAATCAAAATTGGAGGTGTCTCAAAGAGCAATAGACATATGTTTGATGGGCATAAGTAGGATGCAGCATACTCTATTTGCACCCAAACTATGAAGTAAAAGATATTTCTTTGGAAAATAATTGGACTAGTCATCTCATGGGAGTAAGTGATAATAGATAGACAGTTGATTGCACCACTGATACCTTTGTATTATTAAAATGAACTAGAGGAAAGCCTCTGATATGTTTAATGGATCCTCTATGAAGATTTATGGGGGAATATTGAGATGAGTGTCACAGTATGAGAAAACAAGGATGTGTTGGAATCTTTACCATTGCTGAGAAGAGCCACATAGGGTCCATGGATGTATTGAAGGAAAACGTGGTTATGTACATGACCTTCCAATATTTAAATTTTTTCTGTCGTGGATTCTTTGCTATTTATTTATGACTTATGAGCATTTAGAAAAACTCATCTTTTTCTGTGGTTTCTTTCTGGATACTAGCTTCTAAATAAGCGAATCACAGAATGAAAGGGCTAGAAGGAACCTTAGAAATTATTAAGCCTTAGTCTCTCATTTTATAGATAAGAAAATTTTGGCCAAGGAAAGTTGAAGGACTTGACCAAAGTCACTTAGTGGCAAAACTGGGCACTAGAACAAAAGTCTTTTGGGCTTCAGGATATTTATTGCACTATGATCTGCACTGGGGGCATTAAAAGACTGTAGAAGAGGACCTTCAGTTTTATTTGCCAGATATACTTTATCCTAATGAATTAAAGTATCTTATGTGATAATAATGACCAGAATCCAACCAGTTACTTATGATTTTCTGGGACATCTCAGTTTTGAGTGAGGGCAAGGATTCTAGTATTTGAACTCTACAATGATATTTTTCACCTGACTTTTACCAAGACTTGTAATAAGTAAGGGCTTAGGATACAAAGACAAATTTGAAACAGTCCTTACCCTCAAATGGAGGAGACCTGTTCTATATAGGTATAAGTACACTCAAAATACATTCTTTTTTCTTTTTTTTGAGACTATCTTCCTATCTTACCCAGACTGGAAGTGTAGCAATCATTCTTCAGCCTAATTCCAATACTCAACAAGAAAATTTTAACCTGCCCCATTTTTCCCAAATTGGGATGGTTTGCCCTTCCTTGCACAACCTGATGGCCCCTGGCTCTTGAGGGTTCACCATAATGATGCCAGAATTAGCTCAGGCGCCCAGTAACTTTAGCCCTACTGTAGCTCAGAATGCCTGAATCCAGTCCTTCTACCATCCACAGACTTTCAGAATGGCAGTGATGATAGGTATGCACCACCAGGCGCAGCTCTACAAAACACATTCAAAGAAATTACAAAGTAGACCTGAAGGGAAAAGCCCTAATATTTAGGGCATCTAAGAAACACTTCTTACCAGGTTTGTTCCAGCAAAATGTTAAACAACTAGCTTAGCAGGAAAAAATGTACATATGATTCACTTTTAAGTTTAATCTGTATTATTAATAGTGTCTCCATCACTTTCTTAAGTCTAGACCGTGAAGAGAACAATAAATCAAGCCTTGACTTAGAGCACTTTCTGATTTCCAAGGTATAATGCTCACACTGAAAATTTAACAATTGGCTAGCTCCAGCACACCCCTGCCAGGAGTATCTATTATCAATTAGCCAATTGTTAAATTTTCTTATAGAAGGTGGTATGTCTGAGTCCATTTAATCCCAGCTCTTTCATTTTATGGAGGAGGAACCTTAGACAAAAAGGCAAAATGATTTATCCAAAGTAATACTATTAGTTAGCTGAGCTGGATCAAGAAAACTAGTCTCCTTATTTCTAATTCAGACCTCTTTTCACTATGCCAGGAGTAGACGCTTTTAAAAGAGAGCAGAGAGGGGTGGCTGGGTGTCACAGTGAATAGAGCAGCTGCTCTGGAGTCAAGAGGACCTGGGTTCGGATACTGCCTCAGACACTTAACACAAAAAGTAGCTGTGTGACCTTGGGCAAGTCACTTAACCCCAACTGCCCTCCAAAAAAAGGGCAATCAATCAATCAAATAGAGCAGAGATAGGATAGTCCTAAATATATGACGGATTCCTATTCCACCACAACTAATCCTTTAATTCCCTAGTCTGGCTAGAGCCCATGCTAGTTGACTAAATTGAAGAGCAGGCTTCTGAAATATTTCAAACAACAAAACCAAAAGATATAAAGTTATAAGTGCCTATGTCATAAGCCACCTTAATTACAGAGGTATAACAAGTTGATGAATTGGCAAGGTCATAAGAGTATCCTGTTTTCTTCCCATTCTCTCTATTATAATGTTCTCCAGTACCCAGAGTCTGGCAGCAGGGCTGGAAGAAGGCAGGATAATGGTGCAAGGTATTATAATAAAGTCCACTTTTAAATAATTATAACCAAAGTTAATTACACTGACATTTTTCAGCAAGTATTAAGTAAGTCAGAAGGAAAAAGGCTTAGAGGAAAATAAAAAGCTGGGGTGGACCATAAGAGCATCTCTTTTGTCTTTCATTCAGGAGTGTAATTAAATTAAGTAGGATTGATTGAGTGTCAAACATCTGTGGGAGTAATTCCCTAACTTCATTAATGCTATTGTGCCTGCAGAAGCATGGGTGGTAATTTCTCTCAGAAGCATCTAATGAGAGTCTGGTGATGAGGTAATGATGTGATATGAAAGCATTACCCAGAGCCACTGCTGCTCCCATGGCTGCCGTTCTCACCACTACATACAGACGTGGAATTGATTAGAAATGCAAGCCTGACAACAGTCCAGTTGCTTCACACACATCCACGGCATGCAGGGGGACAGGCAGTAGGCAGCAGAGAGCTAGGGTAGTAGAGTTATAAAGTTGAAGGTTGAGACAGCAAAAATAACAGAATAAAGGCTGGGCTGCTGAGGCAAGCAATAAAAACATAAAATAGATCATAGATAATTAGGTGTAGTTTATATAGAAAATACTAAATAAAAATTATGACCAGTTCCTCCTTAACCCCCAGAACAACCTGAGCCTTTCCACACAGCTAGGCTTTGCAAGATTTGAGTTAAGCTAAAAAGAAGTGAGTCACTGGGAAGGAAATAAAAATTGTTCTGCCTATTTCATGATTATTAGCATTGGTAATTGTACATTGGACACCAATAATAGACTTGGCACTGTGTAAAACATATAGATATAAAAAGACTTTATTGAAGAAATTATGAGCAAAACACCATAAAACAGTTAAAATATCATTAAATGTGTATGAATGAGAGGTTATCTTTTTCTTTTTTGTTCACTTTATCTTTGGGGATTGAGAAATTGTCTACTTGCAAGGATTCAACAGTCATACGAGTATAACAGGCATAACAAAGGGTTTTTTAACTCCCTTCCCCAAGATTGAACCCAGAGAATTAAATCTCACTGTAAAAGGAGGGTTTCATTTTCCAAGCAGTCATAAGCACATGACAGAGTTGTTGATTGACTAGAGGGAATTTCTGGAATGATGGAGTAGTAATCTTAGGAGGGGCTCCACTGGGATCCTGATTACATAGTAAGGAGAGTGGTACTTGAATCATACTGAGCTAGGAGCTGATGCTACTGGTAGCCCTTTTCCACCTCCGTCCTGCTTATTACACAAATATATTAATTAGATTGCTTTTCTTCTGTTGAGTCCTCCCTTCTCTGTAGTTCAGGGCCAGACCACGCATGGACTACATGGCCAGCTGACTGTCTCATCAGCAACTCAAATTAAGCATGAAGAAAAGGGTTGTTCACCTTTGAAAAATCCATTGCCAAACCAGGTATCCCGATTTTTTACCTACTTAATACAGTCACGTTGTCCATATCGTAATAAACATCATTTATCCCTTTAGTAATCTATTATATCTACGAATTTAAACATTTTAACCATTTATGATTAACATTAACCATGTGGCTTATTACATAATGGATTTGGAAATAAATGAATTAGATTCACATTCAGTCTGTACCACTGCACAGCTATAAACTTGGGCAAATCACTTAATGTCCCAACCTCATTTTACTCATCTATAAATTGATAATTAAAATAATTACAAGGTCTGCTGTACAGGGTATGTAAAATGGAGCTAACAACATATTTAAAGTTGTAACAACTTCTGGAATAATGGTTTGCATGAGTTTCCCAATCGGTATGTACTTTTCTATGAATGTCCAAAGCTATCCCCATTCAAGCTGGAAGGAGTGCCACTCTGCCACTTCTGCATTTACTTCTATATTGCAAATATCTATATTATTCAAAAGATTTAGGATAATAACATTTTGCTTTTTATTGTACACGCCTTTATAGAAAAACAAACTATGTCTTAAAGGAGACAAACTAGAGGAATATATGAGTTCAACTAGATTTCCAAGTCTCTAGAGCCTGAATCTCATTAGAAAACTTCTTTGTATTGTAATGGCATGCAGTATTAAAATAAAAGGAACCGCTACAAAGTATGCCAAAGTTTTCTTCATTTGATGTTCTACTCAAATCATTAGAGCTAAGTTTTTCTAAAGATATCCTAATACTAGAGAAATTAAATAAAGAAAATTTAGTCTGAAATGTGTTTTTTTTTTCATTTTCACAAAAGGTATGTTTTTCACTTAGAGTGGAACCCCCTTATTAGAACTGATTAATGCACATGTAATAATAGCATACTCTATTATACTGGGCCTTGGCTATAAACAGTTGGGGGAGTAAATTAATTTACATGTGGTGTATCTATGACCTTTAAAAATAATATTAGCCCGGAGGCCGAAGACTCTGGCCTTCAGGCTTCAGCTTCGGCCCCACCAGGGCCCAGGGAGCCCGCAGCCTCTCCACGCATCAGGCCTGGCTGGGCCGAGCCTGAGTCGACAAGCCACAGGCTCAGATAGACCTCACCAGCAATCGCCAGCCGTGGTCCCAGTGGACGGCTCAGAAGCCTGGACTCCGCAAGGCCTCCTCCCCACCCAACACCCACTTCAGGGTTAAGCAGGAAGCTCAGAGATAACCGCTTGGGGGAGCAAATAACCTTGATCCAGACTCAGGTGTGTGGGATTCTCCGGGAAGAGCTGTACCAAGTCGATGCCTTCCACCAATCAGACACACACACATTCATCATTATGGGAGCCTCGGGTGACTTAGCAAAGAAGAAAATCTACCCTACAATCTGGTGGCTGTTCCGTGACGGGCTCCTCCCTGAAGATACCTTCATCATGGGCTATGCCCGCTCAAACCTCACTGTGGATGACATCCGAAAGCAAAGTGAACCCTATTTTAAGGCCACTCCAGAAGAGAAGTCAAGGCTAGAGGAGTTCTTCTCTCGAAATTCCTACATGGCAGGCCAGTATGATGATCCAGCCTCCTTTCAGCATCTCAATGCCCACGTGAACTCCCTGCATCATGGGCAACAGGCCAACCGCCTCTTCTACCTAGCCTTGCCACCCACTGTCTATGAAGCTGTCACTAAGAACATCAAAGAGACTTGCATGAGCCAGGTAGGCTGGAACCGGGTCGTTGTGGAGAAGCCTTTTGGAAAGGATCTTCAGAGCTCTGACAAGCTGTCAAACCACATTTCCTCACTCTTCCAAGAAGACAAGATCTACCGGATTGATCACTTCCTGGGCAAGGAGATGGTACAGAACCTCATGGTGCTGAGATTTGGTAATAGAATCTTTGAACCAATCTGGAACCGAGACAACATTGCCTGTGTCATCCTGACCTTCAAGGATCCCTTTGGCATTCTTGGCCGAGGGGGTTATTTTGATGAGTTTGGGATCATTCGAGACGTCATGCAGAACCACCTCTTACAGATCCTTTGCCTAGTGGCCATGGAAAAGCCTGCCTCCACCAACTCTGATGATGTCCGGGATGAAAAGGTAAAGGTCCTCAAATGTATCTCAGAGGTGAGAGCGACTGATGTGGTCTTGGGCCAGTATGTGGGGAATACAGATGGAGAAGAGGAAGCCACCAAAGGCTATCTGGATGATCCCACAGTGCCCCAGGGCTCCACCACTGCCACCTTTGCTGCAGTGGTCCTCTATGTGGAAAATGAAAGATGGGATGGGGTACCCTTTATCCTCCGCTGTGGAAAGGCCCTGAATGAACGCAAAGCAGAGGTGCGGCTACAGTTCCGGGATGTAGCTGGTGACATCTTCCAGCGCCAGTGTAAGCGGAATGAACTGGTGATTCGCATGCAGCCCAGTGAGGCTGTCTACACCAAGATGATGACCAAGAAGCCAGGGATGTTCTTCAACCCCAAAGAGTCTGAGCTGGACCTGACCTATGGCAACAGATACAAAGATGTGAAGCTGCCCGATGCTTATGAGCGCCTTATCCTGGATATCTTCTGTGGGAGCCAGATGCACTTTGTGCGCAGTGATGAGCTTCAGGAAGCCTGGAGGATCTTTACACCCTTACTGCACCACATCGAGAGAGAGAAGACCCAGCCCATTACCTATGTCTATGGCAGCCGAGGCCCTCCTGAAGCAGACGAACTGATGAAGAGAGTGGGCTTCCACTATGAGAGTACCTACAAGTGGGTAAATCCCCACAAGCTTTGAGGCAGCCTGGCAGCCCACTAGTCACCTCCCTCTTGCTTCCCATCCCCAGCCTCCATGTTCATTGTCTCAGCACATCAGCCTCACTTTGGGTCTGTCTTTTCTCTCTCTCTGCCCTCCCCCTGTTCATATTCTGCTCACCCAGCAACTCTTGGGGCCACAAGACCAGGAGCCTTGCCCTGGGGGAGAGGGAGGGCCCCACTGAGATTCCCTGGCCTTCTCCACTCCCAGCAGCCCCAGGCACCTGGCCACCACCTCTTCAGTCCTGTTTACCACTGCACTGGGTCTGCCATTCAGCAGCTACCAGACATGCTTCCACCTGCTTGAGCTCCCAGAGCCAGCTACATTCCAATAGCAATCGCTGGAGGTGGGCTTTGTTTCCCTTCAGGACTGCAGCTTTATGAATACAGAGAATTACCAACCCCCCCCCCCCAAATAATATTAAACAGTACTCTGTTGTAGAGCATTTTATAAGTATTAATTTGATCAAGACAATGTTTCTATAACTTTGGGTATACTATACAGAAAAACTAGAAACCTTAATAAGTACAGGAGTAAAGCAAATATGCCCCCTCCCCCACTATTATTTTCATAATTCTACAAATTTTAACTGTAAAAAAGAGATAAAAGGGAAAAATTAAAGGAACATACATCAACCAAGACAAAATTGTACCTATTTTCAGATGACATAGTTTACTCAAAGAAACTCAATTAATAAAGAAATTAAAGCAATAACTTCAATAAAATAACAATATACAAAATAAACTAAAATTAACCATAATGTCTATATAATATTAACAAAAATATGGAGGAAACCAATGAACAAATTATATCAAAAATAGCTATAAAATACATAAACTATTTGGGTGCTAACCTACTAAAATGCATTAGTGACAATTCTAAAAGAGAATAAAGAAAAACATCCAGGGAGATATTCATTGGTTATGACTGAATCATAATATCATAAAAACTACCTACATAAATTTACAGACTTAGTGCCATACAAATCAAAGTAGCAAGAGACTATTTCATGGAATTACATAAAATAGTAACAAATTATTTGGAGGTACAAATGGTTGATAACTGAAGGGAAATGCTTAGAAAAAGCAGGAATGAAGGGGAAATGCTATTACCAGATCTCA
This sequence comes from Gymnobelideus leadbeateri, assembly GCA_011680675.1. Classification (NCBI taxonomy): domain Eukaryota; kingdom Metazoa; phylum Chordata; class Mammalia; order Diprotodontia; family Petauridae; genus Gymnobelideus; species Gymnobelideus leadbeateri. The sequence continues at coordinate 628,270 of WOXC01006861.1, forward strand.
TACTATGTACTACAGTATAAAAGAGTAATCATTAAAGCTATTTAATGCTCTCTTTAAAAAAAAAAAAAGAAAATTAATGAAATTGACTTGCTAGGGAAGACCCAAAAGCATTCAAATACAATAGACCAACATTCAATAAACTTAAAACACAAACTGCCCAGAGAAATATGCTTAGATGTGCTGATATAAGCAGACATAAATATGTAAGTCCAAGAACTATTCCACAATAGACAAGTGTGAGAACAGTTTTCAAAAGAATTGCAATCTATTCACAGTCATATGAAAGAATACTTCAACTCACTAATAACAGGAAAATGTAAATTAAACTTTGAAGTTTTATTTTACACCTATAAAATTTGCAAAAATGATAAAACATAGAAATAATAAATGTTGCAAAAGCTGTGACAAAGCAGGTATGCCCATATAATTGTTGAAGCTGTTCATTTTTCCAGTCACTCTGAAAAACTACCTGGATTCATGTGAGAAAAAGAACAGTAAATTGTCTATATCCTTTAACCCAGTGATCTCACTAGTAGACATATACTCCAAAGAGGTAAAAATGGGAAGAGAGTTCCCATATGAACTAAAATATCCAGAGTGTCACTTTTTGTAAGAACAAAAATACTAGAAAGAAAGTATTGGAGAATTCTTGATCATAGTGATATAGATGAATAAAATTGAATGCCCCTGCACTATAAGAAACTATGAATATGTGGAATTCAGAGAAACATAGAAAGAATTGTATGAACTGATTCAGAGTGGAGTAAGTAGAATCAGGGAAAAAAATACACAATGACTACAATAAAATAAAGAATGCTAAAAGACAATTAAACTATTGCATAAACTTTTTTGAAATGGAATTTTATTGCCATATATTTTTAATATTCTCCTGCATTCTGCTGTACACATGATACATCTTTTTTTCTTATTTTGTATTTACATATTAATATTTAAGTTTATAATTTTTCTTTTTCTTTCTTTAGTATGTATTTGTTTTAGTATTTAAGTCTAAAATTAAATAGTCAAACTCAAATTAATTGCAATGACTCCAGGAAAGGAAAATATGTATTCGTTCAGATTCAGTAATTTTATGAATTTGGTTTTGCTTCACTATTTTTCTCTTTGGTTGGGGTTTGTATGTTTGTTTGTTTGTTTGTTGTTATTGTTTTTGCTTTGTTAAAAGGGCAGGTTTGGGGTGGGAAGGAATGGTATATAAGGAAATGCTTGGGATAAGATGAATTCCAAAAGTATCCATAAAGCTTTTTTTATTAAGAAAAATAAAGAATAATTTAAAACAACAGCCTTTGCTCTGTATTTGGCTACCACCCAATTTTACTGATGAGGGAAGTCAGGCAAAAGGACACTTCAACAAATTTTCTGCCCAAGTTTACATAACTAATCAAACTCAGGATGTGGCTTACTTTTTAATTCTGTGCTTTGTCTGCCAGACTTTCCTGCTTCCTCTGGAGAGCAGGTTTTTAACTGACAAAATTAAAAATGTCAGGAACTGTAACTCAAACCTGTACTACCCAACATGGATATCAAGAAAGTGAATCATTGTAGATGGGCATCATGAGAAATTTGTATTAATTCTCTAAATTAGAAAATGTGGACATGTTGGCAGCTTAATAATCAAAGATGACAGAATAATTGAGCAGCTCAGAAAGAAGAATGGTAGAGCAGTGAGAACATTTAATCACACAAGGAATGTAAGAAGGATGAAATGGATCCATTTTTTTAAGCCTTATTTTCTTTCAGGGAGGTTTTCTCCTTATAAGTGTTATAGAGTTAAGACCCTGTAGGACTTTTATTGAATCAAATAGTTGATTGTTTTACCCAAGAATCACAAAGAAAGTTATAGGTCTGAAATATATTTTAAATTAAAGTAATATATTGGCTCAAGTAATCTTAAAATTTTCAACATTCTGACTGGTTACCAGCATTTAGCCTGTTGTATAGCAATTGAGGTGGCTGTGTGGTGAGCAAGAGTGTTCAACCACATATATTTGCCCCCTATCATATTACTCACTAACTACCTAAATAATTTTCCTAGTTAAAAAAAATATCTCCTCTGCTTTGGGAAAATATAAAGATCTGTAATTATCCTGGTTTTCTTTTTTTTTTTTTAAGGTCTAAACCTCCCGTCAGAGACAGCACTCTTTCAAAACACATTAGTGTTCATTCTCACTCTTTTTTCTGGGGATGTTCCCCCTTCATTCACTTCCTTCCACCTCCATTCCCAACAAATACAGGAGAACCCGAGAGGAGAAAGACGAAAACTCACCACGTCTCAGTTGGTAGTGGGATGTGAGGAGGAGGAGTATAGCAATTTCAGCAACACAGCATCTGTTCCAACTTTCTTCATGCCCAATTAACCCACAGGAGCCTCACACCCAGAGTTCTGTCCCCAGTCCCTGTGTGATCTGCCTCTTTTCAAGTTTCCAATTATGTAACTACAACAAGCTTCTTAAGGCCTCCTTTTTTCTTCATTCACAAGCCTTCTATGAGCTTCACCAGGATCTGGGTTCCACCTTAAATCTGGCTCCTGCCTGGTCTGTTTTGAACTCTGACTCTCAAATTGTTCTAAAGTCCTTTAAAGGTCACTTGGGGGAATGGTTAATCACCGTCTGTCCAATGGCATTGCTCCTTTTCTAACTCACTCAAGAAATTTGTTAGCACCTTGTAAAGTGATCACCTGGTCATAGCTGTATTTTTCCAGTTAATTTAACAGTTCATTATCAACCTTTTTTCTATGATTAGGTCCTGAGGTTTAAAAGACCAACTATTTTAGGCATTTCTTAAAGAGTAAGAAATTCTAAGCTTTCAGGAAAAAATGATACACTGAGGCAAGCAGACATCAGATACCTATGCAGTATATATTTTTAATCTTTATTAGCCATTTACTAGCTCACAAAAGTCATTCATTTTTATCCATCCATTTTCTTTCAATGACTATGGGTTGGTGCTTATTGAGATGGAAATATCTGTGTATCTTTACTGATAAATAAGAATTCACTTTTGAGGAACCAAGAACTTAATCATTAGCAGTAATAATATAAACTTCCTGTAATTTTACCGAAATATCAGAATACTCATGGAAATTGATAACAGTATGTGTACTCTGCATTTTTTAGGAACAATGACATTTAAAGTTTAACTTGTATAAGTCATTTACATTTAACAGTTGGAGGACTGAAGGGAATACAGAATCAATTTCCTCTTACTGAAATAACTGTCATCATCATTTGTCTAATTCATAACTGTTCTTCAAAGCCCAGTTCAAATGTCACCCAAGGCAGAAGTGATCACTCCTTGTATTCAGTATAGCTATAAAGCTTTAGATCTTAATTTATCTGGAAAATGATGGGGAAGCACTAGCTGATCTCTAAGCCCATTTCAGTTCTAACACCTTATTATTCTATGATCTAATTTGTATCAATCATATGGCATTTTTCACATACCTCCTCATAGGTGTATTTTTGTGTCCTTACAAGGTTATAATCTCCTCAAGGGCATTAGAACATTCTTCTTGGTAATCCACACAGTTTCTAGTACCTTGAATGTAGTAGGTACTCACTCACTATTGTGTGAAGGCATAGTAAAAATTATCTATTGACTTTAACATAATAGAGAGCTAAGTTCAAGTGCTACATTTGGTACTTCAAAGCTGAGTGACCCTGATTACTTATATTACTTTAACGTATGCATTGGAAAACCATTGTTTGAAGATGGCCTTCAAAGGATGCATTATATCCCACTGAATTAAATCAATTAATAGATATAGAGCTATCTTATACTCTCCATAATTCTTAGTCATTGGTGTGATAGTAATAATGTGGTCTGCTATAGAAAATCATCCACAAAGTCCCACCTGTTCCCTCATCATGTTTTCCAGTATTTGTGTAAGCCATCCTCATAAATATTTTACATAATGAGACAAGAGAAGAAGAGTATGCATATATACATATACCATGTATGTGGTGGTGGCAGCAAAAATCTTTTTGGCAGGAAGGGGTGGAAGTTCCCTGTGATATTTTCCCATTTTTCTAGAGTCTGTCATCTTACTAACATTTCAAAATCTGCTGTACCAAAATTGAACTAATTACCTTTCTCAAAAAAAAAATGCCATCCTCACCTCTCATTTCATTTATTTCAGAAAGTCAGTTGTACTACTACCTGCCCAGATACACAGTCTGAACCTCTCAGAAAATTTTACCTTTTTCTTCATTCCCCACATCCAATCCCTTTTGAAGTCTTGCAAATTTCACCTCTACACTATTGCTTTATTATTGCCCTTCTTCCCTTCTTCCCTTCCTATTCTTCTTCCCTTCATCATCATCTACCTCCCTAACATAACATGGGACCTCATCACCTGAAGCAGAGTGGTACAACAGCCTCCTTATTGATGTCCCAGCCTCTCCCCTCCCACCCACCTTCCACACAGCTGCCAAAATAATTTTTTTTTCAGACTAGTCTTAACTATGTCACTCCCTTGCTGGAGAATCTTCAGTGGCTTCCTATTGCATCTAGGATAAAATTAAAATCCCCCAAAACTTGAAACATAAGACCTTTCAACAGTCTAGCTCCAGCTTTCCCTTCCAGACTTATTTCACATGACTCCCATTCATAGACTCTCTGAACCAACCTAACAGGCACTTTCTCTAAAAGTAATTAACCAATTAATTCAGCATTTCATCTCTTTCCTCTGTGCCCTTTTACAAGCTGTCCTTCATGTCTCAAGGCACTCCCTCTTCATCTGTGGCTCCTTCGCTTTCTCTTCCTTCAAGGTTTAACCAAAGTGTCTTCTCCTACATAAAACTTTTCCTGATCTGCATCTCCTCACCCTAGTTTTTTTTTGGCTTTTTGGAGGGCAATTGGGGTTAAGTAACTTGCCCAAGGTCACACGGCCAGGTTTTTGTTTGTGTGTGCATTGTGTCTGAGGCCGGATCCGAATTCAGGTCCTTCTGACTACAAGGCCTACGCTCTACTCACTGCACCACCTAGCCACCCCCACCTCACCCTAGTTTTTAAAGTTCTACTTTATAAGTGTCTGTTACATTCAATTAAATTGAATATTATGGAGGTGGAATTGGTGAGAACAGGCAAATGATTATCTTTTGAGTATGAGGGACAATCATCTGCTGAGAAAGTAAAGGGCAGGGGTGGCAATAGGTATCTGAGGAGAGAGGAGAAAGTTTAAAGGGAGGCATCATGGAGAGTCAGAGAAGAATAAAACCTTGCCATAGATTAACAAAGGTTAATAGGTTGAAATTCAATAACACGAATTTGTAGTAAACCAAGTTGGCACAGTCAAAGAAAACCTTTTTCCTCCATCTGCTGGCCATAATCTAATCCCTTCATATATGTATTTCTCAGAAGTGTTCCATTCTGTCTGAACTTAAGAGAAACTTACTTTTCCCTTCATTCTACCCAAAATTAAAATCTCTATCAAAATGGCCCTTCCAAGAGGTACAGACCTTTTAAAAATGACTACCCAAAAACAAATGTAGTGGTAGTAGTAGTTGCAGTAGTTGTAGTAGTATAGTAATGGCTAACATTTATATTATACTTTATGTTTTCTGTTCATTTACTTAAATAATTTTATCTCATGGAATCAGGATTCTGGATCTACTCATTTTGTTGTGCTCCTTGAACTTAACATTAGTGCAAAGAACTGGGGGGTAGACAAGTCATTGCTGTCTTGAGGGACTATGGAAAATTGTCTTTCCAATGGAAAACTTTGGTGTCTCTAAGCAGAACAATGGAAACATACTTGCTCAATTTATTGAAATGATATCCTATAAATTTATTTGAAAAATATCCCAATCACACCCAGCTCTGTACTAGTCATTTATCTCTTTGTCCTCTCAAACCCATATTAAAGACTATAAAATAAGAAGTTTTTTCTCAATTCAGATAGCACTTACCTTTGTCACTTGTTAGTGTGTCTATGATATGGTTCTTCTTTTGCAGCTACAAGAATAAAGAATTACTTGAATAAAAAAAGCAAAAGCTACTAAATTTTTCAACAATCTTATTCTCTTGATAGCCATGAAGACCATGCCTTTTTTTATGGCTGTGTCCACATGATATTCACTTCTGATCAGTTCTATCCAGCTACTGGGAGATTGGGGGTGGGGGGACAAAAGGAGGGGAAGGGTACAATCCAACCAACAGATTCACAAATTGAAGCCATTTCAAAAAACCAGTCTAGTATTTTAGAGAAAAAAAGTTGCCTGACCTTAGCGAGTACTAAGAATGGCTTTGCGTGAGAGTATAGAATGCCACAATGTATGTCTAAAAATGTCTTTAATTAATGAATCATAGAATAGTAGAATTCCCACATTTTAGAAAAAAACTCAGAAGTAATGTCTTCCAAATACAAATCCATTTAACAACACCTCTAACAAGTGGTCATCCAAACTCTGTTTTAAGTAATCAAAATAAAATTATAAAGTGTACCCTTAGAATAAAATTCAAACTTTGCCACAGGTTTCCAATTTTCCTTTCCTCTGAAACACCAACATCTCTCTGAGCTCTCAGCTTCTAAATGTAAAACAGATCCTACTTTTCTGGAAGGGGTAGAATCTGATTCAGTGTAAATTTGGTAGAATCAAATAATGAAAAACAAATAGATGAAGCATTGACAGAGGCAAGAACTTCGATTGCAGTGACTAAATTGGAGGAACATCATAAAAAGGTTTCAGCAGAATATGTCATGGTAATCCTATTTATGGTTCAATTAAGAGAGAATTTTACTTTGTTCATTAGGAAGAAACAATCTTTTTAAAAAAAAGCAAGGCTCCTAGTATAGGAAAAAGTGGCTCATGGCAGGTTGTATAACCTCATCATCTGTATAATTACACCTCTATGTCTTCACTACCTGTTACTACCCTGGATTCACTTCTTGTTGCCAGGCATTTGGAAGTGCTAAAATAATTACTGCTCCTTCACGATAAGTTAAGAGTTCAAAATTGCACTAAAACTTTCAGGACACCCACATTCCAAATCCTCCCTGTTGAGTTTTTCATGAGCCCCCAAAATAGATGTAAACACACACACACACACACACACACACACACACACACACACACACACACGAACACATTTGTCCTGCAGTAACATTTACGTTATATGAAAAAGTCAATTTCCTTGTTCCAGATACATATCACATTATGCTCACTCAATAATATATCTAACATAAGGTCATAAGATTCAGAATCAATCCCAAAAAAGATCTGGAATTGGAACCCAGGGCAAGTCCAATCATTATACAGTACCTCACATTGTACCATGATACTCTCCTAAATTTGCCTCTTATTAATGTATTAAATTAGAAACCAGTTGTCAATGTTCTACTTATGTCACGACTCTTTTGGAAACCCTTCAATTTATCTCTTTTGCCTATTTAGAAAAGTTCAAACTCCTTAGCCTGGAATTTAAGGCTCTCCTCAATTTGACTCATTTCCATTTTCCCAGTTTCATGCTACATGACTCCCCTCCACATATTCTTTTTTAACTAAATTGGACTATTCTCCATTTCTCACCACTACCCTATTATAATCCTAGCATTCTCTGACTTGCATGATTTTGGTCACTGTGTGACCCTCAGAGGGTTTGTCCCTCTGAAGAAACATAAATGTTAAGGCACAGCCAGGGTTTCGTCCCAGAAGTCAACATCTTAAGTAATCTACATCATGTAATCATTATATAAGCATTTATTAAGAGCCTACTATGTGCCAGGCAAAATAGCAGATGCTGAGGATATAAAGATAAAATGAAATAGTCCATGAATTCAAGGAGTTGGCTTCCTATTTAAAGGAAATAAAATGAATACAGATAAGTAAAGAAAAAAATATACACCATGTATTTTTGGGTGATGAAGATACTAGTATCAATTGGGAAGAGAATAGAACTAAAATATACTATCTGTAAGAGATAGCACTTGAACTTAGCTTTGAAGAAAACTAGATATTCTAGGAGGCAGAGGTAAAGAACTAGCATATTCCAGGCATGGGGGACAATCCATGCAAAGGCATTGAGATAGGAAATGAATTATTATGCATGAGGAATAGAAAGAAGGCCAATTAGGCTGGATTGTCCAGTGAAGAAGGGTGAGTAATATATAGTGTGGATGGAAAGATAGGTTGGAAACTGCTTATGAAGGACTTTAAAAGTGAAATAGAAGCATTTGTACATGCTCATAGTATTAATAAGGAATAACTGGGCTTTATTTATTCACAAAAGAAGGAGATATTCCAAAGAATCAGAGTGAATCTTAGACTTTATTGTTGACCCAAAAAAAGTGAACAAAAATATTAATAACTATGGACCATATGGCTACTTTCCCATCTCTACAAAAAATTTTATAAGTGTATATTCCTGCAAAAAGTATCCTTGATAAAGGTCTTATGCACACATCTTCTGATTATGATTTTTTAAATAAATTGAATTAGAGGAACCTAACTTCCCCATACCCCTAAGCATGACAAAGGTCAACCTGATGGATTTCTCTACTATGGGTTTGTATGCCACCTGGGGAAGTCTGATGAGGTAATGAGTTTATGTCATGATAGACTGGTGGTGGGGTACACAAGACTATTCAAAACTTTGCATCCCTCACTTGGGAGTTTGGTGGCCCTCCTCCAACAATATCTCAGCCATCATGTTCGAATCTGAAGAACATGTGCCTCTGTCAAGGATATAGTGGGGAAACAACTCAAGGGAATGAACACCAGCACTATAGTCTGTTTTTAACTCCTGATGCTGATGCTGACATTTTCTTTGCATATCTTTTATTAACTCAACCTCTCTGGTCTTCAGTTTCCTCACTTGAAAAACGATAAGGTTACAATAGATAATTTTTCAGCCTTATTACAAATACAAAATTCTATGACCCATATTACCATAAGGGTTTAATTAGGAAAGTCTTTGAGGAATTTATTGAAATCCAATATTAATTATCAATTTTATGAGCTATGGTGCTGGTGTTAATAAAGCACCCTCCTACTATGTGTCCATAGGTATCTTGTTTAAAAGGCATAGACAGCTCCTGACTATGTCATTCAATTAGTAGATTTGCCTAAGACTCCGAAGAGACTCTTGTAGAAGAACAACTCTATGGATGTAGCTATATAAGACAGTGACAGACTCCCCTCAGCCTTTTCAGTCCCATGTTTACTCTTTTTTGCTTGTACCATGTTCCTGGAGTTCCACAGAATGGTATATTGGGGGGCAAGGAGGGAAATTTTCACTCTCTTACACCTACAAAAGCACATGGCATATGGCAATGCAGATCTGATTCAGCAGCCACCAGAACATCTTTGGTTTCTGGTGGAGTCTAGACAATAGGATCATCTTTCAAGTCAAAGGTTTGATTTGATATCAATGCCAAATTCTGTCCCTTCTGAGAGGAACTTAGGAGAAATCTAAATGGTTTACTTATTTTTCTATCTATTGGGAGTTTCTTGTTATTTTTTTGCATTTTCTGTGGGATGAAAATTAAGTCTTACCTATATGCATTGCTCTTTTAAGTACAGCCCAGGAGTTGATTTCCTAACCACACTCTGAAAAGCCTACATAAGCTTATTTTTACTATTACCTTGAAATAAACTCTGGGGTGGGAGTACAATGAGCCAAAAAAGAAAATGAAGTGACTGCATTGGCCCACAAGATTGTGCCCAGTCTGTATGAACCAAAAGCTTGGGGAGAGAGGGACTTAGATTATATCTTTGTAGGGAATTCTAGGACACTTGACCCTTACCCTTCTTTTTCCCACATGAACAACTGAGTAAAATAGAATATCTGACCCAGGAGATATGCATGGCTGTGGGTAGGGATGGGGAGAAAGACAAGACAGATGAAGAAATAGAAACAACCTGAAGAGAGGAGAAAAACTGAGGCAGATTTTTGCCTTTATATTGTATAGGGGAGATGATTTCAGAAGATTACAGGATTCTATAGAGAAACTGAAAGGTGAAGTCCTATGCATGTTCTATGAAATGCTGAGAACCTACAGGAAGATATGAATAAGAATACGACAGGATGGGTAGGCATTGATCTGTTGCAATTTGTATCATTGAGCAGAGCTGCCAAGCTGATGATATAAGAAATGTATTTGAATGTGTTTGCCATAGGAAGTCCACCCAACATATTAGAGACCTCCCTAAATTTCTCCTAATATTGAGAATGCTCCTCCTTCCTCTGCTCTGACTATCGACCTCCTTCCTTTAAGAGACAACCAAAATCCCATCTCCTATAGGAAGCCTTCCCCAACCCATTTTAATTCCAGCACTTCCCCTCTTTTAATTATCTTCTATGAATCCTGCGGTTGCCTTAGACAAATTGAGACCTGAAAAAGACCCTTAGTTTAAAAGGTCAAGGTCTCCCACTGCACTCCCAGCCATCACTACTAGTCCTGACCTGTATCTTGCCACTGGACTCCAATGATTCTGGAGTAGAGAGTGAGGCTGATGGATTTGCCCAGCCCTGCATCACTTAAATCCAATTCACTTGCAAATCAATACATCACCCTCTTCACATCATTGGTCTTCTTTGAGAAAGAAGGACAAATAATAGCAATATATTCCGTACATACTTGCTTTGAATGTATTTGCTTATATTTTGTCTCCCCCATTGAATTGTAATTTCCTTGAAAGCAGGAACTGCCTTTTGTCTTTTTTTATCCCCAATAATTAATACAGGAACATATTATATGCTTAATAAAATGTTTACTGAATGAAATAATGTATGTGGAAACACTTTGTAACTGTAAAGTATTATACATAGGCATAAGTAAGCATTATTAGAAGCATCTTAATGTAGTAGAAAACTGGTCTTTGAATCAGGATAGACATCTTACCTGAGCCATTCACTAACTGCATGACCCTGAGAAAGTCATTTACCTTTTATTGGCCTTAAACATCTCCCCAGTGTTTATCTATTAACCCACAAAAGGGTTATAGGTAGGGGTGGGCTGAAAGCAGCTACCTCAAGTCAGCTCATGAGATCTGACTGTTACACTTCACTGGGAGCATTGACACCTCAGAAATAGGAAACTTCTATAAATCAGAAGTTGATTTTTTTTATTTCCTAAACTTGAGAAAGTGATGGAGAAAATGTCCATGGAGCAGATTAAACTTAAAAGTATGTTTTAAGTACATTTTTTTCCTTTAGAAGCTGGCTGTTAAACATTTACCAGCACACTTTTGGTTGTAGGTAGGGGAATTCCTATGCTGAAAAAAATCAAATATTCTTTTTATACTATTATAGATGTTGCTGCTATTTTAAAATGATTTCCAATTTAAAATTCAATTTCCTCAGTATTTCAAATAAATCACATTTTGCTACATCTAAAATACTGTGCAATTTTGCATAGTCTACAAATTACACTGTACAAAAATTTTTCCATGTTAATGAAAACATATTCATTACTAATTCTAATCTAGATCATACAATTAAATACTAACAGAGCATACATATCTAATTTAATTCTTCAGCCCACAAGAAAGTGAATGTCAGGCCCTAAACTCAGTCCCACAATTAACTACATTTTGGACACAAACAGGATCTTTTTTCAAGTTCTTAATGTCATTAAATTATAATGATTACACTTGGAAAAGATACAGAACCTATTGAGATACAGATTATAGATCAAGTTATATACAACCCTGATAATGTGCACTGATGTATGTCCTAAGCAAAATAAATCAGACAGGATTCTTTAGGAGTGATGTTTTCCTTTTATAAATGTACTTGTTTTCATCCTTTGCTTATTATTCATTTTAATGAGTTTTGTCAGCACTGCTAAAAAATATACAACACTTTCAAGCCAAAAATAAGAGCCAGCTGGATCCCTGGTGTTGAAGCCTCCCCTCCCTTGTTAGAGAATCAAGCGGATATGTTTCTCTTGTTAATTTACACTTTATTTCACAGTTAAGGTACCTTTAATGTGATAAAGGTAACAAAATTCTAGTCAAATTTGAAAAGGAAATGTGTGGGCTTTTTTCCTTATTAATAAAGAAAATCTGGAAAAGAATTTCCAAACAATAGCTACTCTTAGAAGTTTTTATTTTAGAAAAAGAAATAAAGAAAAGAATTTCAGTTAGACAATATTTACAGCACACTATTGGCAAACAATAGGTGTATATTGATATGAATTTATGATCATAGAGTCATGAAACTGGAATTGGAGGGATCACAGAGACCACTTAGTGCAGCCTTCATTTACATGGATGATATATTAAGTTGAATATGAAGAGTGACCTGGAAGAAAAGTTACCAAATAGCAATTAAAAAAAAAAGAATGGTTAGGAGTAGAAAGATCAGCTCTATTTTATAGACAGGATAAATCCCTGAAGTTCCTATTTTCAGTTCTGGCTCTGGGATTCCTTACTTTTTCTACATTGTAACTGAATTATGACAATCATAAAATTAGCCCCCACCAAGCAGCACCCTCAAATCCCAATCCACACAAGAGCTACAAGTCCTTTAGCAAAAACATGTAATTAAACTTAATAATAATATAACAGGAGACAATTAAGTAAAAAAATAAGTTCCTGCATCCATACAACAATGGATGCAACCTCTGATAGATTTCAGGGAAATTGCAATCTAGCTCCCCCAAGAAAGTGGGGAGAACACACTTCAGAATCCACAGTGCAGTAGTTTAAAAAAATACATACATACATATATGTATATATATATACATATATATATATATAGTGTGTGTGTGTGTGTGTGTGTGTGTGTGTGTGGTGTGTGTGTGTGTGTATTCTGCTGAGGGCTCTCTTTCTTTGCTCAGAAAATTCAGATTCTGCCACAACTCCTCAGTTTGGAAGGAGGTACCACAGTTTTCCACATTCTTATACTCCAACCATAAACCAGAGCTTGCCTCCCAATCTCCATTCATGGCTCCCCCTGTGAGCCCCACTCTTCTCTTCCAGTAGACTCCCACTACTCATGGTCTTAGCCTAGTGATGCCAATACTTTGTGGGTAGGAACACGAAGGCAAGAGAATTTATATGGATGAGCAATGATCTCTAGAGCCCAGAAATCTTGGGAAATGAACTACTAGAAATCTATCTCTTTGGTAATTCCCACTACATTTGAATTTAGCCTGAAGGGTTTTAGTAGCAACTAGAATAATAACTCACATCTCTATTATGCTTCAAGGTTTACTTTGACCTTTTCTGACAACAACTCTGTGAGGTAAGTGGTACAAGTATTATTAAAATCCCCATTTTTGAGATAAAGAAATTAAGTCTGTGAGATTTCCAGTTGCTTGTCTATGGTCACACAGCTAACTAGGTCTGATGCAGGATTTGAACCCAGGGTTCTTGAAGTCAAGTCCTGCACTCTCTAATAATGCTATGTTGTCTTTTTATCTTTTCACAGCACCACCACCTCCTCACCCCTTCCTTGGCTGTCTTCCCAAACCAGTCAACAACACATGGTCACCTAAGTAATGGCCCTGGGACATATCTGTTCATTTATACTACTGATCTGCCTTCAGCACTACCATTCACTATCATTGTCAGTCAATGCACATTTATTTAACACCAACTTTGCGCTAGGCACTGTTTTAAGTACTGGGTATAAAAAGAAATGTTCAAAATAGTCTCTGCTCTCAAGATGCTCACAGTCTAATTGGGAGACAACACACAAACAATGGCCAAACATACCATACACAGAACAAAGTGGAAATAATCAACAGAAGGAAGGCACTGGAATGAAGAGGCATTAGAAAAGAGTCCCTGTAGAAGATGAGTGATTGGGACGTGAAGCAAGAGAAGAAAGCCTGGAGGAAGCAATGAAGAGGACAAGTATTCCAGTCATGGGGGACAGCCCATGAAAATGCCCAGCTGTCAAGGGATGAAGCGTCTTGTTCAAGGAGCAGCAAAGAGGCCAGTGTCACTGGCTGGGGTGGCCAAAGAAAATAACAGGGCGGGGGGAGATTACGGAGGTCTTTGAATGTCAAACATAAGATTTTATATTTGATCCAAGAGGTGATTAGAGATTGTTGAAATAGAAGGGAGAGGACTAGCAAGATCACACCTGAACTTTATGAAGATCACATTGATAACTGAGTAAAGGATAGATTGGATGGGGAGAGACTTGCAACAAGGAGACAGACCATATGGTTATTGCAATAACACAGGTGTGAGGAAATTAAGGCTTAATAAAATGCACATACCCAGTGTTTCTGTGCCTCCCAGTTACCATCAATAGGAAATGCCATGTAACATTTCTAGAAAGAGTAAACATGAGAACTAGGCTATTTCTAGGCCTTGGTTGACAAGAGTGACTCCATGTTTGATCAACTCACTGCTTAGACAACAGAAAATTCCTGTGTAACCAACAACTGGCTTGGTTAGCTATATCTAAGCTTTGAAATGCAAGTTTAGCAAACTATCAGTTGAATAAACTTCATCTAATCCAGGTATGTAAGATGAGTAAACTTCACTAATCACAAACTAAGCCTTTATGGTTGATAAAGAGGGCCAGAGGGGGGCACCTTCAGCAGTCTAGGTCACCCTCTGATTGATTCTCCTGAAGTCCTCCCTCCCATTCAGTCCTGGTGAATCTGCCCAGCACCAGCAATCAGATGTAAAGTTAAAGACCAGTGAATAGAGCACCAGCCCTGGAGTCAGGAGGTTCAAATACCGCCTCAGACACTTGACACTTTACTAGCTGTGTGCTCTTGGCCAAGTCACTTAACCCCAATTGCCTTGCCTTTCCCACTCCAATAAATAAATAAATAAATAAATAAAGTTATAGACTTAGCAGACCTAGGCTCTCAGTAGGGTACCGAATGTGCTCCTGAAGCTACCATTGTCCTTGGATGCTCATGTGTCTGAAAGGCCAGGGAGTCATACATTTACATGCCTGTGAGCAATAAATTGCCTGACTCACAATCCTTTAAATGTTTATATCACCTCACTCATGATTCCTCAAAGTAATGGACAACAAACAGTATTCATTTTAATAATGATTATATAATAATTCTAATATTAATAACAGTGCAGCTAGATGGCACAGTAAATAAAGTGCTAGTGAAATCAGAAAAAAACTCATCTTCCTGAATTCAAATCTGGCCTCAGACATTTACTAGCTGGGTGATCCTGGGCAAATCACTTAAACCTTTTTGCCTCAGTTTCCTCATCTGTAAAATGAGCTGGAGAAGGAAATGGCAATCATCCCAGTATCTCTGCCAAGATAACCTCAAATGTGGTAAAGAAGAGTTGAATGCAACTGAAAAATCAAAGAACAACAAAAATTAACTGACATATTGTATTACAGAGTATTCTAACTACATTAACATTTCTCTGAGCACAAGGACAATTTTTTCTTCATCTTGGCAGCAGAGTAGAAAAAAATTTTGGATTTGAATTTGAAACACATGATTTAAATTCTGTCACTTATTACCTGTGTGACCTTGGTCATGTGTTTCTTCATCTGTAAAATGAGAAAATTGCACTAGATAACCCCTTAGACCCTTCTAGCTCTAAATATATAATCCCATGATCCCTCACAGCTCTCAAAATGCTTGCACATACAGCACTTGATCAACCAGCATTTATCAAGAGCCTACTATGTGAACTAAATAAATATGTACTAAACTTTATTCTTATCCAAAATGTTCTATCCCCTTTGACCCAGAGTTTCTATTGCCAAGAACATGCTACCAAGTGTTCAAAAACTAAAAGGTAGAAAACAAAATATTTATAGCAGAACTGTTTCAATAATAAAAAAAAAACTGGGAACAATGGATATACACTGATTTCTTAATGTACAAATTATGGCACATCAATGTGCTGGCAATAATGATGATTTAAGAAATGACAAACATGAAGAATTCAGAGAAGCATGGGAAGGTTTATATTGATGAAATATAAATTTAAATTGATGAAAAGTGAAGGAAGCAGAACCAGGAAATGGATATGCATGATGACTATAACATACAAGGAAACACCACCACCAAATGCAACAACATTGTATAACTATAAGTATCAAATTTGGCCATGAAAAACGAAAAAACATTCTTCCCTTCCTTCTTTGAAGAGTTTGGGGAAGGGGGAAACTATAAATGTAGAGTGGGATAGTATGGGCATATGGAAAACAGGGTGCTAGATCTGCAGTCAGTGAGACCTGATTTGAAATACTGTCAAGGACAGTTGCTAGCTAGGCAACTCTAGGCAAGTCATTTAAACTGTCAGCCTTAGTTTCCTCACCCGTTAAATGGGGGTTATAACGGTACCTACTTTAGAGGTTTACGGTAAGGATCAAATGAGATGATATATGGAAAATGCTTTGCAAAGCTTAAAGTCCTAATAAATGCTAGCTATTATCATTGCTGTTGTTGTTGTTCATTATCATTATTATACTGTCAGATTTGTCTGATACATTGGTTTGTTTTGCTGAATTTTTTTCCCTTTTTCTGGTTTTTTTTTTGCTCTTTGTTATAAGGAATGGCTCCTTGGAGACCAGAGGGGAGAGAGATGTATTTAGAACTGAAGGTAATGGAAAAATAAAAGATATTAATAAAAAAAGATTTTAAAATAAATGTTCTCTTACAAACCTCCTTCAGTTAGCACAAGGTGTTAGAAACATTGTGCCTTGGGACTTTTAAATTTCACAGATTGCAGTTAATATGTTACATTTTAAATAGCTGGAGTTTTCTGCCTCTTAAAACTTGTACATTTTCCATCAACTACTACCATTTTGTATCACCTAAGGAAAATGCCTCCACTAAAGTCCTGCTCCAGTGCTTCATTAACTTGAACTCTTGAAGACTAGGACAGGAAAGAATAAGCTTTACAAAAGCATACTATCACAGTGGAGAGGCTTTGCATGTCATCCAGTTAATGTATTAATTGCAATTTTATTGTTCAAGAACCAGTCTAGGTATTGAGACACCCATCACCAGGCAGGCTAAAAGGTGATGATTTTTGTTGGATCAGTTCTCAAAGACTATCTACTAAGTAGTGATATGCACTGGCAAAGAAAATACCCATACTAATGAAATCAGTGATTCTTGCAGTATTAAATAAAGTAAGGGGCAATGAGCAAAATGTTGTAAATCGGATAGATACATAATCCTGGTTATCAGGGATTCTTAACTTGAGGGCCTATAAACTTTTTAAATTTTTTTTGATGAATGTATTAATTTCCTTTGTAATCTTATGGATTTTGTTTTAGGCATTTAACAACATGATCCTGAGAAGGAATCATTGGTTTCATGAGACTGTCAAAAGGGTCCATGACACAAAAAAAGGCAAGAACCCCTATATTAAGTCTTGTGTTAAGTTTGGTAAAAATATACTTCTCTTTTTCATATAGACTTCATTAGTACTGAAGAGGAGTCATATAATCTAGTTTATATTCCATTTATAAAAAGAACATTTCATGTCTGACAACTCTCACATCTTAGACTCAGGTAACTATAGGCATTTTTATAAGTGCTCTAAAGGAGGAGATAGCTAATAGCTATGGATTTTAAAAATAAATATAAAAAAACCATTCTTCAACAGAATGGTATTTTAAGTATGTTTAAATATGGGTTTTCTCAACCCTAATTCAATGCCCTTTTCACAAGACCAGGGTATCTCTCGCAGATTAGAGTAAAACTGATCATTTAAAAAGACAAATCTACTCACTGTCTTATAATACCTTCAGTGTTATAATGTTGTCATAACAGAAGGATACAAGTCCATCTGTATAGAGCCTGGAAAAAAGGGAGCCAATGAATAAAATATTGTCAAAAACTTGAACACTGATCAAGAGAAAGGGTTCTCTGATCCTAATTGCCAATATCCATTGCCTACACAAAAACATCCCTACAATGAAGAGAGAAAAATCCATCAAGGTATTGAAGCTTAATAGAAATATTCACCTTTACAGACACAGTGTATGTTTGATGACTAACTTTGATAGACAGGGCTCCATTCAGCAGCACAAAGTTAGAAGACAATTACAAAAGACACGTTATGGGATATCCACATCCGGAGAAAGAACTAAAGTCTGAAAGTAGATTGAAGCAAACTACTTGCTATCTCTCTTCTGTGTTTTGTTTTGTTTTGTCCCTTCTTTCTCATTGTTCACTCCATTGGTTATAACCCTTCTTTACAACTTGACTAAAACTTAATGTAAAGGTATTTTTAGAACCTATTTTTGATTTAATGTCACCATATGAGGGGTGAGGAGAGGAAAAGGAGAGGTAGAGAATTTTGGAACTAAAGGGATTGTGGAAATGAATGTTGTAAATAAAAAAAAAAAACAAAATGTTAAAAAAAGAAATATTCTCCTCTCTTTCTTTGATTCTATGCTCACCAAGGAAACATCTAATCTGTGATTTGAATTACCGGGTGTGCCTACCTACCAAGAGAGTACCTTGTGCCACTGACTGACACTTACCTGTTGGCAAACAACTCAACACTCTACCCTTGTGTCATGGATTCTTATGAAACTGACTGGAAACCAGATGCACTTATGAGTAGACTGATAAAGCCATGTTCCTAAGTCTGGTCACTTTAAGGACTATATCTGGGGTAGGTGACCCACTAGCATAATGGCAGAGTTCTACCCTGAGAACTTAGTGTGCCCCCTCACTCCGTCACCAACATTTAGTTATACAAGAATATGTGTATGATGTGTAGTTTTTTTTAACCAGACCTGTGATTTTATTGGCATGACAAGAGAATTTTTTCTCTTCATCAGAACATGAGCAACACTTGGCAATTTGCAATGTTGGAGAGTTGCCTGAGGCACTGAGAAGTGATCTGCCCAGTTACAAGTACTACATACTGAATATTGCAGAATTAGTCTGTGTCCAGTTCTCTATCCATTATGCTACTCTGCTTCTCATGTGACGTGAACACTTTTTGTTGAGTTATTTTCAATTGTGTCTAACTTTTTATAACCTTATTTGGGGTTTTCTTGGCAAATATGGGGTGGAGTGGTTTGCCATTTCATTCTCCAACTCATTTTCCAGATGAAAAAACTGAGGCAAAAAAGGTTAAGTGACTTGCCCAGGGTCACACAGCTAGTAAGATTCTGAGACCAGTTTTGAACTCAGGTCTTTCTGACTTCACGCCTATTGGTCTATCCACTGAGCCACCTAGCTATTCAAATATGTGAATATATAATGATCATATTTTCCATACCAAAACTTGGAATGCAAGTTCAAGCAAAGGATACTCCCTTTAGTAAAGCTTTATTAAAGATAGACTTTCTTTATCTGATAATAAGATTTTCCTAGTATACAGTTCTTGTATAGTAGAGAGATCTCTGAAAAGTGTCAGAGGCCCAGGCTTCAAATCCTCCTTCTGAAACTTTACAATCTGTCAGATTCCTCATGTGTAAAATCTATGCCTATGATAATATGATGTACTTGTAGAACAGCTAAGCCATCAAGATGCCACTGAAAAAGACAATTCAAGGTACCAAATCAAGACACTGCACAATATAAGGGTGTAAGTTTTCATTCAAACTAGGTCAACACGGTTTGTTTCTCACTGGGAAAAGTCCTACTGCTATTAAAGAAGAAGGTGCCTCTCACAAAGGAGATGAGACACATCAAATTGTGTGATGGAATATTTTATTTCAATGTTAAGAAAGGTTACACATCTTATTTACAGTCCTCTGATTATATTTTAGGTATAACAGACTAATCAATTAACATTACAGATTTATGAAGGGACAAGTTAATAATTTTCTACTCAATTCCTTCCTAGTAATTAAAGATTTTTCACCATTAATCTTTGTCCTTTAACACTTAATCTGAAGTAATGTTTGTCCTTTAGTTTTAACATCAATTTTAAATAACACCTTTAATTTTGGTACAGAGAACCATTTTGGCTTTCAAATTAAATCAAGAAATCTCTGAAATGGTTCCCCCTTAATTTTTACATACAAAATGTCATTTACATTAATTTGATACTTTCACAGTACAATGTTTGGTCGACAATATCTAATTAATTTGGCAAGAGAATTATGGAAATAACAAAAATCGATTCCAAATTTTAAGTAACACTTCATTTTAATGCATAATTAAGCACATCTCTATAATCAAGTCTTGAAGTACCGTAATATTATTATATTTTTAAGACCAGATCTCCTTATCTCATCACCCAGGTTGAAACTAAAAAGGCTACTAACAGTCCCAGTCCCACTCCTGATCAGCATCAGCACAGGAGCATCAGTTTCCCCCTTTTCCAACCTGGGCTAGTTTTCCTGCTCTTGGGAAGTCTGGTATGCCCTTCTCCCAAAGGCCAACCATAATGTCAAACTTCCTGCAGTTTAGAACTCCTGAATTCAAGAGATCCACCAGCCTCAGTCTCTCCAGCAGCAATGACTACAAGCATATAACATTTTCTGAGAATTGGTTATTTTGAAGGTTAGCTTTGTCCTACATTTGGCACTGATTGGAAAAATAAAAGGCTATGTCTCTCCTATACCAGAAATCAAGTGGTCATTTAAGACAATCTGAAGAGCATGGGATATAAGGATTATTGAAAATAATGAATCTAGTTGCTGAAGTTTCCATTTTATAACCAATAGTTCTGACATAAGTATGATGTAGCTTGTTTCAGTTCTAATTTCAACTACTCATCTATTTAACCAAATGAGTCTATGTTGCAGACTGATACTTAATAAATGCATAAGTTTTGAATATCTTGAATCCTGATGAGTGGCAAAATTGTAGAATTTCCCCTTAGCCCCACCCTCCCCCACACCCCCCCCCACATACACTCTATCTAAATTCCCATTGCTAAAATTAAGGTCAGAATAAAGGTAAAGACAGAATCTACCACATTTCTTTTTAAAAGGGCTACTGCCTTCCCCACTCTCTCCATTGCCTTCCCCACTTCAAGCTTCATCAGCTACCCCACTTCCATAGTCCTCCCATAAAACTGAACTTAAACCATCTTGTGTTATCATTTTCTCAGAGAAATAACATAGAAACTATCCTTTTCTTACCAAATAAAGGAAATTAAAGTGGGTTGTCCTATTACTTTAAGTGGTGTATATCTCAGTTTCTCATTTTAAAAAATGTATTCACAAACATTCCCATTCCACAAAGGAGATTTGGCAATTGAAGGAATTTCTAGTACCCACTAGGTTCAGTTTTCTAAGCCAAAATCACACATAAAATGTCACTGGTGTAAAATTATACAGGCTTTTAGGTATGTGGGGTTTCTTTTACAATACGACACTTTAATATACTGATAAATACAGCAAAAAGGTGAAAAAACACATGGAAACTATCAGAAGAAAAATGCAACATCTAACTCTTTTGACTTATTTGGCTTTAAAAATGCAAGGGTTTATATGGATGCCCATTAACCTAAACATCTATAATCTACTGGTCTAAAAATAAACATCTTCTCTAGCCACAGAGTTCTAAATAGAATGTGGTTCATACTTCAAATTTTATTCTTTCTAAACTCCAAAAAGAGGCATTCAAAAACATGAAGCACGATTGAGCCATGTCATTTAGAAACTTCTTCAGCTCAATGGCTTATCCGCTGGGAATCTATTTTCCCAGAACACATCTCACCAGGGAAACACTCCAAGTCCTCAGTCAAATACTGTGGTCCAAGTTTGTTTGCCTGTTTCTCAGTGTGCTCAGGAAATAAAAGGTTTCAATCAAGTAGCATCATACCTGCAAGCAGACAGCTTTGTCCACAAGTCCAATGTTCATCCATGTTCTCCCTGCTCTAGAAACTATACCAGATGTATTAAGAGCACATTTTCTATTCAGGTTAGCATAATTATCTCACTAGCTGACCATAAGGAGTGTAATAAATAGGCATTTACTGATCGATGTACCCTAACATAGAAGTATTATAATAAAGGGTGATTACAGTGAAGAATAATATAGCTGAAAGCCAGAACATAATAATCCCCATTCATTGCAGTGGTAGGGTAGGATTAGACAATGAGACAAGGCTGCATAGAAATTATATAAAATACTGTAATTCTTTCAATTTATTGCACTTTTAATTATGCTATCCTTAATTTAAAGAACTACCATGTCCAGTACAGTGCAGTCTTAGGACTGGAATTAATTTGAAGGCTAACTAAAATTTACTCTCCTATACACATTTCAAATCAATTTTAACTAAACTAAAATGTTTTATGACCCTTTGAGTTTATCCTAGGCATTATGTATCTTCATAATTTTGTAATGAGTGTAGGAGATCCAAGAGCAAGAATCATGAATCTTTTTTTTTCCAAGATTTCCCTAAAAACAAAATATTTTTTCAGCCCTGCTGTAAATTAAAAGAGATGTGAGAAAATGAGAGTGAAATCTCATTACTACTGACAATGCAACAGCTCAATAAGCCAGTCTTAAATCTTATTAAAGGGTCAGTTGTTCATTACTTCTAGTAACCATCATCATCAAAGTCCAGCAGCATGGCATCCAATTTTACTTTAAAATACTTGGATAGTTGAGGTCAGGTAAGGGCTAGTGGTATAAAAACCAATCCCTCAGAGTGGACTTTTACAAGTTGGAGCGCTTTTCTGATGCCCAAGATGGAATATTGACAGAATAGGCTTTGCTTATGAAGAGTCAATACCTAAGGTCTAATATACTGAGGTCAGAAGGTATTATTAATCATGATGCTTGGTGAGCAGAACAGGGTAGTACAAAACATCAACTTCCTCCCTATGACATGATATGGTAAGGTTAAGACTAAAATAAGACAGATTATATCTATGTTTTTTTTTTACATTTTTCGTTTTATATGGAGTAGGATAATTCATTTACTTATGTGTAAAATTTTTCTCTTGGTCAATTAGCCAAAGCATATTTTAATGACGACCAACTGAGCAAAATACTACCATTCAACCAAAGTTTGCCCATTTCCCAGTCAGTATGTGTGGACTGGAAATGCAAACTAGTTCGTTAATTTTCATATTAGCCCAAAGCAAAACAGATAGAGAAATATAAGCCAAAAATATGTGGACAAATCATTCCAAACCCAATACATGTGATTTTTGGACTATCCAGACCACAGTTCTCATCTATTAGCTTAACTTTTTGCTAGTTTCTGAGATAGTAATTTTAGTGCATTAAATTGGCTCTCAGAAATGTGTGCAAAACACTAAAGTTTACTCTATAGTGTTAACATTTTTCAATTCCTTTCTTAAGTCTATGTAATCAACAAAATAATAAAGCAGACCCTGATTTGTAGCACTTGCAATTCCAAGGTATAAATACTCAAATTGAAAATTTAACATTCAGCTTTCTCACCAGCTGATTTGAACTTTCCTAGTGTTCTGAATTAGGTAAGAAGTGGAAAGATCTGTGAAGCTACAGAAACTTGAAACATAAAGTCCAGAACTCCAGTTACTGGAGCAGGTTAATTTTTTTTTGAGGGAGCAGTAGAGGGTAAGGTGTTGAAATCATACCTTGTTTCAGAAGCTCTCTTCACATAAGAAGGCATCATCCTTGAACTTTGTTGAGTTAACCAACCTATTCCTGGCCACAAACTGAAAAGTTTCCTAAGCCTAGGAAGGGGAAGGAAAACCTAGCGTCAATACTGAGAAGAGAGTCCATTTTCCTATCTTTAATCCACTTATTTCTATAAACATGTATTAAGTGCCTACTATGTGCAGAATATTGTGGATTTAAAAAAAAAAGGAAAGCCTATGACCTCAACCTGGAGTTAAGCATATAAAATACGCACAAATAAGCAAATACAAGGTAATTGGAGGAATTTATCCTTTCTGGCTTCAATGTAGCTCAAAGTAGCATATTAGAGTATCTTCTTAAAAGGCTTCAAGCAGAGAACGATGGGAAAAGGAGGAGGGGAAAAAAAGTCTAAAACCAACTATGGAATAGCAAGGAATGAATCAGAGTACAGGGAGAAGACTTTATAAACAAAAGTGAAGGCCCAGCTGAGGTTATTTAGCCTGAATTACAGGAATGAAATCTAATCAATTTTGAGACTTTTTTTTTCTAGCCACACTCAGCAGCCCTAGAGTAATTACTTAGAGATGAGGTTCAGCAGATCAGGGGACACAGTATTCTTTGGTAGTAAATTAGTGAACGATTAATATCTTAGCCCAAGGCTAGGTACAGGAGCACAGGAAAGCAAAATGGAGAAGATGTTGAAAGAGCACTGGATTTGAAGTTGGAGAACCTGTTTAAATTTAAGCCCTGCTATTGCAGCCTGTGTAGCTTAGGACAAGTCAATGTTTCTGGGCCTTGGTTTCCTCATTTATAAAATTAAGGGGTGGACAAGGTAGACTCTTCTAGCTCTCAAACCATCATCCTACATAGAGAAGGTCGTACCTGAGTTTAACCTTGAAGGAAAATGAGGATTCAAAGAGAGATAGATGAGGAGGAACTGCATTCTAGACTTTTTCTCACTCTCCTACTTCCCTACATCTTTGTTCCTCCCACTCTAGAACTCCCATAAAATCAGCAGAAGAAAACAGAGATGTCAAAGAACCAAGAGGAAGTTAATGGGTTAAAATGGGCTGTTTTTTGACAGACTAAAACTTGACAATTGTTCTTATAGACCACAAGAAACAATGACAGCTCTCCCCAGTAGTCAGAGGCTTCCATGAAGGTCTTAGAGAGATAAAGGAATTTGAGTCATAGCTTTAAATTTATCCCTTATTATTTAAAATAAGGAGCTTTTCAACCAGATGTCACTAATCTGAGGCAATCCTGTCACCAAGAGTTCGCATCAGATTACTTGGCATTGATTCGTCTGCCATAAAACTTTCATGGGGAGATTTAGCAAATAAAGAGCCATGGAAGCTGAAAGTTGGAAGGGGGCCCTACACAAAATATGAAGTTATTGTAACAGCTAAATCTTTAAAACAGTACAGGGAGGGGCAGCTAGGTGGCACAGTGAGTAGAGCGTCCACCCTGGAGTCAGAAGGCCCTGAGTTCGGAGCAGGCCTCCGACACTTGATCCATACAAACAAAAACCTAGCCGTGTGACCTTGGGCAAGTTACTTAACCCCAACTGCCCTCCAAAATGCAAAAAAAAAAAAACAAAACCCAAAAAAAACAACAGCAACATTACAGGGAGTATCAAAACGATCAGCTAATTGGTTGGAAATTTTCAGTGAAATCGGTTGTTTGGAATCAATCAGGTAAATTTATCTAATTTTTTCCCCTTTTCATTTTACCTGAAGGTGGAAAGGCACACATGACAGACACTTCCTAAATGTGTTCGGTAAGGGCATTTTTACCGTGGCATTTCAAGGAAATGTACCATTGACCTATAACCTTTCTGTCCAAAAAAAACCAACAACAACACATAATGGATCTTCATTCTCCCCCTTACTAAGATAGGAAATGACATCCAAAGTTTGTTTTTTTTAAAGCCCCTCATGCTCAATTAAATGCTGCCTTCACCTGCTGCCGTTGCTTGCTGACTTTTACTCAGAGATGACCTTTGCAGATTGGGAAAGAAAGAGGACTTTAATCGCCCAAGGATCTCCTAAAGGCTTTTTTGATTGAAACAGTTTTGCTGGGAAAGGAAGTCTATCTTTTTCTCCCCTGGTTCAAGTCACCTAGGGGTAGAAAGGTATGTCTGGAAATCTTATGCTTCAATGTTGATCCACATTGCCTCTGTTAGCTGGGCTCAGAGCTCAGACAGTGTAGGGTCCCAAATGTAGTGAAGTTCCAAGGTATGTGTGGAGGGATCTGGTGACTCTGGACACCTCTCACATCCTGGCTTATGGTGCAGTAGCTTTGTTTGTTTGTTTTTTTGTTTGCTGGCTTGCTTGTTTTTTGTAAGGAAAATAACTCACAGGGTATCAGTGTCACCACCATGTCCCATGTTTGAACCCCTGGTGTCCTCTCCTTCCAATCTTATATTCAGATACCTAATCTTAACAACTCTAACTGAAATATACTGATCATCTCAACGTGTACCATCTATGTGGCACTTCTTCCCTATGCCCATTGCTTCCCTAGTATTAACTAACCCCCTTAGTCTATCATGACAGTCTCTAACAGATCTTCCCGGCTCATATACTATTCATTCCAATCATCCTTCAAATCATCATCAAACTTTACTTCCTTCTTCTTATAGACAGTTAGCTGGTACAGTGAATGGATGAAGTACTGGACCTGGAGTCAAGAGGATTTAAGTTCAAATCTTACCTCAGACACATACTAGTAAACTGACCTAGTAAATGATTCTCTTTACCTTAGTTTCCTCATCTGCAAAATGACATTAATAACATTTGTGGAGCAATGAATAAAGCCCTAGGTCTGGAATCAGGAAAACTTGAGCTCCAATGTGGCCCCAGACACTTACTAAGTATATGAAGCTCAGCAATTCACTTAACTGCTGTTTGCCTCAGTTTCCCCAACTGTAAAATGGAGATCATAATAACACTCACCTCCCAGGGTTGTGAGAATCAAATGAGACAATATTTGCAAAGAGTACTTAGCACAGTATATGGCACAGGATTGGCAATATGGAAATACTTATTGCCTTCTCCCTACATCCCAGTGTTGTGGTGCAGATAAAATGAGATATTTATAAAGCACTTTGTAAACTTTAAGGCTGTAATAGCTCATAACTAGTCATAATGATTTCATATATAATTATGTATACATGTTAAATATAATGATATATAATGTCAATAATAATAGCCATATAGATCCATAATAATAGCTATGTCAAAGGATATGAACAGGCAGTTTTCAGAGAAAGAAATTAAAGATATCTATAAGCATATGAAGAAATGCTCTAAATCACTATTGATTAGAGAAATGCAAATCAAAACAACTCTGAGATACCACATCTCTCCAGTCAGATTGGCTAAGATGACAAAACAAGAAAGCGACAAATGCTGGAGAGGATGTGGACAAATTGGAACACTAATACATTGCTGGTGGAGTTGTGAACTTATCCAACCATTCTGGAGAGCAATCTGGAATTATGCCCAAAGGATTATAAATAATTGCATACCCTTTGACCCAACAATACAACTTCTAGGGTTATATCCCAAAGAGATCATAGAAGTGGGAGAAAGACCCATATGTACAAAAATATTTATAGCAGCCCTTTTTGTGGTTGCAAAGAATTGGAAACTAAAGGGGTGCCCATCAATTGGGGAATGGCTAAACAAGTTGTGGTATATGAATGTAATGGAATATTGTTGTGCTATAAGAAATGAGGAGGTGATGGATTTCATAATTACCTGGAGAGACTTATACAAATTGATGCTGAGCGAGAAGAGTAGAATCAGAAGAAATTTGTATACAATCACAGACATACCATATCTGTGATGACCAATTATGACAGACTGGACTCTTTTCAGCAATGCAGTAATATAAGTCAATCCCGAAAGACTCAAGAAAGAGAGAAATGCGCCATCCAGAGATAGAACTAGAAAGAACTGAGCCTGAATGCTGATGGAAGCAAACTAAATGATCTTTTTCTTTTCATTGTTTGGTTTTATTTCTTCTTTACCATCTTTCATCCCACCTAGTACAGTACACCTTTGTAATTGGAATAATGTCTAATATGAATGTATTTGCAGATCCTATACTGGACTATATGCTGTGGTGGGGGGAGGGGGGAGGGAAGTAAAGGAAATTTGAAAATCAAGGAACTATGGAATTGATTCTTGTTAACTGAAACTAAACTAATAAATTAATTTAAAAAATAATAGCTATAGATGTGATATGTTTATACACATGGCAACATATACATGAGATAAATGTATATTATTGGATATATATAATATATCAAATACATTATATATTTATCTCATATATAGATGTTTTATATATAGTTTTGTAGCAATAGCTATCTAATATTGATATTACAATATAGCTATCCTACAAAGCTATATTTCAACATGTATAACATATCACTTTTATCACATCTATAGCTATTATTATATATAGATGTTTTCATTATTGCTATTGTATACAATTATATATATTACATATAGCAATGTAGCTATAGGTATATCTAGGTAGATATCTATAAGAAGAGAGGGAGAGAGAGAGAATGTCACATACCTCTGTGCCTATACTATAATAGCTATAGTTTGTGGCATATATTTTGTATATTATATATTGTATTTATATTATAGCATATCTATTATTTATAAATATATATTATATATGGTTTTATATGTGCAGCCACTGCTATATATATTTATATACATATATACACATATATGTATATATATACAACTATAATAATAACTATAAATGGTGGTTATTAGTCAGTATATATACTTTGTAAATATAATTCTATATCATATGTCTTTATATAATTATATAGGTATAATTATTATTTATAAGTTATTATAGCCTTCAGATTTGCAAAGTGCTTTTAAAATATCTTATTTTGTCCTCATAAAAACACTGGAATGTAGGTAAAGGGAAGGTGGACAGGAGAAGGGAATAACTATTAAAATATTTATTATATAGAGAAATATGGATGCTGGCTATTACTTTCATTATTATTATCATTCATTGATCTGGTAATGTCAAGCCTCAGCTCAAAACCTATCAGTGACAGGCTCTCTCTGCTGCCTAAGAAGTAAAGCTCAAACTTCATCTCGTGGCATTCAAGATTTTGACAGTCTGGCACCATCCTCCCTTTACAGTGTTTCCTGCCACTATTCCTGCACTATAACCAAACCAGTCATTCATTCTTCCCCAAATATACTCCAAAATCTTCAGTTTTTGCCTTTGTTCACATGTTTTTCCTTATGCCTAGAATACCCCTCCAGGAAAATCTCCCTGAAGTCCTCTGGCAGTCAGTAATGATTTTTCAGCCCTCAGAACTTAATTTAACATTGTCTATATAGTATTTCCCTTTTGCATTCACCATCCATTTTGCATTATAGTTACCCTGCATGTATCATCCTGCTCTCCCAAACTGTAAGCTTCATGAGGGCAGGGCTTGTCTTAATGCATACCTTATCTCTTCTACAATGTGCCTACCACAGTATTCTGCTCACAGTTCATTTGTTGAATTAGTTGAATAGAAGTTTCATTACCAAATGAAATACAACAATCACTTTTCAATTGGTTCTCACAAATTACTCTCAATTTTACAGAGTGAACCTGAGGCGTAACATAAATGAAAACTTTTTTCCCCTCTACTTCTAGCCTCTGTAACATGCAGCCTCCAAACATGCAAATTGCATTTTCCCTTTCTGGCTAAACTGTTTCTCGGAAATATACTTTCATTTCCTTTGTGCTCATTTCCTCCCAGCTTTATATGCATGTGGGAGTCAAATAGTCCCTTTCAAATCTACTTCCCTAAATTCTCATTCTTCCCAACATCAGATTTGCTTCTGATTCTTTGTTCTGCCTATAGCCCAGTGTCTGGCTGATTCACTTAGCTGAGAACTTGTGATTAAATATACCCATCTCTGCTACTGGGCACTACTGAACACTCTCTTTTGATACTCACACTTCTCTTGGCTTCTGTGACAATGCCCACTCCAGTTTTCCTCCTACCTCTCTGCCCAGTCCTTCTTAGAATCCTTTGCTGGTTCATACAATTCAGTTCAACAAGTTTTTAATATTCCAGGAACTAGGCTCTAAGGCATGCAAAGGCAAAAACCAAGCCATCCCCACCCTCAAGGGTCTTACATTCTCTCCCTCAAGAGGGTAAATGATAGGTACAAAGAAATGGATATAAAAAAATATGCCAAAGACTTGAAGAAAGTAATTCCACTGGGGAGATCATTAAAAATGGGGGGAGGGACAAAAAGAGGCTTGTTGTAAGAGGTGGTATCTGAGCTGAGCTGTGCTTTGAAAACAACTAATGATTCTTTAAGATACAAGTGGGAAAGGAGATCTTGCCAGACAGTGGACACAGGCTGTGTAAAAGCACAGGATTCAGAGATGGATTGTCTTTAGCATCATTCACCTTATCACTGTCCTTCTGAATTCCATATTCCTCCCTTTTCTCTTTCCTCTTCTCACTGTCCCTTGAAAATTCCCTCCATTTTGATGGTTTCAATCATCACTTCTATGCAGATGACAGTCAAATCCACATGTCCATCTTGACCTCAATTCCAAGGTCAAATGTTTGTTGGACACTTCAACCTAAATGTCTCACCCTCACCTCAAACTTACCATTCCCCAAAACACTTCATTACCTTTCCCCTAAAACTTTCACACTTCTTATTTCTGTCAGTAGTGCCACCATCTTCTCAGCCCAAATCTTGGAGTCAGTCACCCTTGGACTCTTCTCTTTCTCTTAACACATCCAAAACCTAGTGATCCTATGTTGCCAATGTCTTTCATATCTGCATTCTCCTCTCCTCTCCCAGCCACGACTCCAGGTTCTCATTACCCTCTAACAGAATATCATAATAGCTTCCTAAATTATATCCCTTCCTTCAATCTCACCCCTCTCTGATCCAACCTATACATAGCTGCAGGGATGTTGTGAGGCTTAAATAAGACCTCACTTGTAAAGCTTTCTGCAAACCTTAAAGCACCTTCAGAATGCCAGTCATTGCTGTTTGTCATTGGCTGGTGTTGGTGGTTGTTAGCCTACAGTTGCCAGGTCTCCAGGCTGGGAATGAGAGCATTCCCCAAGCCTTCTACTGACCTCCTGCTGAACTCAAGCAGCATTTATTAAGCAATTCAGGGGTGTGCTGTTAAACAACAGAGCTTTGGGGGAACAGGGGAAGAGGTATGCACATTTATAAGTTTCATCTGCATTATTAATACTTTCTTATGAACACATTCTTAAATCTAGATAATAAACAAAATAATAAATCAAACCTCAATTTGTGAATATCTGAGGTGTAGATGCTCATGCTGAAAATTTATAGATGATTCTCCCAAGCCCATTAGAGCTGGTTCCAGCACACCCTTGCATAGCTGCCAAAATAATCTACCTAATGCACAGGTCTAATTACATTTATCTGCTGCTCAAAAACATTTAGTGACTTCCAACTGCTTATAGGACTCATTTAAAAAAAAATTTTCTAACCCTAAACCACTCCAGAATCTGACTACAATATTTTTTTTCTTTCTAGCCAGATTTTACAGGAGTCCCATCCAGGTACTCTTCATTCCAGCCAAAATGAACTACTAGCTGTTCTCCCAACTTACCCTACACCCTCTGATCTCTGTGCATTCACACAGGCTTCCTCTCATGTCTGGAGCTTAACCTTCTCACCTCCCCCCCAGCTTCCTTCAAAGAATAGCTCACGTGTTACCTCCTACAGGAGACTTTTCCTTCACATCTCTGCCTGCAGAAATCCTTGTCTTCCTTCAAAGGCTAGTTCAGTTGCCATCCCCTCCATGAACTGTTTCCTTTTGCCTTCTACTAAAAGTAATTCCTCCCTTCTCAAATTTATTACAATGCTTTGTCTGGACCTCATCACCTCTCATCTAGACTATTAGAATAACCTCTATTCACCTCTCTGCTGCTAGTCTGTCCCCTTCTCTAATCTGTCCTGCACACAGCTACCAAAATAAACTCTCTAAAGGCACGAGACTAACTATGTCACTCCCTCGCCCCCAAATCTCCAGTGTAGAGTCCTTTTAATTCTACGCTATAACACAAACCCCTCCATCTGGCACTTAAACTATTCACAATCAGCTTCACTGTAGCTTTTCCTAACTTATCTTTACACTATTCTCCTTCAAACATTCTTTGTGCTGGCCAAACTGGCCTACCAGCTCTCACCTTCTATCCCCAGCTCTCTATCTTCCACAAAACTGCTTATCATGTCTGAACTGCACTTTCTCCATCCCCACCTTCTTCTCTAGGAATCCTTAGCTTTGTTCAAGGCTCAGCACAGGTGGCACCCCTTTAGTAATACCTAAGGGTCCCCCAACTGTTAGTGCTCTCTGTCCTCAAAATTTCTTCTTTTTATTTATCTGCGTATCTAGGATAAGAAACAGAGCTCTAGATGTTCCAACCACCTCATCTTAAAGAAATGAGACCCAGGAAAACTAAGTCAATTGCCCTGTGCTGCACAGACAGTGAATATCCAAGAAAAAAAAAAATTGAACCCAGAATCTCTGACTCAGAGTGAGCACACTGCCTCACATGTCATATCCCCAAAGATCTGCATCTATGTAGAGATTAATGCTACTGATCATAGCAGCAAGGCTTCATTGATTTACAGCCAGAAGGGAATTTAGAGGCATTCACCCATTATTTCACAGATGAAGAAACTGCGATTCGGAAGTTAAATAACTTTCCCATAGCCTCATAGAGAGAAGCAAAGCTAGAATTTGTACTCGAGTCCTATTAATTCAAAATCAATGCTTTTCAAACTGCAGCAGGAGGAACTACCCAGGGCATTGGAAAGGGATGTTGAGCTCCCTTGGCCAACCAAAAGGACATGCACACATCTACAAAACATCTGAGGAGCAGCACATTATGTGAACTCTTTCTGAACTCAGATCCCTTTTGTTACCCCAATATAAAACCTCTCAGCCTGACCTCTCTCTTCTCTAGCTCCTTGAATTCTGTTCTGGTCCTGGCATGGTTTCTTGCCTCCATTTTGAATGCCACTTTATACCTTTAAGTCATCAAATTACCACACTATTCCCTATTCCTAAAACCAACTCTGTACAATAAATTTGACATTCCTGCCACCTTCCTTCCTTCTTTTCTGGAGAAACAGCTTTATTTTTTTTTTAATTTCCCCTTGTTTCCCTCCGTGAGAACATTCACCCTGCCCCATGGAAAATTCACAGTCCCATAATTTGGCAGGTGCCATCCTCAATCCAACCCCTACTGGAAAAAAAATAAAACACTTTAAAAGTACGTGCCTTATGAACAGCATCTAAATAACAAAGGGTTCAACAGTCAGCAGCCACAACCCAAAGTCAGGGGCTATGTGGGAATTCCTGAAAGTGGCTTTAGAATACATAAGTACCAGGAGGTCAAGCCAGTGTACAGGAAGCCAGAAGGGCCAGATTAAAAACCAAACCAAGCTGAATCTATCCTGTTCCTTCACTTTAGTTGCTAGCACCTTCCCCCTCCCAATAACTGTACTTCTTTCATATATTTTTATATTCACCCATACACCCATGTTGTCTCCTCCAATATATTTTAAGTTCTTCCAAGGCAAGCACATTCACTTTTGTCTTTGTATCCCCCAGCACACAGAAGAGCATCTGGTAAATGGTAGGCAGGCACTTAATAAACGTCTGTTGACTGACTGATTGACTGATTGAATAAGGCAAACCCTCAAGAGAAATAACAGAATTGGACAGGACAGGCAAGGACAGAACTGGACGTGAAAAAAGCAAGGAGTCAAAAAACCACTTAGAAGTCAAAAGTACATGAAACTCTTTGACACATGTTGGAAACAAAATGTTCCAAAACATAGCCCTGCTCTTTGCCATGGCTAACCCCTGCATTTATTCCCTTAATCCCATTCCCTCTGCTATATTTTGGGAGGTTGTCTCATCTATCATTTCCTTTCTCTCTCTCTTGTCTTTAGTCTCTACCTGATTACTAGCTTCTCCTTATTGCCTTCAAAGATAGTGAGGTCTTATATATACTCTTTTAAAAAATAAAACTGTCTTTGGACCCTGTTTGCCCCCTGATAAAGTATAAATGTCTTATCCCTTTTGGTATCAGAAAGAGTAGTCTACACTTAACTGCCTTCACTTATCGCCCTTGCAGTCTGGTTTCTAACTCCACCATTCTACTGAAGTCACCCTCTTAAAATGATCCCCATACTCAGGATTGCTAAAGTTTTTTTCTTATTCTTCATCACCTTGGCCTCCCTGCAGCTCTTTATACCTTTTATCTCCACCTGCTCCTCTGTACTCTCCTCCCTGGACTTCTGTGACATTTTTCTCTCCCCACCTACTACCTTTCTGACCATTTCTCAACCTTCTTTATTTGTTCTTCTTTGTCCTCCCTCTTGCTAAGTGTGGATACAGCCCTAAATCCCTGTCCTGTGTCCCCTACTCTTCTATTACAGGTCCAAATTTCAGCCCTTCACAAGAGGTTCCAAAATTAAATAGCCATCTCTCACCACTCTTCTGAACTAGAGCCCCACATCTCTACTTGGCTTCTGGACATCTCCCCCTGGATGTTCCACTGACATCTCACATTCATCATCTCTTAAATTAAATCTTTCCTTTTCCCCCTAACACTGCTCTTCCTCCCAGCACCCCTCTTTCTGTTAGTGGCACCACTACCTTCTGTCTCCAAAACTCAAAACCTTTAGAGTCCTCTTTTAACTCACCACTTTCCTTCAGCCTTCACCTCCAGGGTTCACCAAATTCCATCCATGTCTTACATCTGTTTCCCTCCTCTCTATTCACCCAGACTGCCCCCCCTTCCTCCATGCCATTTTCCTAATGCTTACGTGTAAGCAAGTTACTCCTCCCCTCAAAATCCTTCACTGGCTTCCTCTTGACTCTGAATAAAATACAGACTTCTCAATCTGACATTCAACTCCATCCACAACATGGCTTCAACCAAGTTTTCCAGAGAGAGTGAGAGAGGAGGAGAAGGAGGGGGATGGAGGGGAGAGAACATAGAAAAATGGCTAATAGTTCATTTTAGTGACTTTATTTTTAATTTTTTTGCAGACAGAATAGTGAGTGGCCTCAATTTCATATATATACATACACACATATGTATATATACATGTGTGCATGTATGTATGTATATATACATATATATTAATATATACATATATAACTCATATTATATATAATTATTTTATTAAATTTTATTTGATTTTATTAAATATTATTGCATATCATTTCATATTATATAATATTGTTTTCCTTCTTACACTCTGCTCTTGCTAAATCTGGGTTCCTAATTTTTTCCCCATACTTGATGTCGCATCTCCTACCTTTATGCATGTACACAAGCCAGTCCCTATGCCTGTGATGCTTTTTATCTTCCATCTCTGCCTTTTAAAATACTGCTGTCCCTTTAAGACTCACCTCAGCTGCAACTTCCTTTGAGTCTAAGGAGCCCTTCTTGGTACTACAAGTGAAAGTGGTCTTACCCTCCCCAGTTGTTAATAGACTGTGTTGTCTGGATCTCTTCCTAACTCTGGTCACTTTCTACTTTGTATTATACTTATCTATATATGTCGTCTCCTCCTAAAAGAATGCAAGCACTTTCATAAAAAAGAACTGGGTCATTTTTTATCTTTGCTGTCCCACTGCCCAGCAGTACCTTACACATAGCAACTGATTAATACCTGTTTGCTGAATTGAATTGAATGGTGAATTATATCTGTCATTATAATTTTTTTTCAGGGAGAATTAAGACATAATAAGCACATATTTATCTTAAATGAAACACCATTCTGGAAACCAGGCACTGAATGGACAGACACTGGTATCATCTTCCTACAGCAAGGAAAGTACTGTACGAGTGTTAACTCTGCCTCACCTTCACAAGTATCAAAAAACATATTTATTAAGTGTCTCTTTGCATTGGTGCTGTTCCAGGAACCAGGCAAAATAAATTCAGTACTTCCTCTTTTCCTATTCTTTGCCACATCTGGAGAATGTGCAAATAAGGAAATAATAAGCCAGATCATAAGTATGCCTTATAGTATCCCACAGGACAAAACTCATGGTTCATTCATCCCATATTCTATCAAGGGCAACAAAGGATGTTTCCTGGGAGCACTACTGTGTATACATTGTGTAATACATATATGCATCTGTATGTATACAAGTATATACATGTAATCCAATAGGAATTTTGAACCCTTTCGTGAATGAGTCTAGGTTTCAGCCTCACTACTTCTTAAGGGCAATGAGATCCAGATTTTTAGAATCATTTGAAGTTCTATAGTCTATCATTTAACTCAAATTTCCCTCTTTAAATTTTAAGGGATTCTTGCCACTTCAGGTTAGAATCTAAGCTCCTTGAAAGTAAGGGTTGTTTCATTCTTTGTATCTGTGTTCCTAGCACCTAGACAGTGTCTGGCATAAAGTAAGTGTTTAATGGATGCTTACCAATTGATCATGTTGGGTTCATCCTATCCATACCCATCCCAATTTTAAGAATTTTGATGAAATTCCTTCTCAGTTCTCATTTTCTCATATTGAAGAGTCCTAACTAATTTAATTATCCTAATATCACTGCTGCTGTATCATTTGAATCATTATTTTGTTCATGAGTAACATAACATTGTCTGGTTTTTCTTCCTAATTTCCCAATGGTACACAGCATTTTGTAGAGCTCCTGGGCCATAGTAAATTGAGTAAATGTCCTTCTTTTAGGATGGTTTTTAAATACCCTTCCTAGATCATAACCAATAATTTAGTGTCACCATCCTGAGGCACACTGGCAGGAATCATTCACTTGTAATGAAGGAAGAGGAGGACGCTCAGCTCATATAATCAAAAATGTCAAATATCTAAAACAGATTGGGAACATAGCTTCATCTTCTTTCATTCCTGCTGTATGTCATGTCCGGACTCTGAAATGGCAGAACATCATCCTGGTCCCACACAAATACTCAGCAAGACCACATGTTAATCACAATGACAACATAAAAAGGATAAAACACTGTTCCAACATTGTGATTATGGGCTACATAGCTTCTCCTGCCCAGCCTCATTAAGAAGCTATGCTTGTAGTCTCATTAGACATTCTTGCTACACACTGCATATCACCATGTGTTGACCAGATTCATTGAAGAAAAATCAGCTATACTCCTATCTGTCTCATTTAAATGCCAGATCTCGCTAGCTACAGATATAGATGAAAGTGTTAATTCACCCAGCACTCACTTTTTCCCCAATTCATTCTCTGTAGCCATTGGAAGGCAAAATTAACACATTTATTAAGTGCCTACTATATACTGGTACTACATACTGGGGTTATAGTGATGATGAATGAAATAATCTCTAGTCACAGTTGGCTTTACATTCTAACATGGGAGATTATAAAGATACATTTAAGTATATAGAGAACGAATATAAAGAGAATAAATACGAAAAAACACAAAGCTGCTTAGCACAAGGTAATATGAATAAGAGTGCTGAGGGTTGAGGGGATCAGGAAAGTGATGCTTGCACTGCATCTTTAAGAAAGGGATTCTGTGATGTAGAAGTAGGGCAAAGCTTATGTGCATACACATACACACACACACACACACACACACACACACACACACACACAAAGACACTCTTCCTCTCTCAGGTCTGCCAAGATTTTCTCTGACACTTTAGAATCCATAAACATGAAGATACTTTGAATTATTTTTTTCCTTAAAGGAATCACAATGCACTTTCTCACCTTGAAGTCAGCTTAACTACCATGTTTCTGCCCATGAGTCCATGAGCACAGTCTTAGTAGAGATTTTTACATTCTCTTGCCATCAGCATTGCATTTCACTACCCTAAAATGCTTAGAGTCACCTGTCTACTGGGGGATTTCATTTGACTCTCTCACATACTGGATCACTATTTACACTTTAGCTTCCAGGGAGGGGGTTCAATAATTGACCACCTACTGTTCACATGGTATTAACTCATAGGACTTTTATATAAACATGAAGAGAGGAGACCATCACACCCACTTCAATTTTTTCAGAAAAGGTTCCATGGCAAAGGTAAGATTTCTAATAATTTAGGAATAATGTAAGGAATAGAGCCTAAGGGATGTAGGTAAATTTTGTGTCTATGTCTTTTGTCTATGTTTCACTATGTATAGAGGTGAGTGCTCAATTCAACAAGCATTTAAGTATCTACTATATGCCTGACACTGTGGGGTATAAATAGGGAAAACCATATAATCTTTTTCCTCAAGGACATTGAAATACAATAAAGGAGATATGACATGTACACCCAGAAACACAAAGTCACAGAATCTGAAAGTTAGAAGGGACATT
This sequence comes from Gymnobelideus leadbeateri, assembly GCA_011680675.1. NCBI lineage: Eukaryota > Metazoa > Chordata > Mammalia > Diprotodontia > Petauridae > Gymnobelideus > Gymnobelideus leadbeateri. The sequence goes on from WOXC01006861.1 coordinate 666,097, forward strand.
GACAGCAAACTATTCCAACCCATACATGAAAGAAAGCCCCGCTATACTGCATGCAAGTAGCTCTCTGGGCTCTGCGTGAAGACTTCAAAGGAGGGTGAACCCAAAGCCTCTTGAGGTTACTCACTCCTCTTCTGGACAGTTCAAATTGTTAGGAAGTTCTTCATGATATCAAGCATAAATTTGCGTGTTTGCATCATCCACTTCATTGTTCCCAGTTCTTCCTTCACCAGTCAAACAGAACAAGTTTAATATTTCCTACACATGAAAGACTTTCAAATACTTCAAAAGAACTATCATCTCTCAACTGAGACTTCTCTTCTCCAGGATATTTATGCCCAGTTCCTTCATTCTCATATAACATAGATTCAGCACATGCATTCTAGTTTTCCTCTACTGGACAACTCTCCAGCTTGCCGATATCCTTAAATGATAGTGCCAAGAACCAAACACAGTATTCCAAATAAGTTCTGACACATATGTGTAAAACAAGATATAAGGTAGAGAGGTGCTCAATCGAAGCCGGCTTCATGGATGATATGATATCTGAAATGGGACATGAGAAAAGAAGGATTTCAACAAGTGAAGATGTACAGGGAAAATAATACAGGAAAAGAGGTGAGCCTGCATGAATTCATGGGAGCTAGAGAATATAGAATGGTATTCAGGAAAATCAGCTTAATTCAAATGCACCATGAATGAATAACAGTATTGTGAATCAAAACTGGAAATATGTATTAGAGGCAGATTATAAAGGACATTAAATGCCATGCTAAACTTATTTTTTTATCTTAGAATAGGGGGCCACTGAAAGTTTTCAAATAAAGGAAGGCAAATTAAGTGAAAATTGCCTCTTTGTATCACTGTTGCTTGAATACCAAAATGGTCCCCATGACAAAAGAGGACAGAGTATTTTCCAGAAACCTATGGTTACCAAATGGATAGCCATTTAAGCCTTCATTATTTAAAAAAAAATCTTATTTACTGTCTTATGGAGGGGGCAGGTGAGAGAAAGAGAGAGAAAATTTGGAACTCAAATTTTTTTTAAATTAATGTTAAAAATTCTAACTGGGGGGAATACAAGTCAACATTTACTTTTAAAAAAAAAGATCATTTTAACGTTGTCTTGTTTAAACTGTTGTCTTGTTAATGAATTTGTGAACATCTTGCTATAAATATAAAAATATAAAACAAAAAAGGAAAAAGCTGAGGTGTTTGATTTTTCCCAATAATCTCTCTCAAAGAATTAAAATTCTGAATTATGGTTTCCAGACTAGAGGGCCAGGGCTCTTTTCTACCAGGAACTTTGTATACCTGGTGCTTAGCACTGTGTTCACAGTAATGAGCATATTAATAATAAATGTTAAATGTTTATTGACTGACTATAATGGAAACAAGCAACTTCCTGTTTTTCAAGATGTTCATTTGCTTGAATGTTATATTCACCAGTATTTGTTGTTAAATCTGAGTAAGTTCTTAAGCAAGGCACATAGCATCGCACACATACTATTAACTTTAAAAATGGAATTGACCAATGGTAAATCAACCAGTAAGTTCAAAAATCAAGCCTGGAACTCAAGAACTCTGGTTGGTAGTACAAGGTACTTTCCATTTGACCAGGAGTATTTAGCTTATGATCCAGAGATTTCAGGGGGTCTGTGAACTTGCTTGGGGGGAAAATTACAACCTTATTTTCACTCATCTCTAACTGAAAATTAGCATTTCCTTCAGCTATTTAAATACATTATTCTCACCTATATAAACTGATGCTGAGTGAGGAGAGCAGAACCAGGAGAACTTTGTACACAAAGGTAGGGGTAGGGAAGGGGGAGAAAATTTGAAACTAAAGGCATTGTGGAACTGAATGTTGTAAACTAAAAGTAAATAAATAAGTTTTTTTTAATACATTATTCTTTATAAGGGCCTATAGACTTTACCAGACTGCCAAAAGGATCTATGACACAAAAATGGCACTGTTGTCATTCCCCCTTTTAGTATCTCCTTTATGTTCCTGCTGTTTTTTCTCACTCTCAGATAGATGGCCCCACTATGGGCACCCTCCCAGGTAGTATACTAGGCTACATACTGTTTTAGAATAACATTAAATAGACACAAGATCATTTGGATTTCACATGACAGCTCTTTGCTATTGCACAACTATTTTGGCCTAACTCCACTTTAGAAATCAAAGCAAAACTCAATTACTGGCACTCAAAAGGTACAGAAAAGTCAATACTCAAAAAGAGTCAAATCACTTCATCCCACCACATTGCCCTATGTATTTAATGACCCTTCCTCCTTTACTAACATAATATTTAAAGCAGCAAGGGGTACCCTTTGCTAGGCTGTCTCTATATTATATTAATGAGTTCAAAAATACCAGGTGACTTCTCCAGCAGTTGCAGAAGAATGATCACATCCTTCACTTTGTGGCTGCAGTGAGGCCTCAGGAGACAGGAGCAAAAGATCTATTCCAGATGACACAATAGGAAATGCTTCTGATGGTTCTGCACTGGTCAAGTTACCCAGGGAGGGATATTTTCAAAGGATCTCAATCACAAATAGCATTATGAAGTGGAAAGAGCCTTGAATCTTTTTATCTATTTTCAGCACTGCCTTTTATTGTCTTTGGTCTATACTTTCTGAGCCTCAGTTGCCCCATCTCTGAAATGGACATAATAAAAGTTACCCTGACTACATCACAGAGTTGTGAGGAAATGACACATGAAAGCAATTTTTCTAAGAATAAATTCTATACACTTGTAAGCTATTATTGATCAGCATAGAATTATCATTTATACAATCCTAGTCATTACCAGGGACCTAGTTTAGTTGAGGTATGCGATTCTTGGCAAAGGCTATCTTGTGGTAATAGTGATGATGATGATGATGTTATGTTCTTATCAAGCCTTTAAGGTTTGCAAAATTCTTTGCATACATTATTTCATTTGATTGTCATGACAACAGCACTGTCATGAAGTAGGTGCTATTTCACCCACTTTAGGACGAGCAACTGTTAGGCTGAGAGAAGTAAGGGGGGAGGGAATGAACATTTCTATAAAGTCTACTATGTGTCATACACTGTGCTAAGTACTTAACAAATATTAACACATTTGATCCTCATAATGACCCTGTGAGGTAAGTGTTTCTGTTTTACAGATGAAGAATCAGAAGCAGACAGAGGTTAAGTGACTTGCCCAAGGTTACAGAGCTGGTAAGTGTCTGAGGCTTGATTCGAACTCAGGTTTCCTGATTCTAAGTCCAATGCTCTATCCATTGTACCATTTCCATGCTCAGGATCACACAACTGTTAAGTATCCAAGGCAGGATTTGAACTCAGATTTTCCTGATGCCAAGTCTAAAAATCTATTCATTTCTCCATTCTGCTAACTGTGCAACATCCAGAATGTGGAAGAAAGAGATGTTGGTTCTGAATCAGGAAACTTGAGTTTTAATCCCACCTCAGATCCTTCTTCGTTGTATTATCATGAACAAGTTGCTAAACTTCTCAGGGAATGTTTTTTTCAACTGTAAATAGAGATGATGCTATTTATATCACCTACTTCTGGGGGTTGTTCTGATAAAATTACTAAATAAATGTCAGTGAATATTAATATTATGTTAATTCCCTGAAAACTTATCCCTGAAGTCTGGATAGGGCAGCAGAGCTAAGAGGATCAATAGCTTGATTCAGGGTGAGGAAGAGGTGTGTTCAAATCCTGCCTGTAACAGATACTGATTGGCAACTCCCTAAGATTTCAAGTTACAGAGCAGGTGCATTGGTAGAAGCAATTTCCTCACCAGGAATTTGCTAATGAAATAACGGATTCCATCCAAAACTAAAGTCTCACTATAGGGACAATTGTGGGAAATATTGGAACATTGCCCTGAGAGTAACCCAACACATAAAACTCTCATTGTTGACTGGAAACATGCGTTGAGGCATGAGTAACCTACTCTAAGAAGCCACTCCAGGGCATCCTCAGCAGTCTGAGCCACCATTCCAGCTTAACCTTGAGGTGGCTTGAGGACACGTGAAAGTGACAATGTAGATAAGAGTCCTATCCAGCAATGCCATAAGCTCAACTGAAATAAATGTAGCCCTATTGTCAGAAGAAAAAAAATAGTATTTGGCATTGACTGTGTTGTAAATAATGGGCAGAGAAGCTTGTGATGAAACCACAAATGTTTTGAGCTATTTTGAGAAAAGGTCAACCAAAATCAAGTGGCTCTCCTCCTGGGATGACCCTCAAAAATCATTCTAGGTTCTTGCCCAAGGCTTCTTGCTGGCTTTCCAAGGAAAGACAGATACTTGGGGCAAGATGCAGTGATTATCCTGGCATGTCCGATTATGTCTCAGAGTCTTTTCACTATCAGTCAGTTTCAGACTACAAAAAAAGCATCCAACCAGTATTTTCATGTGAGCAAGTCCTAGACTGCTACATGTAATTTAAGATCATGGGATCATATATTTTAGACCTAGAAGGAAGCTTGTCAACCTTTTAGAATTCATTTAACAAGAGCAGACTGAGGCTATGAGAGGATGAGGGATTTGACAGGGCCCTTTAGCTAAAAATGCTTTGGCCAAGATACAAATGTACAGGTTTCTCTCCTACACCCCCACCACCCCCCAGAAATGGAAAGTTGCTTGAAGGCAGGAACTGTTTCAATTGGTCTAAGTACTTAGCACAGTGCCTCACCCAGAGTAGGTTTGATGAATATGTATTGACTGATGGATACATAAATGAAAGATAAAAGATAGCACTACTAGAAATGAAACCTCCCATAAGTGTGAATCCAGAAGTCTCCATATGATTCAGTCTCTTTCACTTTACATCACTGTAAACTTTGTTCTTTACTCTTGTGGCTATAGTTGCTATTGGAGAAACCCAGCACTGTTTGTATTTGATGCTCAGACACCAGGAGCCTTTGTTCAAAGGCCATGCACCCAGTTTTTATGTTTACTGCTTTGATTTCTCAGAATCCCACAGTTTGACATCTTCTGAAGATGAGGTTCTACCGTGATTAAGAATTTCTCTTCTCAAAGTACAACTAAAAGCACAATATACATGATGCCTACAATAATGTAAAAGAAGGGGCAAAACAAAACAAATGGAGAGAGAGCAAATAGTTTGCTTCAATCTGCATTCAGACTCTATAGTTCTTTCTCTGGATGTGGATAGCCCTTTCCATTGTGAGTCCTTTGCAATTGTCTTATAACTTTGGATTGCTGAGAGGAATCCAGTCTATCAAAGTTACTCATCACACATATGATGTGTCTGTAATTGTGTACAATGTTCTCCTGGTTCTGCTCTTCTCACTCAGCATCAATTTATATAAGTCTCTCCAAGTTATGAAGTCCATCTTTTCCTCATTTCTGATAGCACAATAGTATTTCATAACATTCATATACCACAACTTGTTTAGCCATTCCCCAATTGATGGGCATCCCCTTGATTTCCAATTCTTTGCCATCACAAATAGAGTTGCTATAAATATTTTTGTACATATGGGTGCTTTACCCACTTCTATGATTTCTTTGGGATACAGCCCCAGAAGTAGTATTGCTGGGTCATAGTTCTCCCAAAAATAAAGATCAAATTTTTTACACCAAAAAAATAATGTAAATGAAAATTCCAGATGACTGGGGTTAAAACATATTTCCTTTTGTAAACTACAAAGGCAGAAAGATACACATGCCATCAGTTCCAAATGTTATGTTAGATGCTTCCACTGGAAGCAACTCTGGTAAATTATTCTTTATGGAGTAATTGATATCAAAAGAAAATGCATCTAAAATGGAGTTTTTCTTCTTTCCCTCTTATTTCTATTTGTCTAGTCAAATCTCCTTGTGCACTTACCCAGTTTATCTAGCCATAAGCATTACTTTAGATATTGGTTTCCTGGCTGCATGAGTGATGCTGAGCTAAGTACCTGTCAAAGGTAACTCTGATAACAGACCCAGGAATGTGTTACCCATGTACTGAAAACCATCTTTGTTCTAGAGTTTATAGCCATGGTGGTTCAACATTCTATCTGCCATCCCTACTAAAGATATACTGGTTTTCTGACTGATAGATGTTCACTTGTGCAGTGTATGGCCTAATGTAAATGTACTGTACCCTGATTTTACACCTTTACAGGGTGGTCCCATCCTATCCTTCCAGATTCATTGTACATTACTCCCCACTTTATATTCTATAGGCCAGCCAAACTGACCTTCAGCCTATTTATTCATCATATACAGCATTCTTTCTCCTTTCTTCAAGCCTTTTATACTGGCCACTCCCCATACTGGGAATACACTTCCTGCCTCATAGATTCCCTTTTTACTTCAAATAGCCAAGGAAGCACCACATTTTACATAAAATTCTACTGATCCCCTCAAGTGATAACACCCTCCCTCACCAACTACCTTGCAATTAAAGACTTTGTGCTTACTTGTAATAAATAAATATTATATATACATATATATATATATGCATGTATCCACATACTTGTTGCCTCTGCATTTATAATTTAAACTTATTGCAGTTAGGAGTTATTTCATTCACTGTTCTTGTATCTCCAGTGCCTAGCACAGTGCCTGGCACATATTGGAAACTAATATATTCTGTTGGTTGAATGTCTGTCAGCTGAAATTATTAGTAGCTTTCAGCTGTGTCACTTGATAAAATGGTTAAATAGAGAGTTGCACCTGCCTTATAGTAATTTATGACCACAGTTCCCAATATACCTATCATTCCACAATCATCTTTCAGGTTTAGCAAAGCTGCCTCTTCTCATTACTTTTTTCAAAGCAGCAAGTTACTAAGTAGTCACTTTGGGGTTTTTTGTTTGTTTGTTTTTTACTCTCTGAGCACTTTATTGGCACAACTGCAGGGAATTAACAGGGTCAAGGAAAATCAAGGGCAATACCAGCCCATAAGAACAACCTAAGAGTCCCACTAAGCACAAAAGCCCTGCCAATTGGCCATCTTTGTCCCATAAGTGCTTCCCATATAATTGAACTCTTCATCTGACCTCTTGGCTCCAGTTCCATAGTAATGCTTCCTTGATCTTCCTTATCATAAAGCTTTGCACTTGCCAGAGCTGCCACACCCACCCCCAAATCCCCTACAAACCCTGATTTTCCCTTGCATGAATCATCATTTTATGATTTCACTTCCACTGAGATTTCCTCCCCATTGGAAACATGTGTCACAATTGGAGACTCCCTGTGGTCAGGAGTCTCAGCCCTGCCTCTTGCAGTTCTCAACATGTACTAAGCAATCAATAAGCATTTTTTGTGTCAGATGTGTGATGGGTACTGTGCTAGGTTTGGACATTCCAGTAGAAAAGTGAGACAGCTCCTACACTCAAGGAGCTTACGTTCTTTATATATATTAATTTGTTTGTTTATTTTTAGTTTACAGGATTCAATTCCACAGTTCCTTGAGTTTCAAATTTCCCTTCCCTCCCTCCCCCCACCCCCCATGTCGGCATATAGTCCAGTATAGGATCTGCAAATACTTTCACATTAGACATTAGTCAGGTTACAAAGGCGTATTGTACTAGATGGAATGAAAAATGTTAAAGAGGAAATAAAACCAAACAATGAAAAGAAAAAGATCAAGTAGTTTGCTTCCATCAGGATTCAAGCTCAGTTCTTTCTAGTTATTTCTCTGGATGTAGGCATCTCTTTCCTTCATGAGTCTTTTGCAATTGACTTATATCACTGCATTGCTGAGAAAAGTCCAGTCTGTCATAATTGGTCATCACACATATGTTGTGTCTGTGATTGTATACAAATTTCTCCTGGTTCTACTCTTCTTGCTCAGCATCAGTTTGTATAAGCCTCTCCAGGTAAATATGAAGTCCGTCTGCTCCTTGTTTCTTATAGCACAATAGTATCCCATTACATGCATATACCACAACTTGTTTAGGCATTCCCCAATTGATGGGCACACCTTTAATTTCCAATTCTTTGCAACCATGAAAAGAGCTGCTATAAATATTTTTGTACATATGGGTCTTCCTCCCACTTCTATGATCTCTTTGGGATATAACCCTAGAAGTGGTATTGCTGGGTCAAAGGGTATGAAATTATTTATAACCCTTTGGGCATAATTCCAGATTGAAGGAGCTTACATTCTACTGGATATTTATATTTAGTAAATTGTGTTTCTCAAATACTATGTAACACTGAGCTATTTTATGTGATTGAATAGTCTATTCAGCAAGTATATTTCAGGAGAATGTAATAGCTATATATTCATGACCTAAGAAAAAGGATAGGGTTGACTGCCCCATAAAACATAGAGTTTGCAATCAATCAGCAACACATCTCCACTTCCAAGTCTATATTTCCCATATGCACTCCAAGAGGAAATTCCTTTTGTCAGCCATCTTGTCCCAGTGATCAAACAAGTGACTGAAGGTCATGTCAACTTCTATCACCTAAGTCCAATTCTCTATACATTTTTACTAGATGATAAATAGATTCACATATATTTAAAAACCATTAAAACAGCCTATCAAGTAATGGCTCCATTTATACACACATACACAAATCAATGCAAATCTGCTAATATAATATTGTTCAAAGAATCCAAAAGATTTCCTATCTTGACCAGGGTAGGTCTTCTTGACAGTGTTTCAATTCCTTAAAATATAAGGAAAATAATTCCTAAATGAAAACATCTAATTACAAAAAAAGTAGATTTTTGCATATAGTATCCTTATTATACTGGGGGAAATATGTATATTGTTTCAATTATGAATAGTTCACAGTGCTCAGAAAACTTAAGTACATTCTACTGTGATTCTTTCACATTTAGACGTGTGTAATTGATGAAGCTGCTTCTGCCTTTTCAAAATCCTTCTGAAATGCCATTTACCTCTTTGCACTAATTTCTCCCCTTACTGTTTTTATAAATGGGTTGCCTTGACAACTAAATTTTAATGGACATCAGCCACAAATAATCTAAGAAATTACCTTGATTCATTAGTCACTTCAATGTAATTAAATCTTCTATATGATACAGCCTGTTCTCATATGCGATACCCTGTTTCCATGGTAACTGAGAATTTCTACTACATCTACAATTTGAAATGTCTTCACAGTATTTCTTGATTACACTCATGAACCCAGAATTGCATTTTGTAGGCTTACATGTAGTGGAATTTAGAAAGGAAGCTTGTAAGAGATTATCTTGTGTTTTCCATTTCTTTGAGACTTGCTTTTGTTTTTTATGATTGCTTTCCCTGATACGCTGCCCTCCTAGACCAACATAATGTTGTGCCTCTAGCAAAAGAAAAATCTGTAACTAAGTTTAGCCAACCCTATCATTTTTGTGGTTGGATTGCCATCTACAGTTCTTCTAAACCAAGTAGCAGAGTTAAGGATAATGAAAGAACACAGATATTCACATTTTTGTTAGATGGAGAATGCTAAAAAGAATTGGAAGGTATGATTTTGAGCTTTGAAGTTTTCAAAGAATAGAAATCTAATTGATATTCATAATTTATCAGCAAAGGAAATCTAGCATCAGCCTTTTCGTGTTATCAGCACAGCCCTCTTTCATTCTTAAAAAAAATGACGAAAGGGTTCTGTTTAAAAGGCTGACAGGACTGCTGACCAGACTTGGATTATATTAAGGATATGTCACCTGCTATTCTCTACTTTATCTTATTACTATCGACTCTAGCTTTGATGGCGATCTAAAATAAAGAGGTTTTTATTTCAATGACAAAAAGAGACAATTTTAGGAAATAGGACCTTGGGCAAAAAGGGAGCTAATTAGTCTCAACCATTCTTCCTTTTGCCCTATTCAACATTCACTGACCATTCCCCTAACCCTATCACTTTCTCCTGGTTTTCTACCAAATGGAGTGGTTCCAGCTGCCTTCGCATTTGTTTCTTTGTTGTGGTGGTTGTTTTGTTTTGTTTTTGGTGCCACCAGATTTTTCTTTGCTTCTATAACAAGCTATCAACAAGTATCGATTAAGTACCTGTTTTGTGCTTAACAAGACACTGTGTAAGACACTGAGGATACAAATACAGTGAATGAAACAATTGACTCACAGGAACCTATATCCTAACAGAAATCACTAAGTCTGTCCAGATACTATTTGCCTTTTCCTTCCACTCACTGAACAAACCACTACAAAAGAAGTATTGCAAATTAGCATTCATATGAAAGATTGCTACATATCACTAGTAATATTCAGTAAGTATTAAATAATAAGGAAAATGTAAATCAAAATAATTTTTAGTTGAACCTTAACATCCTCACCCCCTACCTCAGCAAATTGGCAAAGATGACAAAAATGGGAATAGGCATTGATAAAAGGGCTATGGAAACACTGGTACATTATTGATGGGGTTGGGAATTGCTCCAACTCTTCTGAAAATCAAGTTAGAATTATTATTTATTAAGCTACTACCATAACCTTTCACCCCAAGATCCCACTGCGAGGCATATGCCCTAGGGAGACAAAAGATTGAAAGAAAAGGCCTATATGCCACAGATTTTATATCATTACTTTTTGTGATAGCAAAAAAAGTAAAACTGAAAACAATAAGGAACCCAGTGGCTGTGCTATGGCTAACCAAGTTGTATCATGTGATTATAACGAGCAATTAATGGATTATAAGAAATGATGAACATGAAGAATGAGAAAAATGTAATGTGGACTGATGCAACACAGTAATCAGAAAGAAGACAGTAACATGCACAATGACTAACACAGTGGAAATGAAAATAAAAGGATAAAACAATCCCTTGTAGTTATCCTAACCAAACTTCACCTGGAAGGAGAGAAATGAAAAGGTGCTTCCCTTCCTTTTTTGCAGAAGGATGGGGGTATGGAATATGCTCCTGATCTATGGAATATTTTGTTGAATATTTTTTCTTTTTCTTTTTTATTCTTTCATACAGAAGATGGCTACAAAGGAAGTATGGGGAGAGAAGTATCTAGAAATTAAGATGTTTTTTTAATATCAAGAAATATTTAAAATTTAATTTTTAAAAGAACTATCATCATAGTGATAATCACATACATTTACTTCCTTTTAACAGTGAAGATCATTTTTCACCAATGAACCAGCCTCAGAACTATTTATTTATTTAGAAAAAAAGAACAAAAAGCAATTAATGTGTGGAATTCCATACATATTATTCTTGCTACCACTTGAAGCTAACAGCATACAATTTGGCAAACATAAAAGTTTTAAGGCTTTCTTGGGCCAGACTTAAACTGTACTGAGCAGCTATGTGGTAATCAGTACATACAAATATGCAAATTCCAAGAATCTTATGGAGAAAGTGAACGAGTACATGACGCTTAATTCACAAAATATCACTTGGCAACCTAGGAAAATGTGATTTAAAGGGATGCTGAAATAACCTACTAAAAATCATTCTTGTGTAGACTTGTCCAAACCATGGAAACTGCAAATGATCCAATCAATATGTCATGATTTCCACCCTGGATCCATGAGCTTTATTAATCTATAATCTTGAGGTCACTGCTAAAATTAGATCTCCTCATGATAATAAATGGGAGTATAAATGATTAATGACCATAATTCTGAACTCAGAGTACAGTATTTACACCTACATGATTTTCCAGATATAAAGTTGAGGCTTCCATATACTTATGGTCTAAGGGATCCAGAGTCCCAAAACTAAATCTGACCTTCCCTCTGGCCACCCTTCATTTCATTATAGCACCTCATTCTCTAACAACCCTTTTCTTTCACTTGACTGAGTCATCTGCATCTGAATGGCATTTGACAAACTGAATGATGCTCAGCACAAGCCAAATCAAGATCAGTCAGGAAGTTTATTGGGAGCTGGTCCCACATTGGAGACTGAAAAAGGAAATGAGTTGTAAATGAGCTGGAAAAATAGCACAGATTGATAGATGGAAAGTGATTCAGTCTTTTTATCCATTTATAAACAACCTTTCAAGAATACAGAGTACAGATAATAAAATCTTCTAGCTCTATAATTAATACTCTAATAGCCTATAACAAGATAAAGAAGAGTTCAACAGTTACAGGTTTTTAATTTAGGGACTAATGCATAACAGAGATTAAAATACTCCAGTGGCAACTTTCCTTTCTGTCCTATAAGAGAATGGGAAAGGAGAAAAGTCAGAGAAAGAGAATGAGCCAGGAAAAAATAGAGAAAAAAGACAGTTAAGAAAACAAAAATTAGAGAAAAATTAAAATGGTTCCATTTTTCAAAATGTGAGCATAAACTTTTGACTTAGCGATCACTCATCTTGATCATTGTGATTAAAGAAGAAACTGAAATGTATCACATTTCCAAAAGAAAAGTAAGTGTTGGAAATCTGCAAATTGGATGCTCTTTGAAAGTTTTTTGGAATAACCATCAGGCAGATGTCATCAAATGGAGGCATTTCATTATGGCACTGATGTGTTTATCCAGTTGCTACAACTGATCAAGAGAGATGTGTAGCTCTCAGAGTTAGAAAGAGAGCAATTCTTTGAGGAATTTTTTTTTCAATTTTATATAAAGGATTTTTCTAAGCTGTGGGAGCTTTTAGCATAGGCAATTATGAATCAAGAGGCAGCAGCTCCAATGCCTCTATAGTACTTGACTTTGCAGTGGTGTGCAATGATTTTTTTTTCCTTTTTCAGATATGCATATGAGAAGGAACACTCAATATTTTACAGACCTGAATTTGTGGCAAAGGAAGAAAATTATGTTTCTTAAAATGGACTTTAAATCCTAGGAAATTCCATGAGGTCTAGCATCTTGTTAGCAGAGTCAGAATGAACTGAGGCTTTAAACCTTTTGCATTCTAACCCTTCTCTAATGTCAGTAGCAATGCAGATAAAAGGAAGTCTGTTGCTTTTCTGGGACATTACATTGGCACCTGGAAATTATGCATTGGCATAAACTGGGTTAACAGTTGTTAAGCAACCATAGTACAATGACGTTAGAATGATTCTAATATCAATAATCAGTGTCATATGCTTAAAAATAAAAGCACCAAGTGTGCAAATGTAACCTCCTGGAGAGACTATGTGTAAAGACAAGTGGGTTCCCAGAAAATGTCAGCACTTTATATGATGAGCTCTGGCAACCATCATGGTGTTGACAAGATGCTAGAGAAGTTCTGAGCATAAATCAATCTCCATTTTCTCCCTCAGGAAACAAGATTCAAAATTTTTTGTTTCTGAAACTTAAGCCAATATTGTCATGGCAAAATAAATGTTGGAAAAATTCATGTAAGAGCTTGTTTCAGTCCTTCTTAAACCCCCTAGTCGCTGCCACCACCACCACTGTTATCTGAAATGTCAGTGGTTAGTTCTACCTTTCATTGGCACTGCCAGAAAGGAAACCAGAACTGCTCCAGTGTGCTGGTGAATATATGTGACAAATACTCATGAAAATCCTGTTGCAAAGCTTCATCATTGTCAAAGGGTGTGACAGCAGAGCTTGAAGACCCCACAAGCTGGCAAGGCTTCTGGCATCCCAGACCCAACTTAGCCAAGTGAAAAAGATTCACCAAAGAGTGGCCAACAAAATGGTAGATTTTTTTCTAGTTGATTATTTTTTTTTTTATCTTAGGAACATCATCTACTAAAGAGCAGTGGGATTGTGAACTGTGTCAGTTGAGGGGTTATTTAATCTAATCAAATAGTAGATCCTTGAAGGCTGTAATGGCAACCTTTTAGGAATTTAGGTGGCACACTGGATACAGTGCTTGTCTTGGAGTCAGGAAAACCTGAATTCAAATTCAATCTCAGATCTTTTTAACTGTGTGACCCTGGGCAAGTCACATCATTTCTCTGTCCCAGTTCCTTCAAATGCAAATTGAGATAATATCTGACATGGTTTTTATGGGACTCAAATGAGATGGTATTTGTAAAGCACTAAAACAGTGCCTAGCACATCATAGCACTTAATAAATGCTTGCTTCCTTTCCCCCATGTATATATTTGTGTATTGCAAATATTGATTTTATTTAAAGGGCATATACCCAAAATAGTTCAGATGTTTGCTCATTTTTGATCACCAAAGTTTTAGGGGAACTTAGATACATATAATCCAATCTCTTTCTTTTGAAAATAATTTTTTAAAGAGGCTAAATAACTTGCCCAAAGAGATAGTGACAGAATCAGCCCTTTAACCAAAGTCTCCTGGTCTTTGGACCAGTACTCTTTATACTATAATACATTAGACATTAAGCAGACACCTGCTTTCTCTTTTGCTCTTTTAGTGAGCACACATTAAGTATACTGACAATTTCACTCTATTCCAAAATTCTTTTTAAAATTTTATATACTCCCAAAGAATTCCATGAAATTCATCCCATATATTCAAGAAAATAAACATTCAGTTCACTAAAATCTAGCATCACAATACTTAGAAAGGTTTTATTTTCTTCCTTGATCATACAAGTCTTCACAGGGAAAGTGGCACCTAAGCTCAGCTTTAAAAGAAGATACAGATTCTGAGTGAGAGATAAACAGTGAGTACATTCTAGTTATGACAGCTTGGAATGGCAAGTTTGGGACAATAACTAGAAGTCAAGCTTAACAGGAATTCAGATTGGATGAAGAGAAGTACAATGAAATAACAATTCTAACCTGGGACAATTATGGATAAAAGGGCCATTTTTCTATCATATTCAACAGTGGAGATAACTGGATTCATGGTTTTCTGGAAACTGTGTGAAAAATAAGGAATATTAAAACTGAAATTTCCTCCAATATTGACAAAAAATATTTTGAAGCAGAAGACTTTAAATGACATCTAATCTACCCCCTTCATTTACTGTATAAGGAAACTGAACAATAGAAATGCTATGATGTCTAAGGTCACACATTTTTAATTAGGGGCAGAGTTAAGACTAGAACAATTCTTCTAGAGGCAGCTAGGAGAACAGAAAGTGCTGGACTTTGAATAAGGAAGATGGGAGTTCACACCTTGTCTCAGACACTTAATAGCATCCCACCCTATGGAAGTCACTTAACCTCTCTCTTCCTTGGTTTCCTCCACTGTAAAATGAGGATAACAGTAGCACCTCCCTCTCAAGGTTATTGTGAGGATAAAATGAAATAATGTTTGTAAAGTGCTCAGCAAAGTGTCTCACATATATGTGTGTTTCCTAAATGCTTGTTTCTTCCCCTTTCCTATTTAAACCCTTCTAGACTACTGGAAAATTATTTGATGATGAAGGGCCCTCCAAGGGAAGAAGATCTAGAGCTGAAAGAGATATTTAACACTCTGTTCTAAACATCCTCATTTTTTTTCTTATTTTTTTTGGAGTGGGGAAAGCAAGGCAATTGGGGTTAAATGACTTGCCCAAGGCCACACAGCTAGTTAAGTGTTAATTGTCTGAGGTCAAATTTCAACTCAGGTCCTCCTGATGTCAGGGCTGGTACTGTATTCACTGCACCACCCAACTGCCCCTAACCTCCCTCATTTTGTAGTTAAGAAAATTGAGATGAGGGGTGGCTAGGTGGCGCAGTGAGTAGAGTGTTGACCCTGGAGTCAGAAGGACCTGTGTTCGGATCCAGCCTCAGACACTTAACGCACACATAAACAAAAAAACCTAGCCGTGTGACCTTGGGCAAGTTACTTAACCCCAATTGCCCTCCAAAAAAAAAATTGAGACACATAAAGATTGTCATTTGCCCAAGAAAAGTATTCAGCCCCAGATGACCTCTCACTCCAAATCCAGAGATCTCTCTACTGCACTATACACATGTACAAAATGCTTAGAACCAAGTTTTCAACAAACATTCTTTGAACACTTCCTTCTTACAAGGTCCTGCTTTGGGGGCAAAAATATGTGTAAGACAAAGTCCCTGCCCTCAAAAACTTGCAGTCTAGTTGGGAAGATAGCTCATTTGCACATGAAAAGCTATCTAATGTTACAAGGCACTAATGTCTCCAGTTGTCATCTACATATAAGGGGAAAATAAAATTCTGTATTAAAAATAATAAAGGCTGCAGGGACTCATGTGTGCTTTAACATTATCTCATTTCTTATTTCACCATAAATCTAGGTCCACAAAATAGACCAGCACCTGAGGAAAAAATTGCATTCAATGTGTCCCATTGTAAATTCAAGTAATGTAGAGCATTTGAGCTGCTGCCTGTTGGTTCATAATTGGATTCACTCACAGATTCTACAGCCTAGTAAAATCTTTTATCTACCTCTTAAAAAAATAAAATGAAATCTTCAAATGATCCTTCAGAAGAGGAAGAGATCACTCCTGTTCAAGTTATCAGGGAAGCAGGCAGTGATTTTCATTAAAGGCATAATATACCTTGTCTCCTCCTTCCTTTACATTTTGAATGGGAATATATGAAAAAGGAACAACAATCAAGTGACCAAAGACCTTCCAAGAAGGGTGATGCTATTGGCATTTGATAATGACATATCAGAGAGTGAGTACAATATAGATAAAAGAGAACTACCCTTAACATCAGAAGGGCTGTACTGGAATCCTGGTTCCATCACTTGTTTATGTGTGACCATTGGTAAGTTGTAATGACTGGCGAGTCCCAAACCCTCTGAGTTTCCCCATCAGTAGAAGTGGGATAATAATGGGGATTTTGTGTTTCACACTGTTCTTGTGAAGAAAATATTTTGTATTAAAACACCATAAATATGAGTTACTATTAAAGTGTGAGTTATTATTGACTGGGGAAAAAGAAATAAAGAAATATAGATGTTAATTTCATGACAAAGGGAAGACTAGAATACCCCCACTGAATACAGCAATGATCACTTGGAAGGTTACATGGTGTAGCAGCAAGCACCCCAATATCCCCAGGGTGACTGCCAACACAGGTTCTTAGATCTGCTTTTCAAAAGGAAAGCAACTCAAAATGGGTTAACAAGCTTACTTTAATCAAACAAACACACATTACCTAGTTCAGGGGAAAAAGGTCAGCACCCCAAACTTCAGAGTTACAGAATTTACAGATCAGACAGGCTTCCAAACTGTCCCAACATTACATGCATCAATACCAAATCACAGTTACCAGAGAGGGAAGCATCAACATCTGGGTTTTCAAAGCCGGGGGGCTCTCAACAACGGCTTCCCAGAGTCTCATCTGGTCAAATCACACAACACTTTCTCAAAGTGAGCCCCAAAGCAAAGCCTCTCCTAAGGGTTTATATAGCCTTCTCCTGGCTCAGAGAATGTAACTACCTTCTGGACCCACTGCCCAATAACTAAGTATCAAGGTGTGGGCTTTCCTGAAAAACAAGCCTCCCACCACAGGCTCCACGTGCACTTAAGCTAGGGGCAGGGAAGATCTTTAAATTTGCATTTCCATTACACATGGTGAGAAGGCCTCCAATTCCAATCCTGTGAGAGGTCAGGGCGGGTTGCAGGACTATAGCAATGGCCATAGTATTTATTTACACCTCCTTGGGCACCACCTCCTTTCATGTACTTGACACTTCATAAATTGATCTTCTCACTTCCAGGAAATCATCCTTTACTTTCTTACATCTATACTTTTAC
This sequence comes from Gymnobelideus leadbeateri, assembly GCA_011680675.1. Classification (NCBI taxonomy): domain Eukaryota; kingdom Metazoa; phylum Chordata; class Mammalia; order Diprotodontia; family Petauridae; genus Gymnobelideus; species Gymnobelideus leadbeateri. Next base: position 683,603 of record WOXC01006861.1, read on the forward strand.
TTACTGAAACCCCTTGCATGGGATATACTCCTGCCTTTTTTTATAGCTTACCTACTCACTCCAAAGCAACTAACTCCCTAAGCTTCTATTTTCTTATCTGTAAAAAGAGAGGGTTAAGTTAAATAATTTCTGAGGTTTATCTGAATCTGGCTTCTTAGTCTTTTTTGTTTCATGGACCCCTTTGGCAATCTTGATGAGGGCTATGTACCCCTTCAGCAATCTGGTAAAGCCTATAAATCCCTAACACATAAAATAAAATAAATAGGATTGCAAAGGAAATCAATTGTATCAAAAAATAATTTAAATGTTTTTGAAAAGTCCCGGACCCCAGGTTAAGAATTCCTGCTCTAAATTAATGATCCCATGATTCCACTTTTTTGGTTCTTCCAGGAAAGACTAAATGACTGAGTTAAAAGAAGAATAAATATTATCTGACTGGAGGGAGGACAATTAATCAAGCAAAGAAAGACAAAACCCCACATTCAAAATAATAGAGTGATTAGAAAATCAGTTTCTAAGTGTCTGGATATGGCTAGATTCTCAAAAGAACACAGACTGCTCAGGATAAGGCCTAAGAAAAAACTGGATTCCCGGCCTAGACAAACATATTGTGATTTAGGAAATTAACAAGAAGTCTCTTATAAACTGGACCAAGCTAAGATCTGTGACTACCCTCTGTACCTGTAATTCCACATCTGTATATTGCCCTACCTTTAATAATACTTCCCAAAGAATACAGCAATATCTACTGCATTCAATTAAAAAAATGCCTGTGAGTGCATTGCTATTATTGACACTGTGAGGAAAGGCACAGGAGTTTGGGAAGGTCAGAGACAAGAACTTCCTCCCTCTTCTCCACCAGCCACCACTATCTCCACCAGAAAGCCTGTTAGATACTCTCCTCCCTCCCCTGCCCTGAACTCTTCCGTACTATAAGAAAGCCCTGCTCTAGAAGCAGCATAAGTAGAAATCACATTATCATGGAGAATCTCCCATTTCCCATTTGTGGTTTTCACTTTTTTTGGTTTCTCTAATGTAATCTATTGCTCTGCAAGGAAGCAGAAGTCAAATTCATAGATCTCTTTTCAAAAGAAGAGTTGAATAATGGCTTCTTTAGCAAGAGGCATCACATAGGTCACAGCACATCAAAGTTTCTCTCAGGAATTGTTCATGTATAGAATGGAAAGTTCTGAAGCAATGTGTGTTGAAGTTACTTGGAATGACTCAGCTCATCTTGGTTGGTTTTTCCTCTGTCCAAGCTCTATAAGAAAACTTCTGTTAGCCTGTCTTGGAATTCCCATAAACTTCTTTAAATCTGCCTGTGGTTTTAGTGAGAATGAAATTCGTGCAAATAATATTGATGGCAAGCACATGCTCCTCAATCACACACCCCATCTCACAAAAGGTCAGGCTTTAGTTACTAACATGTTTTTGTATAATAGACACTATTACTTATCTATTATCCTATTATATCTATTATATTGATTGTATCTATTATATTATTCCTCCTCGCTATTTAGAAGAAATGCTAGAGTATATTGACACACTCAATCCAGGAACAATGTAGAGTTGATTTAACCAAGGTTTATGGTTCCATAGTGGCAAGGCTGAACTTTCCCAAAATAGTGCTCAAAGAGAGAACAATCAGATTCCATCTTTATTATCTCTTTTCTTCTCCAATCTCATTCATTGTTGTTTACAGGGTTAATGTCAGAATATACATATATAAAGGCCTAATTACATACTTACTTAGTTTCAAACAATACGTATCGGTATGCTTCGTTCAGTTGTGGCTAGTCCTCAAAAAAAAAGTAGTTCAAAATGAACACTAATGGTAGTTGAGTAAAAAGGAGCAGTAACAAATGGGAGGTGGGATTAACTTTGTGTTTGGTATCTTTTAGCTGTAGGAATTAAGAAACACAACTGTTTGTGGTTGCCTTTATACTTCAATAAATAAAAGACTTCATTTTCTTTTTCTTCTTTTTTTTCTTTTTGGAGGGCAATTGGGGTTAAGTAACTTGCCCAAGGTCACACAGCTAGGTTTTTTGTTTGTGTGTGCGATAAGTGTCTGAGGCCGGAGGGACTTCATTTTCCTAAGAATCTACAAATGTTATATTATCATATAGTCAACCAGACCTGGAAGGATAGGAGAGGGATCCTTGGGCTCAAAATAAAATTCATGATTCCATATAGGTTCTCTTTTTCTTTGGACTCAAGTAGCCAAGGAATTCAGGTATGAGACAGCAGCAATGGCAATGATGAACTCATGATGTGGATTGAGATATATGCTTTTAGATATGGCCAATGTGGTAATCTGTTTTATTGACTATGCATCTTTGTTATAAAAATTTTATTTCGATGACCTTAGATGAGTAATTTAACTTCCATGAGCCTTGGTTTCACCTTCTTTAAAGTAAGAGACTTGGCCTAAATAGTCCCTGAGAACCCTTCCAGTTCCAGATTTTAGATCCGATTTTATCTAAGAATTAACTCCCCTAGCCTGAGACTTCAAGTTAGCCTGGAATAATGGATAGAATACTTTGTTTATATTCAGGAAAATATAAATTTGAATCTTACCTCTGAAAATTACCATGTGAATATAACTTAATTTCTATGGGTCATAGGCAGTTTCATAGGATTTATGTATATCTTAAGTGACAGGCTGGTTAAATTGGTGAAGCTGCCTTCATGGAAGTATTTCTGATACATTGGACTCCCAATTCCTTTGGGGATGGGAATAATTTACTAATGATTTTCCAGTATTATTCCTGATGTACGTCTTAAATTTAATCTAGGTTTTGAGCAGGAAACAGAACCCTCTACAAATCCAAATTACTAGGCCATTTGCAAAAAAGACAAACAACCATCTATATGGGGGCAGAACTCTGACATGCAATTTTTGATGATTTTAAACAAATTCCTGCCTTTGTCATGTACTGGAATGCCATAGCTTTATTCAAATGAGGGTCTCTAAATTTCACATTGTTAATTCAATCTTTTCAGAAATCATCTTTCTGAGCTCATAATTTCATGTTATGACTATGTTGCATACAGATGAGGCCTCTGTTTTGTATCCTGCCACTTTGGCAAATTTTTTTACTTTTCTCCAACAAATATAAACATAACTAAATTATACCAAAGCCACGTGGCTTATCCATAAAAGTGTTTTATAACCCAAAAATAATGTACCAGGAACCCCCAGTTTGAGTCTCATTCCTTGAACCTTAGGTGGTTGATTTTGGAAAAAAGAACTCAACATGCTAAGTTTCCTAACTACACTTAGTCTTTGTTAGCTAGGAAACACACTTTGGTACCAAGATTTCATTAAACTTTTACATGCTCAGAAGGTAGCTTTTATATGAGCAAAAAAAATTGTTTGTGGAAAATCATAGCTGCCAATCACCCATCAAGCTCCAACTGAGTCCTTTTCCCTCATTCTAACATTCCTGAACCTTAATAAACCAGATACTTCATGTATTTAAGAATCCAGATGCCATAAAACATTGGAAATTTGGGGAAAAAAATCACCATAGAAAATTTTCATTAATTATACTTTAAATTTTTTATTTTATATTTTACTTTTTTTCAACTAACAAGCACTTATTTTCTCTCCCTAACACTTTCCCCTCTCCTTTGAAAAAGAAAAAAAAAGAAAAAGAAAAATTTTATAACAAAGAAGCATAGTCTATAAAACAGATTACCACATTGGCCTAAGCATATATCTCAATCTGGGCCTTATCACTTAAAAAACAAATTTGTGTTTCACTGAAATACTTTGATGACCCAATGAACTCATCAGGGTGGACACTCCCTTCCACAATACAAATCAATATTAGGGTTATAACAAATTACAAAAATAAAAAATAAAAGCAAGGATTCAGTTGGAAAATTCTTCCCTAATTTGATCTTTTAAACCAATGTATGGGCAGCCAAGTGGTGCATTGGATAAAGCACCAAATCTGGAGTCAGGAAGATTCATCTTCCTGAGTTCAAATGCAGTCTCATATACTTACTAGCTGTGTGACCCTGGGCAAGTCACTTAACCATGTTTGCCTCAGTGCTTCATCTATAAAATGAGCTGGGGAAGGAAATGGCAAACCACTACAGTATCTTTGCAAAGAAAACCCCAAAAGCAGTTATGAAGAGTCAGACATAATTGAAAAATGATACAACAACAACAAAAATCAATGTATAAACTTTCTGGAGAACAAGTTTACAGGTGACACTGCCAGACTTCCCCAAGGCAAGGAATGTATCCTCATTTTAGCTTTGTATCCCCAGGACCCAGCTCAGTACCATAATACTGACTAGACAACTAATGCATGTTTACTGAAATGAATTGACTTCTGTCTAATTCTAGACTATTCCAGTTCATAAATGGCATTTTGATCTTACCCACTGGTCCTTATAATAAATGGCATTACTATTGTCCATGGAGCCCCTGAATTGAAGACAGTTCCATAAAAGGAGAAAACCACTTCTGCTGGAGATCTCTTTTGTCATTAACAAAATAAAGGAAAACCATTTGAAATGCTTGCTAATAGACTTAGAATTCAAAATTATGCTACTTAATGATATCCATAATGAAAAAGTTGAAAATCATTTCATGGGAAAGACAACTAACTATCACATCTGTAATTCCTATCAGACATGGAATTCATTGGGGAACTAGCATTTTTTTTCTAAAACCTCTGTTTTATTTATACAGAGCCAAGTCCACTTCGGTGGGGATATGTTTCCTCTTTCAATCCAGAGCCATTGATGAATGTGTTGGTTTTTACCAAATATCCTGGTCAGCAAATAGTAGATTAGGGAGACTAAATACAGTGTTAATCCCTCTCAGCTAGAGCTACAAGGTGTGTATCAAACTCCGATTCTGTGAAAATCCTGAATTTAGGGTTTTCAACTATAACTACTCCAACTTCTAATTCTGAAGGTTTGAAATCAATGGCTAGAACAGTAGACAGGCATGTTATTGCTGTCTCTACTGTCTGTTCAAATGTCCAGTCAAATTTTTCCTTCACTTTCTTTTCAAGAAAACTGGTCAACTCAGTTTTTTGACTCCAGCTGCAGTGGCCTTAAATCCACAGTAGTAGCCTGCAGGATCCCATTTGTATACTTGAGGGCCTTGTTCTTCATCAACACCAATCAATATCATACAACAGCCAAGGGGCCCCATTTCAGCATTCTGTGTATATACCTGAGAAATATCTGCAATTCTTTTACACAACATATCCACTGGAATCTCATAACCATACTTGTATTTCCAATTTGCAGCCTCATAGCGAGCTCTTTGCACCTGAGACCTGCTGTCAGCTGTCATTCCTGTCATCATCCAGCCAATGTTTTCAGTTATTCTGAATAAGTGAGTCACTGTGCTTGAATCCAATAACTTGTCTGGTACTTTCTTCTGTGTAACAATTACCACACAGTGTTTCCATTGGACAGCTACTGATGTGAGGCCACCCTGGTTAATAGCTTTGAAAGCATATTCTACTTGGTACAGGCGGCCCTCCGGGGAGAAGATAGTGATGTGCCGATCCAAGCCGGCACTGAAGCCGCGGGACATGTTGGCACACTCACTTTCTCTAGCTCCGATCTAACTAGCCCTGCCTCACCCTCCACAGCAGACATGCAGCACCCAGAAGCCTCAGAGAGTCCTTACGGGGCCGGGAACTAGCTTTTTAATACCCAAAGATAGGGCATCCACATTCTCCTAGCAGCTCAAAAGGGCTCTGCACACAGAAATACAACAATTTGCCTTAGCTATTTGAACCTCTCTGAATTTGTCTCTTCATCTGTTTTCTTTCTTTTTCTTTTTTATTTTTTCCCAAATCAGCCACGTACTAGCATCCCATAGCTTTTGTACAAATGAGAGGGCTCTAAATTTCACATTGTTAATTCAATCTTTTTCAGAAACCGTTGCTTCAATCTCATAATTTTTTATTATGGTTATGTTGCATACAAATGAAACCAATGTTTTCCTTCCTGCCACTTTGGCAAATTTTTGACAGTTCTTCAACAAATATAAACACTACTGTGATTTAATCAGCATGCAGAATGCCACCAAGGTTGATTGGCAACTCATCTGTAATTTGTAGGCTTTATTTTAGGGCTGTAAACTAGTAGATTCTGAAAACTAGGGAAACATATCAAAAGTTCATTATCCATGTGAATAAATATGCAAAGGTATAAGAATGATCATTTTTAAATCTTGAAATTAATCTAGACTATTCAAGTAGATGGGTGACTACATGGTTAGAATGAAAAATACCTCCATTGGCATACCCTTGACTCCAACAAAAATCAATATGGCCACCAGCACATTGTGTGACCATCCAGGTAGCAAATCTATGTGAGGAAATGCACAAAAATTGCACAGGATGGGAAGGTTGTGGTGAGTGACTGTATAATATGCATCATTGGCAGAAACATTCCTATATATAAGATTAAAGATTTGAGTCATTTGAGTATTTGAAAATTATAGAACTTAAAGAAACCTTAGCAGTCATGTAGTCCAACTCCTCCATTTCACCACTGGGGAAACTAAGGCACCAAGTAGATTAGTGATTTTTTTTTCAATATCACTCACTTGTTTACAGATTTAGCTGGGACTAGAATGAAATCTCTTTAATTTCAATCTAACAACCCATACAATACTCCTAGAAAACTGACCCTGTCACCCAGGAAGGCCTGGTTTCTCCTCATATAATGCTCAAATAAGGGAATATCCCTAAATAATAGCTGTAATAAAATTTCACTATTTCAGATCTCACTGAAAGTAAACCAATGATGATAATAAATTATCTTTGCAGGTTTATTCCTTTTAATTATATGCAGTTAACTAGGATCATAGAACTAGAAGCAACCCTAAAGGCCATAATGTCTATTCCCTCATTTTACAGAATAGGAAACTGAGGTGCAAATTGATTAGGAGGCTTTTCCAAGTTCATACATATATAATAAAGCAAAGGAACTGGAATTTGAAATCAAGTTATCCAACACCAAAAGCAGTTCTAGACCAACTCTCTGGAGGAATAATGATGCTTACCCAAAAAAAAAAATCACCTAAGATCAATCAAGGAAAATTTTTTAATCTCCTACTATGTGCCAATAACTATACTAAGTGGTTAAGGATATAAATAAAGGCAAGATAGTCCATGCTCTCAAGATGTTCAGAGTTTAATGGCGGAGACAGCATGAAGGCAAGTGTGTACAAACCTGAAAAAGTCCTCATATGGAGTTTATAATTAGCACATTAAAGCACAAATTTTACCAATGGTGATTCCCATTTCAATTGTAGTTATATTTCATCATTTAATACAAATAAGATCATTGTAATATGATGACAATTGCTTACATCACAATTAATAGTTTGTATTTAGGTACCACCTCAAAAAGGCTTTTTAAAAAGCTCTCTTAAGTAGATAAGCAATTCTCTTTCTCCCAGTCTTACCCATTATTCATTTTCTCAATAAGCCTCTTTTAAAAGTTGAAAAACTCTTAATGAAACCTAAATTAATAAAATGTGTGTTTCTACCTGACAATTTTTTTTAAGCTGCCAGTTCCTTTTTTCACCTGTTGCCTCAATCCCCCCACCTCCTAATTCTGTTTCTCTCTTCTTCACACAAGTATATACTTACAAAAACCCTTCAAGGTAAGTACCAAGTCAAGGAAGGATAAGCTGATTGAGAAGCCAGTAAGCCTTTCAGCACTGATTGGTCTTAGAAAGAAGTCATTGAGCACACGGCATACTCCATTCATTTTCTATGTTGACCCTTTGATAAATTTACTAATGTACACTTTGCACTCATTATAAAGTTCCTGCTGTCATAAATTTCTCCCTGCCATGAGCCTCTTGTACCTTTACCCCCAACATCATTACTTCCCATTATATTAATTACCCACCTACTCCTGGCAGCACATTTTTATGGCAGGCAACATTCTGGACTCCCAAAGACTGTGTTACAGGAAGTAGCTAATCTTGATGGTTATCATCGGACTTCAGCAGGATGTCATCTTTGAGAAAAGGGTGCTGTAAGAGGTGGTTGACTAAAGTAACAGTATTTCCAAGACTGAATGAAAGCTGTCATGAAATCCTAATCTCTCAATGAGTATCTTTCTGTGTTTTTAGGGAAAATTGAATAAATAAAACCAAGGGTAGGAATTTTTTTTAACAGAATAGAGGGAAGGTGTTACCTCAATAACTTGTATTTGACCTCTTTTCAAAGTGATTTTAACGATGAAAGGAAAGCCGGAGTGGAGTGCTGCATTTGTGCCAGTTCCTGCTTACCGCTTATGTGACCTAGGGCATGTGATCTGACATCATTGGGCTGCAGTCTCCTCATCTATCAAATAAAGGATATGGACTAGATGGCCTCTGAGAGCCCTTGCAGTTTTAGGTCCATGATTCTAAGATCAGTCAGTTTCCTTGACCTACAACATTGTTGGCAGGGGAAGTAAGAGGAATGGGAATTAAGAGATGAGAGAGGAATGTATTGAGAGAAGGAAAAAGGGAGAGATAGAATAGGGTAAATTATCTCACATAAAAGATGCAAGAAAAAACTGTTACAGTGGAGGGGAAGAACAGGGAGGTGAAAGGAAATGGGTCAACCTTACTCTCATTTAATTTAGCTTAAGGAAGGAATAACATACACACTCAATTGGGTATCTTACCCCACAGAAAAGTAGAGGGGAAGGGGATAAGAGGGGGGATGATAGAAGAGAGGGCAGATTGGGGGATAGGGTAGTTAGAAGCAAACAGTTTTTGAAAAGAGACAGGGTCAAAGAAGAAAATAGGATAAGTGGGGGGTGGGCTAGGATGAAGGGAAATATAGTTAGTCTTTCACAATATGACTACTATGGATAACTACATATGTATACTATGCATGTAAAACCTATATTGAATTGCTTGTCTTCCCAGTTGGGGGTGGGCAAGGAGGGAAGAAGAGAGAGAATCTAGGATTCAAAGTTTTAAAAACAAATGTTAAAAATTGTTTTTACATGCAACTGGGAAATAAGATACACAGGGAATGGGGTATAGAAATCCAACTTTCCCTACAAGAAAGTAAGAGGGAAGGGGAGAAGGGGGCAGGACAGGGGGATATAAGAGAGGGCAGCCTGGGGAAGGAGTATTCAGTATGCTTGCCATCTTAGGGTGGGGGTACATGAGAAATGGGGAGAAATTTTGTAACTCAAAATCTTGTGTAAATGAATGTTGAAAACTAAAAATAAATAAATAAATAAATTCTGGAAAATAAATTTTTAAAAAAGAGGAATGGGGGGAAAGTAGGAGAGAAGAAGAGGGAAAGAAAAGGAGGAAAGAGAATGGGGAAAGGGAAGAAGAGAGAGAGGGAAAAAAGGGGATTAGAAAGGGGAAAAGGGGAGATAGAGGAAAGGAAGAAGAAGGAACAGGGGGAGGGACAGGGGAAGGGGAAAAGAAAGAGAGAGAGAGAGAGAGAGAGAGAGAGAGAGAGAGAGAGAGAGAGAGAGAGAGAAACATTCATAAAATTTAAAACCACTGTCTATAAAATGCTAAACATTTAATGAAGATTTTTTTTTTTTTTTTTGCTTTTTGGAGGGCAATTGGGGTTAAGTAACTTGCCCAAGGTCACACGGCTAGGATTTTGTTTGTGTGTGCATTAAGTGTTTGAGGCCAAATCTGAACTCAGGACCTTCTGACTCCAGGGCCAACACTCTACTCACTGAGCCACCTAGCCGCCCCCTTAATGAAGATTTCTGAAGGAGATTATTGAGATCTAGGCTCAGATCTACATAGGTAATAATGTGGTAGTAACAAAACTCAAACCCAGGTCCTCTGACTCCAAAGCCAACACAATTTCCACTGCACCATACTGAATTCAAATGACTGCTGGCAAGCAGGCACCCTGGCAAGGGTGGAGGTGGAGGTGGGGACTGAAAATGAGATCATGTTGTTTGGGAAGAAAAAATAAAGAGAGTCAAGAGCAAAATTGCTCTGATGCTAACAGAGACAGTTTAATGGAATAAAGGGGTCTTTTCCAAACTTACTGCAGGAAAGGAAAAAAGCAAATGATTTCCCAAATTTTATTCATTTTAAATAAGCCTTTTAAGTATCTTTTGTAAGCATTTTAAAGATATGCAAAAGAACATTAATTAGAAAAGAAAAAACATTTTAGAAAATTCACAATATGCTGTTAGGGAGAAAAATCTCATAAAAACTTTGAGTAGAAATCAGAACGTCAAGACAACACTGGAAGCCGAAGACATAGTCGCTGATAATCAATCACAATGAAAGAGGTCTGGAAAATGAGGTAACTGGAAGAAAGTAGAAAGAGTATTACACTGATCTTTACCAAGACAAGAAAAATTAATTAAAACAGAGGAAAAGACTAACATGAAAATATGATAGGTCTATTGGCAAATGTCAAGATTAGACCTATCTAAATAGACAAATTCTGCTTTTCTATACGCTTATATTATCAAAACCAAATTATTAAGCATGATATCTTGAGTTCCTTCTCTTAAGTTGATTGCTCTGCATATACTACACATCCCAATAGTAGCATTGTGTAACAGAAAGAAAAAAAAAAACGGAATTGGAGACAGAAGAACTAAGCTTGAATCCTGGCTCAGCTCTTTATTTCCTCAGTGACCTAGATCAAAATTTTTTAACTATTTTATCTCTTTATTGAGAGTTAGTCATAAATATCTTTATGGTCAATTTCAGTTCGTGATCCTAAACCGGGGAAAACTTAAAATTTGCAATGTTGATCACCCTTTTTTTAAAGTTTGACATTTATTGGCATTTTAAAAACCAACAATGCATCAATGATACACTGTTGGCTTTTTAAATGCTAATATACTTTAAAATATTTTTTTAATCCTAGAAATGTGTGCCATGTGATACATGACATACTACAGAGATACTTGTCATATGTAAACATTATACTATTAATATAATAATAATACATTTGTAAAATACTGTATACATCTCTATGTGCATTCACATCTATTCTATTTGACAGAAGAGGAAACTGAGATCCAGAGAAATTAAATGACTTGACCAAGGCTACACTGAAAGTTAGGAGCAGAGCCAGGGTTTTGAATTCCAGTACTTGTTTCATTACAGTGTTAGGAAGATAACAAAGTGAATCCTGAAGTTCACAGTTGTACTTTGATGTTGTCAATGCCAAAGTTCAACAGACAAACTCATCTTAACTCAACAAGCATTCATTAATTGCCTACTAGGTGTCAGATGTTGGAATGTTGGGGATACAAAGACAAAACAATACAAAACAAAATGTAAATAGTTCCTGACTTCAAAGACTGATAAAACAATCATCTAAAATAGGCGGGAATGTAATGAGACTTTAAAAAGAAAAAGGAAAATAATTTGAAAAAAAAAAGAAGGGAAAAATAAAAATGTCTGAAGCTGCTCCAGAAAATGTCTGATAGACACTGGTCTGTGGACAGGAGAAAGGTAGAAACAACTCTGCAAAAAATAATCTGAGTGATAGTGGAGGATATATTTAGATTAAAACTAATAATATGGTATGGGGGTGGGGGATTAAGGCAAATTTTATTTTAAAAAGTTGATCTAGCAGGAATCAAAGGGAATTAGTTCCCTGTATGCACAAGTTTATGGAGACTTGATGGGAAATGTATTTACTCCTGGCCAGCTGACTGCCAGGAGGATATAGTTACATTACAGAAAGTGCAAAGATGGTCAGCATTAATGACTAAAGGATTGATTTGAGAGAATGAAGGAAGGACATTAGCTTCTTATTTAGAAATATCTATTGAACTTTTCCTCTCCAGAGCACAAATAATCCTCAAATAGTAGAATATAAACTTTTTAAAAAGTATTTGAACCCACAACTACCCAAGCATGAGACTGATGCCAAACCATAAACAAAAATATTGCAAACTTCAGGGAGAAGTGGTCGGCTGGAAAGAGCTGGCTTTGGATTCAACATCTGGGTTCCAATCCCCTTCTTACATGACATCATCTTTAAAATAAGACCTCCAAGGTCCTTTCCAGCAGTAAATCTACAATCCTTTGCCACAGCTCCAGAAACCATAATGGTTTCTCTTTCTAAAATACATATAGTGTTTAACATGTTTAATCTATATCAGATTGCTTGCATCTTTGGGACAGGAGGGAAGAAAGAGGGAGGGGAGAAATTGGAACTCAAAATCTTATTAAAAAATGAATGTTGAAAACTATCTTTACAAGTAATTGGAAAAAATAAATTTCTATTTTAAAAAATAAATAGATAACCCCCTGTCTTCTCCCCACCAAAAAAATAAAAAGCAAAATGTACATAGAGTAAGAAAGAATCTCTTTTCTCTTAGAGTTTTGGAGAAGCTGACTATGCTTTCTGCCACAGAGGAGGCTGCTTTGACAGCTGTGAAGAATTTGATAGTGTGATGCTAAGACCTACAGGTCATCTAGTTCAAAGGGACAGTCAAAAGTGGTGAAAACCTCATGATGAAATTATGAACTTGCACCTCAATTTTGTTCTGCTACGAGTGGGACAGCAGCTCAGAGGAGTTATTAGGGTCATCAACCAGCTAGCATGTGATCAGGTTGGCCACTCATATCATAAAAGCTGACTGCTTCATATTGATATGCCAAGTTATGAGTTTTTTGTTTGTTTTTAGATTTGATTTTTGCAATCCTGGTAAGACTACAGGTGAACCATGAAGGGACAGAGCTGTGACTGACAATGCAGCCACTGGGGTTTCCCTCAGGGTGTTAATAGATTGGTGGGATATGGTTACTTCCCCCACTGACCTGGGACTATTCCCTCTCAGTGTTAATGCTTCAAATGGAGAGATTTTGTGCCCTGTTATCCTTTACTCCCCTTTCTTTTGAATTGTCCTAAGCCCATTGCACCAGCCCTCCTCCCCTACTGAACTCTGTGCTTCCTACACCAATCCTCAGACTGTCCTCTTGCTGCTTTCTCCCTAGATTTCCTCTTCAAAGCCCATCCCCCTCTCCCCAACTGAACTTGCCCTTTTAACAGTTTCAATTGGTTGTACCTCTGCGAATGACAGTTAATAACTGAAGGGAATTCAATCTTACCTCCAAAATATCTCAGTTAAGAAATATTTATACTTAGGTTGCTCAGTGGATAGAATACTGTATCTAAAGTCAGGAAAGTTTGAATGCAAATCCTGCTTTAGACACTTACTAACTGTATGAGTCTAATGAGTCACTTAACCTCTGCCTGCTTCAGTTTCCTTATTGTAAAATAAAGATAATAATAGGATCTACTTCCTATGGCTGTTGTGAAGACAAAATTAGATAACTGTGAATCATATTCTAAACCTTAAAAATGCTATAGAAATGGTATATGTGATAATACTGCCAACTTTCTATTGGACAAATGATGATGATGAATAAAGCAAATTCAGACACAGTGAGGAAGATATGTAATAACATGTATATCACTTTACTACATTTATGGACTTCTGGTTTTTGGTAAATGTGGGTATTTCCCCTATTGATACAGATTGAGCCCTTCTATATCTTTTCCTCTACCATTCTAATGCCTTTTTTAATTTAGAAATTCTTCATAGAGTATTAATCCAGTGTCTAGATATTTTCCCTTTTGTTCTTTCAGTATCTTTCATGTTCTACTGTTTACATGCAGCTTTCCAACTGTTGTCTTTCCTTCTTGCTGCATGACTAACTGGCCCACTTTTTTGGGGGGTCACATGATATTATAATGATAATGACTTGTTAATGACTTTTATTTGTTTGTTTGGTTTGGTCTGAGATCTGTTGCTTCTTTTGGTAGAAGTCCTCATTTATAATACTATAAAGCCTCCTATACCTTCCATGTGTCTTTCATTTTCCCTTTGAAATATTGTAATTTTAATTCTTTTGCAAACATCACATTCATGATTCAGAGTCATTTCTGTTAAAAACAATAGGCTTTTGTTACAATAAAAGAGTCTGGCAACATTGAAAAACATGATACAGTTTTCCAAATGTGATCCTGTATCAGCAAGCACCCCAACATCCCCAGGGTGGCTGCCAACACAGGTTCTTAGATCTGCTTTTTTAAAGGAAAGCAACTCAAAATGGGTTAACAAGCTTACTTTAATCAATCAAACATATATCATTTACCTAGTTCAGGGGGAAAAGGTCAGCACCCCAAACTTCAGAGTATACAGACATAACTTACAAGACAGAGAAACAAACAGATCAAGCAGACAGGCTTCCAAACCATCCAACCATTACATCAATACCAAATCACAGTTGCCAGAGAGGGAAGCATCAACATCTGGGTTTTCAAAGCCGGGGGGGGCTCTCAACGGCTGCCCAGAGTCTCATCTGGTCAAATCACACAACACTTCTCAAAGTGAGCCCCAAAGCAAAGCCTCACATCAGGGATTATATAGCCTTCTCTTGGCTCAGAGAATGTAACAACCCTCTTGACCCACTGCCTAATCACACAGCATCAAGCTATAGGCATTCCAGAAAACCAAGCCTCCTACCACAGGCTCCATGTGGAAGGGAAGTTCTCAGAGTTTCTTAAGCCTATCAAAGGGCCTAGGGGCAGGAAAGATCTTTAAATTTGCATTTCCATTACAGATCCAAGTTAATTTTCTCTTCCTGCTCAATTTGAGGTACAACTCACTATCTATAGCACTTGTCCAAAGTACATATGTTATTGTAATAATTTCATCAATAGCCTGTCCAATTTCATGTTTTTCATCCATTTCTTTTTCCAAGTATAGATAGTAAAACAAGGTTCTTTCATCTTACTACAAATTATATTGAGGAGGCTTTTTAGTTATCTGGCATTTGATAGAATTATCATGATACAATTTGTGGCTGACATATTTTGGAGATCCTCACCATTTGGTATATCATAAATAAATAATGCCTATAAAAATGAAAATACATCTTACTTATTGAATCCAACTTACATTTCGGTGAGGAGTAGATGAAAGGCATAAAATAGCTATCAAAAAGGGAGAGCAAAAACTATAATTAAACTGGCATATTCCCACAGCAAAATGAAATGAGTAAAAATTTAAATAGAAAAAATTGGGCTAAATATCATAAAATGTATTGTAAAGAATAAGCCCCTAAGAAAAAAAGAGGAGATGTCAGACTAAGTGCTTTTTGGCAAATCATGTTCTTTAAAAAAATAAATTTTAGACAAATACTGAAAAAGAAAAAGAAATATTATAAACTTAAATGTTAAACTTAAATATAAAATGAGAAAAGAAAAATGTCATGTGAACAGCAGAATATAGTTGAGGATTCAGAATATACAGCAATAACTTATCATTTCAAGAAAGTCTATATATTAAATACTTTGTGATATATTGAAACCTGTGCATCTTTTCTCCCTTGTAGGTTTTCTTTTGTTCTCTGCTGTACACTTTTTACTTTACTCTCTTTCCCCCTTCCTCCCTACTACCCGCCACTGCAAGGTTACAATTGAGCGTGGATATATTTATATATAGGTACTGAGATACAGATATACATGTGTGTATATATACATACATGTACACATATATACACATTCATATATAAACATATACTTTCCCTAAGAGCTTCTACTCCTAATCTTGTTTCTATGTTTGTGCATATCTTTTTTCTATCTCTCCCAACTCCTCTACTTTACTTCTACCTGCTACCTTGCCCTTCTTTTACTCCAGCAATGCCTCCTTCATCCTCCCATTCCCCTAAATCTAAACACCGTTCTATATCCTCCTTTTAACTTATTCTATCACCCTCCCCTCTAAAGATCTGTTCTTTATCATCTCTCCCCTCCCTATTCCCTGAAATTTTTATTTCTTTTTAAATTTAGAAGACTTTTATACTCTTCTAAATGCATATGTATTTTCCTCTCTTAAACCCATTCCCAAAGAAAGTGAATTTAAAGAAGTCCTCTCCCCCATCTAATTCCTCTGTATTGGGTCTTCCTCTTGCACCTTATTTGTATAAGATAATTACTCTTTTAGCTGTTCTTGAATGGTTTTACTTTTTTAAAGTCATATCATACTCAGATCTACCCCAATCTTTCTTATGAGCTATATAATTAATAGTAACAATCTTAGACATAGGTTTTAGATTTTCCATACATAAAAGGTAAACATTCTATCCTTATTTAATCCCTTGTAATTGGTCATTACTATGTACCTTATATTTCTCTTGGCTATGTATGTCAAATCTACCGAGTTCAGAGCTGTTTTTTTTTTTAGTAGTCTTGAAAGTCTGACAGCTGATCAAAAGTCCATTTTTTTTTTCATTCAGAATAATACTTAACTTTGCTGGGTATAGTATTTTCAGTCAGAAACCCAGTTCTTTTGTTCTACAATATATAGTGTTCCAAGACCTGCAATCTTTTAGTGTCACCATTACTACATCTTGTGTCATTCTAATTGTGGTATCATCATCTGTAAATTGTTTTTTTCTTGTTGCTCATAGTATTTTGTCCTTGATCTGGGGTGGGGGGGTGGGTTCAGAATTCTGAGTTTTCCTCATAGAATCTCTTTCAGGTGGTGATAGGTGGATTTTTTTTTTCTTTTTTAACTTTCCCCTCTTGTTCTAAGGCTTCAGGACAATTTTCTTTACTTATTTCTTGTATTATTGTATCAAGACCTTTTTTTGATCAGAACTTTCAGGTAGTCCAATCATTCATGTGTTTTCTCTTCTTCATTTGTTCTCTAGATCCATTGTTTTGCTCATGAGATGTTTCATATTCTCTTCATTTTTTCATTCTTTATGATGTGTTTTGTTTTGTTTTTATTTCTTCATCTCATAACTTTAGTGACTTCCCCTTACTTAATTCTGATTTTCCTTTTTTTTTTTTTAAGCAATTGGGGTTAAGTAACTTGCTCAAGGTTACACGGCTAGTCATTATTTATGTGTGGGTGCTCATTTTCTGAGGCCGGATTTGATCTCGGGTCATCCCAACTCTGAGGCCGGTGCTCTTACTCACTGCGCCGCCTAGCCACCCCTTTTAGGGCAATGGGGGTTAAGTAACTTGCCCAAGGTCACATGGCTAGGTTTTTTTGTTTGTGTGGGTTAAGTGTCTGAGGCCGGATCCGAACTCAGGTCCTTCTGACTCCAGGGCCGGCGCTCTACTCACTGCGCCACCGAGCCGCCCCCCCTTAATTCTGATTTTCAAGGAGCCATTTTCTTCCTTAAGATTCTGGATCTTCTTTTCTAACTGGTTGATTTTCTTGTCATAATCTTGTTTTTCTTGTAATATTCTTAATTTCTCGATCTCTCTTTTAATTTTTAAAGTCTTTAAGTTCTTCAATGAATTCTTTTTGGGCAGGTGACCATTTGACATTATTCTTTATGGTAGAAGAGGATTTCTTTGCTTCAGTATCCTCCTCTGAAGATGAACCCTAGTCTTCTCTATTCCTATAGAAGCCCTCTATGGTTGGATCCTTTCTCCTTTACCTGTGCATTTGAGGGGAAGGTAATAATTTAGTTTTCATAGTCACCTCTAGTCCTGGGATATAGAGGATGGTACCTCTAGTTTCTGATCCTCTTCAGTCCTCCCCTCTGACCCTGAACTCAAACCAAAACCTCCAGCCTCATCTAAGGGTCCATAGTCAGCAGCATCCCAGCCCCACTGCTTCTACACTGACTGGGCACGTGCTGGCTCCTTCTCACCCCCGACACTCTCCACAACACAGCTGGGTTTGGCGGTCCTTGTCAGCAGAGGTTCCCTAGATCTTCCTAAGGTCAGAAGCTAAACTTCCCTTTCTATCCCTGGGGGTAAAAGTTTCTGTGGCTGGGGCCAAGGCAGCCTCCCAACCCAGCTATCCTCCTCCCAGCTTGCCATTTGTTGTTTAAGCAGCTTGCTGCCGGTTTTTAAGTCTGATCCTCACCTGGAGGTGTTAATTCTTCACCCAGAGGAAATCTAGTCCTGGGATTTTTCTTCAGGTCTCTGAGTGTCCCAAGAGAACCCCTGTTCTGGCCCTACTCTTATTTGTTTTCACTGCCCTAAGTTCACCCAGAAATGCTACTTTACCTCTATTGTAGAGGAAAATCTTGAGAGCTTGAAATTTTCTTGACCTATTCCACCATCTTCCCAGAATCCTCTCCTAGATAATGTTCTTGAGGAAGAGTCTTCAGTCTTTTTGGTAACCAAACTCCATATTATTTTATCATGTTAACAGGCTTATAAAAGTTGATGGTGGTTACTTTAAATAAGTCACAAGTTATTCTATCAGCAAATGAATGATAATTTTCATAATGTATTCTGGATGATGCTAATATTATTTAGTATTATTTCATACAATAATGCACCATTATCTTATAAGAAAAAGTAAATGTATTTTATGTTAGAAGAAAACTACAAGGAAGTAAAGAAGCCTATGTTAGCAGAGCATTTCTAACTGGGGCTAAGTGAGATAACAGCAATTTTTTATCATTTGTCATGCCTATGTTATATTAATGTCCATTAATGGGAAAGTGACACAGATAAATTCAGTGTTGAATATCAAGAAATTTCATTCATTATATGATAAAAAATTTTTAAAGTCTAAGTGGTTTCATATTAAAGGAAAATGATAACAGGTAAAGGAGAAAGGGTATATCTTGTCCCTAGATTCTTATACACACTTTACTTGAACATACTTGCTTAGATTAGTTTAAGAAATGAATGATCTGTCCTGCAGGGCTGATGAGCAAATGTTGTTTGGTTTCTTCCTTAAATTTATCAGGGTCACCCAATTAAGGTAATCAAATGAGAAGTAAAATAAAAATATAGAACATCCATCCTAAATAACACACCAAAGAACCACCAGTGCCATGCAAATGAATTTCCTCGTTGTATCTATTCATCTTTGCTGTTAATTACATGGCTGAAGATTGGAAATGAGTTGCTTGGTGTCTCCCATGCTGATAGTACTCTAGCCGCTGTGGAGAAGGGAAGCACAACATACTGAGATCATCTTAGCACAAAGAAGGGGGTAAGATGGCAGGGACAGTCTTAGCTTACTATTCTAAGGCTTACTGCCGAGATGAAAGACACACATTTGGAAAAATGTCAGAGGAAGAGGAATAAACAGACAGCCTTAGACAGTTGGAACACCTTAGCTAAGGAGCACCATGATTTGGCTCAGAGATAGAATATTAATTAAATTAAAAAATGTTAGTTGTCACACAGAATATTAAATCATTTCAGGGAAAGAATTTAATTTTTTTAAAAGCACTACATTTTCTCCATCTCTAAAAGAATGTGTGCAGTCTGTTAAACATTCTAGAGACAATGTCTTTGGGAGTCTAATTTTCTTGTCTTCTTAATGCTGAAGGGATGGAATTAAGCTGTTCTAATTAAAGATATGCTCAAAAAAGATCACTGCCAAATTATTCCAATAAAAAACTCATCATAAAAAATACAAATTAGAAATAAAAGCAAAAGTGTAATATCTCCTTATCATTTAAAAATTTTATCAATAAATTAATGTTGTTGAAGTCATTCATTCTCCAAGAAGACACTTGGATTTATGCTTCACTTTGAAACGTTCTGCTTTCATCTTGGGAGGAACACAGCTTAAGCTTTGAAATATGTATGCTTGATCTGTGGGCTTCCAGCCAAGGTGCACCTAATTAACTGGAAGATCAAATGAATGCTCAGGGGGAGCTCCCACTAGGAACCACAGGTGGTCACCAACGGCTCCATTTAATAGAGGTTGTGCAAACACAGCACAGTCCTGTTGACTGTGTCATCTCTCTGCTGCTTTATCTTCCTTTATGTCACTGACATAGCAATGAAATCTTCCATTAAGGGAACCTCCCTACCTTATGACACCAATTGCATTTGGTCCTCTATTACCCAGAATTCTCCATAACATGCCAAAGAATCCAAAAGCTACTATTCTTACTTAGATCTAGAATTGACTTTCCCCCAAAGCTATAAAAATGTGTTTAAAGATATTAAGATATCCTAAGTCACGTGATTCTACCGAAGGAAATGTTGAGAATTCTATATGTGAATTCAAAAATAATAATGATAATACCATCATCACTTTACACAGTTTATTTCACCTTTTCATTTGCTACATCATTTTGTTCTAACATGTCTAAGAATCCTATTATCCCAGGGTCTATCTCCACTCCAAATTCCCTGCAAATGGCGTGGTTTTAAACAAATTTTAAAAAAATTGTTCTTATAAAGATTTAGCTTGGATTTTACCTTTTTCCTATCTAGTTCTATATCACTAGTAGTAGTGATGACAATAGAAGAATTTGAGTTGGATTGCAATTCAGGGCTAAATATTGGAGAAGCAGCATGGTTTTGTAATGAGAAATGACACTCAACTGGCATCAAGGAACTGGGTGATCTAGCTGTGCCACCATTTTTACATGAACATGGGAAAAATAATTCTCCTCAAATACCTACAAAATGTGGGCAGTGCCAATTGATTTTTTTATCATAACATCTTGTGAATGAATTCAAATTTATTCAGCAAACATTTAATGAGTGCCAACTATGTCCAAGGCACTGTTTTAATATAGGTAAATCAAGTTTGAGTGACTGAGAGACAGTTTACAAATAAAAGGCATTTATTAATCAACTTACTAATTTTTAAAGCAAACAATGAAAATATTTTTAATATCCAAGTCCTCTAGTTAAAGATCCTCTTCCTAAATCATGAATTAGATACCTTCTATAGCCAGAAACCCTATCAGAAAAAGAGGAGAGAGCACATGTGGAGTGTACAGCATATTGTAGTATGCACAGATATGTAAGGTAAGAGGAGGGAGGGAAAGAAGGAAAGTAGATCAGTCTTGCATTTCAAGGAGGATCTTTCCATTAAGGGAAGGGCCTGTTGGCTTTAACTGCATAAAACAACTTACGAATGTGATGCTAATGATGCAGTTGCCTAACATTCAATACAAATAACCCAGAAAATTACAAATAAGGCAAACTCAGTTAACTAGTACACAGACAATAAGTCACATTATATATAAAAATATGTCTTCAATTTGCATTATCCCTACTCCTTTTACCCAGAAAAGATAGATTCAAGGATAAAGAAATTCCTTTAAGTTATTTAATATATCCTAGAATCAATAAACACTTATTAAGTGCATGATAAGCACTAGGATACAGATACAAGTTTTTTTTGTTTGTTTGTTTTGTTTTTTTTTGTTTTCTTTTGTTTAAGCAATTGGGGTTAAGTAACTTGCTCAAGGTTAATAATGACACGGCCAGTCATTATTTATGTGTGGGTGCTCATTTTCTAAGGCCAGGACCAACATGGGGTCATCCTGACGCCAATGCCGGGGTCAGCGCTCTTACTCACTGCACTGCCTAGCCACCCCTACATGCAAGTTTTTTTTTAATATTTTAAAAGACAGACCCTGCCCTCGAGGAGCTTATAATCTAATTTATAGTCAAAGCAACTCTAAAATATAATGGCTAAGTCTTATTAAAGAAAACTCATAAAGAAATGTAAAAATACAGATACAGGCACATGCACACACACACACACACACACACACACACACACACACACACACACACTTGGAAATTTCCTTTGCACAAAGATGATACTATAGCTGAAAACTCTTCATTTACTATCCTTCTGGTGGGGCAGCAAATCTTTCTCTCCACCCTCCCTGTGACAATAGATGGAGAAAGAAAAGGAATCATTTCTTCTAGTCAGGGCAGTGGAAAAGTAGGAAAAACCCATCCCCTCCCTTTTTCCTCCTCCCAAACAATGAGGAAAAAGCATGTTTGATATAATATTGCCCCCAAACACTGTAGTTTTGCATTAACATCATTGATACTGTAAAAAGAAATCCTACTGTAACATCATTTGGCTGATCACCTGAGATACAAATTGGATAATCAGTGAATCTGACCAAGCACTTGTCTCCCTGCACCTAACCCCTTTCATCCCAATCTGCTCATTCTCTAAGCAACAGTTTCTGTATGGTCCTATTTATAATACCATTCCTATGTAATTTGGTGCCCCCAGATGGTTATCGGACCTTGTATCTTTGCAGAACCTATGAAAGATATCAGATGACTCTTAAAATAGCTATACTTTCTATGGGGCAGATAGAAATCTAACCATTCTCTATTGGATTATTTCTACAAGAAATTCAATTCTGAACTGTGCCTAAATTAGGGACTGCACTCCCAAAGTTGTAATTCAATAGCTATTTAAAATTATCCAGAATTAATGCTTAATCTGCACTATTTGTAGTTTCTAAATATTTAAGATCTAAACATAGTTAAACAAATTAGACTATGTAGCAAACAACACAAAAAAGCAAATACTGTGTAATAAATAGTAAGACTGAGACTATTTGATAGGAAACTAGCTGAAAAGTGAGGAAAAAATCTGTCTGAAGGAGTAAGCCAAGTCAAGAAGCATTTATTAAATTCCCTCTACATGCCATGCATTGGCTCATTGCTGAAGATACAAAGAAGGCTAAAACAATGCCTGTTCTTAAGGTAGTCACAATTCTAATGGGAGAGACAGCAAATAGCTCAGCATGAACAAACTATATACAGGAGAAATTGGAGGAAAGCAATAGAAAGAAGGCACTAGAATGAAGAGGGAAAGGGATACAGCAAGTCCATTTGTTTTTTCCCTAGATTCCTTTGATTTATTCTGATAACTTTTCCTTTTAGTAATTATTTCTATAACTTGCCCACTAGAGGGTTACTTGGTGATGGGGGAGGTGGGGAGAAGAGCACCACAGTGTATCTACAAAGGGTGGAGAAATAAAAGGATGAAGAAAGACAAGAGAGGAAAGTTTGGGTGGTATGACTCATTGCCAAGAATTCTTTCTGTATTTCTCACCTTTGACTATAACCTAAGCATCTCCATGAAGAAAATGTTTGAGGGACACATACAGATAATGTTGACTTGTATTTGTATATGTCAGCATTCACACTGTAATAGCCTCAGATAATTTTCAGATAATTGTCCTATCGTCCTGGCTAGCTTTTGTTCTTTCTTTTCTACATTTTCACTTATAAATTCATTCCCATTGACCCAGAATAACTCACATTTGGATAGCACTTTACATTTGCAAAGTTCTTTGTTCACAACAATCCCATAAGGTAGCTAGTATAAGTATTAGCACTACTCCTTTATGGACAAGGAGAGAAGGCTGAGAGATTGGGTGACCTACTTGACCAAGGTCAGAGAACAAGTAAAAGTCAGAATCAAGTTATATGCATTTAATTTTTTTTGTATATACCATGCTACCTTTAGTCTCATATATCTGAAATATATGGCTGAGAAGATGGTCAAGAGGAGGCAAAGAAAAGGTAGTGAAGAGTGCCAAGTGACCCTGTGATGCCACCTGCACTAACCTATTTGTTTGGGTTTTGCCTTTGTCTTAGAAAGTCCCAAATTGCTCATTCTTACCTCCCTGGAACATAATGAGGGTATAATGAAGACTCTGACGAACTTGTCTCTTTAATTGGTACCAGTTCAATATCTTGCTGTTATTCATCCTTCATTTTCAAAGAGAACCAATGACATCACAAGTGATGTCTTGACTTGTGTTTGGCTTGGATTTAAGTGGGGCTTGGCTGCATAAAGTTGTCAGCCTTACTCTCTCTTCCAGAGTCATTGAAGTTCAAGACAAAAGGCAATACAACTGGGATGCAATGAATGACCTGGCATCATCCACGCCTATTCAAATTCTAAGCTCTCCACAGTGCCTGCTTCAGTCACCTTCATGGCCATTGGAACAAATTGTTCTCATTTGCCCATTTTTCACATGCTTCACATGCTTGGCATAGGTATCCCCCTAACTCACCAACAGGTTTGAGGCCTATCAGTTACCCTCAACCTGGCTTAGTCCACCTCAGTTACCCTCAACCTGGCTTAGTCCACCTGCCCAGATGATTTGCTGGGATGTGGCCACTATGCATGCTACAGCTTCTTGGAGCCACAGGTGAGTGATAGGTGAATCATGTGGACAACAAAAGTGGATAAACAGTCCTGAAAGGGGGTTGTCAAGCCTTCACACCAGAGGGACTAGTCCTCCTAAATACCCAAAAGAGCAGTAGATATTGAGGCAGGGGATTGAGTGTTTGAGTCATCCTTTTTCAGTCTTCAGTAGGGGACTGAACATAAGAAGGATTTAAGTTGAAGAAGAAAGGAAAACCATAAAGGAGATTTGGAGGGTTTTTTGTTGTTTTTTTATTAACTGTTTGATTGTGTGCTTCTGCTGTGGCCAACAAACTTTGATCTATGCCAAAAAAGGAAAAACTGATTAGAAAGGGGATGGAGTGATCTCTCCTTCTTAAACTCTGAAAGAAGAAAAGAATACTTGGTCATTTAGCATATACACTAGGTTTTAGAAAGGCAGAGTTCATGTCACTGAGAAAAAAATATGAGTAGGATACTATGACCTAAAATTCTACAAAGAAAGTCAGCTCAGAAGGGAAGAGAACTTCTCAAGAAAGAAATTTCAACATTTCAGGTGAGGAGGAAAAGGGTGAGTTATCTAAATAGAATTATAGGGATGCAGAGAGAATATGTCAACTAGCATAAGCTTTAAAAAGAAAATAAAGAAGACAGGAGCAAAGATAAGTATTAGAAGATGAGTACAAAATCATAGCAATGTCAGAAGTGCTTAAAGTTAAGACTAAGATGAGGCTAGTAAGGAAAGCTAAAGACTAAAAGGGGGATTAACCTATAATCGAAGGGGGAAAGGAAAAATGAGGGGGAAATGCTTCTTGAGGTAGATGGGATGATAACTGATGACTGAGAGAAAGCCAAACTACTTATCTCCTTTTCTGGAAGGGTTTTTTTTTCTGCTACAAAGAATGACATTTGTGCTAATAAAAAGAAAATATAAACATGGCTAAAGGGAGTTGAAAGGCAAGATAAATAAAAAGATAAGGCTGTACCTGACTGTCCTTGATGAATTCAATTCCCCAGCCCTAGATGAAAGTCATCTTAAGGTGCTGAATGAAGTATTGGCAGGTTTGATTTCTGGAACATTGTCTCCATGGTCTTTGAGAAAATTTGGAAATTGGTAAAAGTTCTAAAGGAATAGAAAAGGGCAAACACTGTTCTCTTAACCCTTACCCCAACATACTCACACACACACACACACACACACACACACACACACACACACAAAGAGAATTAAGTATGCTAGCTATAGGCCTTTCAGCTTGACTTTGGTTGCTCGCAAAATTCTTAAATGTATTATGAAAAGACAGGTGGTGCAGTGGATAGTGTCAGGTCTGGAAGACCTAAGTTCAAATCCAGCCTCAGATATTTACTGGATATGTGACCCTGGGCAAGCCATTTAGCCCTATTTGCCTCAGTTTCTTCATCTGTAAAATGAGCTGGAAAAGGAAATGGCAATTCACTCCAGTATCTTCACCAAAAAAATCCCAAATGGTATTTGAAAAATTGGAAATGACCCAAATAACCTAACAAAAACGATTGGAAAACTTAAAGAGCAATTCATTATCTGATTCCCTTTTTAAAGACACTAATCTGACTACATTTTATAAGGTACTATACATACTAACCTGTGCTAGGTGTTGAGGAAACAAAGAAAAAATAAAATAATTCCTGTCCTCAAGGAGCTGTCATTCTTCTGGAATGGAAGGCACCAATGCTGCTTCTCTGATGATGTATGTGATGAGGGCCTAAAGTAAAGTAGTAACCCTTGAGTGAAGATGGCAGATGCAAAGGAAGTTGAGTTAGCATCAACAAGAATTAGCAAGTGACTTCTTTTTCCTCAATTCTTAGATTGTTAGATCATATAAATGCTTATAAGATAGTTGACCTAGATGTCATCAAAGCATTTTGAGAAAGTCTTTTGTATTATTCTTATTTTAAAAAATGGAGAGATTTGACACCAGAGATGTCAAACACACACCTGTGTATGGCCTACAATGTTCCTAACTGCAACTGAAGCCCAAAAGAATAAAATGTAATTGGACACTATTTTAAAAGATAGAAACAAAATAAAACAAAGCATATTTTATATTAACATGTGGCCCACAGGAATCCTTATATGTGATGAGTGAGCCCTGTTTCTATTTGTTTTACACCCCTGGTCTAGAAAATGATACAGTATGGTGAATTTGAAACTAGTTAAATGAGCAAACCAAAAAGCATAGCCATTAATGGCTCAAAGTATAAGGCACCCTCTACTGGTTTTCCATAGGCATTTCTGTTTTGTTCTATGCTGCTTTATCATGCTTATCACTCATATGAAGACGTAAATGGCATACTTCTTAAATGTGTAGATAACACAAAGTTGGAAGATTGGGATCACTCATACATTAGATCACAGTGCCATGGTGCAAAAATCTCTCAATAGCATAGAATTTCAGAGTGAATATTATAAGGTGAAATTTAACTGAGATGAATATAAATTCTTATACTTTGAGACCATCTGGAGACGATCTCAAGGAGGACAACTGCAATGGTGAAAGGCATAGAGTTCATGCCACGGGAAAATTGATTAAACAAACTAGGGATGTTTAGATAGAAGAAAGGAAAGAGGAGGAAAGGAGAGGAGAGGGGAGGGGAAATAGGGATTGGCAGTTATCTTCTATTTGATGGACTGTGATCTAAAAGAGATGAGTGAAAGCTGGAAGAAGACAAATTTGTTCTTGACATAAGAAAACCTCCTAAGAACTATCCAAAAGTTAAAATGAACTGTCTGGAGAGGCAGTGGTTTTCTTGCTCTGGATGTTTTCAAACAAAGACCTGGTCAAGTTGTAGGGAGAGGTCCTGTTCATGTACGGGTTGAAACAGATTGCTTTATTCTGGACGTGCTGTCCTTTGTGAGATTCTGTGAATCTTACTTCTGCTACTTACTTCCTATATATAGCCTTGGAAGTCACCTGACCTCTTAGGATTCTAGTTTCTTCATCTGTAAAATGAATGGAATGTACTAAATGGCTTCTAAGTCCCATCTAGCTCTAAATCCTAAGATGCCATGACTGAAGAAGTAGACAAGAAAACATCATGACAGAACTTCTCTAAGAAACCCAGTGGTATCTTCTATTATGGGGGGGTGCAGGGGAGAAGAGGGCCATATGCAATTTTTCAACCACAAATGTGACTGTCAAGTACCCTTTAAAAGTAAAAAAGAGTAAAACACATCTGACTAGGCCAAGCAAGTATGGAGGCAATCTTTTGATTGGCAGTTCAGCATAAAACTACCCACGATCCAAGAAGGTTTAGACAAAATCAGGGCCAGCAAAATTTATTAGGTCAGGCCAGAGTCTGGAAGAATATAGCTCCCAGAGGGTTTCCCTCTCTGCCTCCCACATTATATTCTAAAATGATGTTTCGTTCGCCAGCTAGTTTTCTTTTGCAGAAAAAGAAACAAATGTTTGGAAGAATGATTAGAGAAGTACAAGCAGAGAGAATAAAGAATAAAGTGTGTGTGTGTGTGTGTATATATATTATATATATATATATATAATATATATAATATATACACATATACACATATGTAATATATATACACACATACGTACACACACATATATATGTGTGTATATATATACATACACATGTATACAAACATACACACACATATAAAATCTTTGCTATAGGAAAAGAGGAAAGCCAACAATATATGTAATGGAGTGTTGTAATTTAGAAAAAAGGCAATAAAACCAGAGAGCCAAGAGGTGGGGCTAGTGAGTCTGAAAGGAATTTTGTCCTTCCCCCTCCTCTCTCATTTAAATCTTTCTAAGAAACTTGAAAATTCAAATACTCTCTCTAAACTAACCAGTAGATTCAATATATCCAATCGGCCCTAGAAGCCTATGGAAGCCTTTCCTACCTTCTTAGAAGTAATTTTCTCTCACTTCTATGCCTCCTTTTTTGTTGTATACCAGCATTGCCTTCCTCTTTTAAACCCTAAGCCAGTCCATTTTTAGGTACATGTTATATTTTGTGGCTTTTTTGCATGATAGGATGAGCTACTTTTAGGATTTATTAAAGCAGTGCCTTGGGTAAATTGAGTAGAGGCTGTTTAATTCTTTTTATTTGTATCCCTAGTGCCAAGCACAGTGGCTGGAACATTGTAGAAGCTTAACTGGTTGGTTAAAATAATATTGTGTTTATGATGACCAATAATTGTATTTGCCTTTGAACTAATATTTCTACCAAGTACTTAGCATATAGTTAAATTCTGTATGCTTAATTAGCATACTCTCATATTTTCATAAATAACATGTTCTCATATTTTCCAAAAAAAAAGCCTAAGTGTGAGTCCTTGGAGTACAGTGCCTGATACATAGTAAGCACTTAATAAGTGTGTGTTGATTGATTGATACAACCTGCCCAAGCACAGTACTGCCAAAGTCAGACAATCCTAATGACACTCTTGGAATTTGCATAAATGAAGCATGTGTTTCTGGGAAAAAAGCTCATTAATAGCTCTCATCCCCATGTTTTCATATAGCTCAGTGAGCCAAATTCCCAGGGCACATGAGTTTGACAGAAATACCTACAGGCAGAAATTGGCCTCAAACCCTTCTTGAATCAGGGACAGACCCATATGCCTGGGGAATTTCAAGAGCTCAGTATACATTGCATAAATGTGTGTTTATGTAATTTTCTTTGAACTAAAATTTCTCCCAAATAATCAAAGTATAGTTTAATTTTAGGTTCCTTATTTTTAAGAAGAGTCGGTAATAGCACCAAAATAGCTGGATGAGAACTGAAAATTCAGTTATAGAGTGTTTGGTCTACATGATATCAAACACCTGGATATTTGGGAACAAAGACTACTTGGGAGTAGCACCTAGCAAGGCTGCTTGCCGTCAATTATTAGCTCTTTTGCATATGACTAGGGTTTGACATTATGAATAAAATTCCTATGTACCCATGAACAAATACTAATATCCATGCACCCTTCCTATAAGGAAGTCTTTCAGAATGCTGGCATAGACACACAAAGATTCATAGCATTTTGCAGCTGGAGGGAATAGTTATAGGCTTATCATTTTTTTCTTCCTTTTCATCCTTTAGTCAATCTCACTACAACTGATTTGGTTCACCCCTTGTGCTAAATTAAAAATTATAAAGGGCCTTTACATCCCGAACTCCCATCATCTCTTGCCCCAATATCTTGCAAAAGAAATTTGAC
Organism: Gymnobelideus leadbeateri; assembly: GCA_011680675.1. NCBI lineage: Eukaryota > Metazoa > Chordata > Mammalia > Diprotodontia > Petauridae > Gymnobelideus > Gymnobelideus leadbeateri. Next base: position 712,695 of record WOXC01006861.1, read on the forward strand.
TTGACTTGATTTCCCTGGAGAAGTAATCTTCCCCCACAGCACTCCTGGGTGAGAGGAGACTGATAGCAGCAGCCTATTCAATGACATGACACTCAGGGCACACATTTGCAGGCCTCTCTGATTGCCCAGGGGCATACAGCAAGTCCTTGAATAAATGCAGATTGCACTAAACCCTAGACTTTCTGAGCTTCATGGCCAAATTTGCTGTCTTTTAAAAATGGTTGTAAATGTAGGAACATAGGGGTCCCTATTACTATTTAATCTTCCATAAAGAATAACTTTAAAAAACCTAGGGCTCTAACTGGAAGGCTTCCTGAGGCTTTCATTTCTTAGAGGGTTAGTTGGCAATTTTGGAATTGGTGGGGGAGAAGGGGGAAGAAGAGATACACTTGATTGGTGGAAGAGAGAGTAGAGATAGCTAATTTGGGCAATGAAATGAATAATCCACATGAATTTTTTTCTCTAAAAAATATGTTATAGGGGACCCTTTAGGTCCATTATTTATTATTTAAGAACAATTTTAATTAACCAAAAGGAGTTTTTTGAATGCTTTAAAAAACTGCAAACTGTATAAATTTGTCCCAAAGTTCACATAGTGCAGACAGCTGGACAGTGCTTCTAAAGTAGAGAATGTAATACTTAAAATCATCTATTCTCTTGATTCAAGCTTATTCAACTTTTTTGCTTGTAGGAGACTTTACTGTACACTTGAGTTGTTCAGCTGATGGTATTTGCCTCCAGTCAAATCCTGTTTTGGTACTCACATCGTCTTATATCTTGAAATCCAAACAGTTTTGAACAGAGTTTGCTTCATTAAAATGATTTTCTACCATCACACGGTGACCCAAATGACAATTGACTTTTGCCTTCCATTAGCAGAATGCAGTCGGATTTCATTTTCATGTATGAATGCAGTCCATGCCTCACATCATGTCGTTTGAAACTGTGCTGCAATGTAGGCTCACAAAAAGGGCTTTAAGTCTGATTTCCCATGCTAGCATATTTTGAGGATAAACTGGAGAGAGAACCATTCTCTAATGCTGCCCTGAAAATGTAGTATGGTATTTGTAAGGTGACTAGCCTTATACACAATGCTATTATTACATCATAAGCTTCTATTTTAACATAATTATAATACTGGAAGCAAAATAGTTCCTGGTTCTCTCACACAGCCAAGAATTATTAAATACACACATATACAAACAAATATTTATATTTTTACACACACACACACACATATACACACATACCAAGAAGGGAAGATGAACTGGTATAAAAATTATTTTGGAATGCTGATTAAATGCCTGTAAATCCTTAGTATTATTTCCTGGCTCTTGTTAGCATTTTGGTTGATCCTATCTCTTATACTGCTTATTAGCAATACACCTGCAAATAAACCAAGTGGCGTTACTCTAAAGTTGCAAACCCAACAAAAAGGAAATAGAAATAAAAATTATTTATTTTCTTATTCATCTCATTTAAAAAATAGAATGAAAGGAGGTCAAATATTGTATTGATTATACTAGAAAATTCAATACATTTAATCTGGTAAGGGAGTATAAAATTGCTTTGACTATGCTGGAAAACCCATTTCTCCTTCCAGAGCTCTTGAATACAAAAATTCACGGATGGAATTTTGTTTGCTTAGTCTTGTGATTAATTGTGGGGAGATGCATGTAGTCTTAATCTTTTCAATCTCTCTGAAGAGTTATATCGACATCCAGAGGCATGTCACTGTAAATAAATGAATCCCCCAATGGAAGAGCACACAGTGTGTTAATATATAATTTCCTTCCCGGTATGAATGCTAATTACTGACAGTGAGGACCTTCTGCCTGCTTTGGGATGTAAGTAGAAACTCAAACTCTCTTTGTTCTGTGTCAATGCTCTCAGTTTCCCATCTCACCCACAGAAGAGAATGGAGAAGGAAGGGGATGTAGGGAAAGAAAGAGGAATATAAGAAGGAAGGGTTAGAGAAAAGAGGTATGGAGGAAGAGGACAAGAGGGAGAGGAAGAGAAGAAAGGAGGAAGAGGAAGAAAGGGAAAGGAGAGAGGGAGAAGAGGGAAAGATAAAAGGAAAAAAAGTAGAGAGGAAGAGAGGGAAGGAGCAAAAAGAAAGGGAGTAGTTCCTTGGTTTTGGAAGTAGAGCAATTTAGTTTGGAAAAAAATAGAATTCAGCTTGGAAAAAATTGCTTTTAATTTTGCTTCCAGAAATTAATTTGGTTTGTGAAAAAAAGTAATGTCATTATGCTAAATAATTTTTCTCTTGAAAAAGCTCATTCTAGGCTTCTTTCTGGAAATCTCATTAACCTATGAAGATCATTCAATTGCCTAACTTTTTTTCCCATTAGCTTCCAAGTAAACATTATGTAAATGTGAAGTTTCACAAGTTTCAAGAAGTTACAAATGTTTAATTCAGCAATTTAGAACATAAACAGTAGTGAGTAAATCTCACAAGTATAATATGCTTGCCTCCTTATAACATTTCATCTCCCCCATAAGCCTTCTCCTTCACCCCATCTGAAAAGATAATTTCACAAAGATCCAAGATACTTTGCATTTAATGCACAATTCTTTTGTCTGGTGCCACAAAAATTTCATGAGTAAACAAACTTCCAAATATTCTTAAAACACAACTACTCGATATTGCCAATAAGAATGAAAATCCCTAGAGTTACAGTTTGGAAGTCAAGATGGAAAGACCTTTAACAATATGAAGCCCAGGTCTTCTTTTTATCAACTGATCAACAAGAGTTTATTAAGCACCTACTATCACCTCAAAATGTATCAAGCCATAACACGAGAAAATTTTTAAAAGAAAAAGAAAGCATCACAGAAGATGACATGGACAATTTTGATTACATAATATTAAAACTATTGCACAAACAAAATAAATGCAACTAAAATTAGAGAAAAAACAGTTAACTAGGAAAAAAATTTCCAGCATGTTCCTCTAACAAAGATCTTATTTCTAAAATACATAAGGAACTAATTCAAATTTATAAGAATAAGCACCATTCCTCAATTGATAAATGATAAAAAGTTTTCAAAGAAAGAAATCCAAAGTATCAATAACCACATAAAATGTTCCAAATAACTGTACTATAATTAGATTAAAGCAACTCTGAGATACCACCTGAAATCCATCATATTAGCAAAGTTAAATAAAAAAAAAAACATGGCAAGTGTTGGAGGGGCTGTAGGAAAACAAGCGTATTAATACTCTATTGGTAAAGTTATGAATGGTCCAGCCATTCTGGAAAGTAATTTGGAACTATGCTTCCAAAATTACTAAATTGTGCTTACTTTTTGACTTATCTATACCACTACTATCCCTGTATTCTCATAAAGAACAAAGAATGAGGAAAATAAGCTATAGTACAAAAAATGTTTTTAGTAGCCTTTCTCCTGGTAGCCAAAAACTGGGAACTAAAAGGGTACTCACCTACTAGGAAATGGCTAAACAAATTATAGCACACAAATTTAATGAATATTATTGTGCCATTTAAAAAAATGACAAAATGAACAATTTGAGAGGAAACTCAGAAGACTACAATAAACTGCTATAGAGTGAATTGAGAACTAGAAGAATAATTTATGCAATGACATAGGTAGGGGGACTTTGAAAGACTTTAGAACTCTGATTAATGCCATAATAAACTCCAAGCCCAGAGAACTGAAGATTAATCACACCTCCCTTATACTGCCAGAGAGGTGATGGACTTGAAATGCAGAATGAGACATATATATTTTTGGACATGATCAATGTGGGAATTTGTTTTACCAAATACACATATTTGTTAGAAGGGCTTAATATTTTTTTAAAATTGTTATTTAGTTGGGGTAGAAGCAAAAGGAGAGATAATAAATTGTTCGATAGATAAATAGATAATAAAGAGAAAAAAGAAATGAGATAAAATTGATTCAAAATAACTAAAACACATGAAATGACAGGGAGCTAACCTAACAAAATATACATAAGATTTATATAAATGTAGATACAAATTATGGTAAAATCATAGATACAGAATTGGAAGGGACTTAGGAAGTCATTTAATTCTTTGTTGTTTAGTCATTTTCAGCCCTGTCCAACTCTTCATAACACGTTTTGGGATTTTCTTAGCAAAGAAACTGGAGCAATTTACCATTTCCTTCTGTAGCTCATTTTACACATGAGGAAACTGAGGCAAACAGTGTAAAATAATTTGCCTAGAGTCACTCAGCTAGTAAGTGTTTGAGAACAGATTTGAACTCAGGAAGATCAGTCTTTCTGATTTCAGGCCTGGTACTCTATCCACTGCACCACATAGCTGGCCATTTTCTCTCTTTTACATGTAATAGAAATAGAACAGAATGGTTGTACTTTACCCAAGAATGAACAGATAATAAATGACAGATTTTCAATTTTAAATCAATTGAATTGATCAAACTCTAACTTCAGGTCTTCTTCTAACCTTTATCAATTCTCCCATTCTCCAAACTCCTGACACAGGGTAAGATAGCACTCACTGCTTTCAAATTACATTTTCTCTTTGTTTTCCTTTTTTTGGCACCTCTTCCATTCTTTCAAGAAAGATTCCCTTTCTTTATTTCATTCCCTCTTCTGGAGAAAATTCTAGACTATTCTAGAGTAGAGAATCATTCTTCATGATGTCCCAAACTCTTTTCAAGTACCGTAAGCAACATGCATTTTTGTGCAAACATAGTTATTCTTTATCACTAATAGAAACACAAACATAGCAGATTCTTTACCAGTTACTAGAAAGTTCATATTGGACTTTATACTTACTGTTACTGAAATTTTTCAGTTCTCTATTGTTCTTGTTGCTAGCCATTTGGGCTAATTTTTGCTACTAACCACTACAGCAAACTGGCCATTTTCTGTGCTGGGAGCTCCTGATAAAACCCTTAAGTGCAATAAGCTTTGTTGGGCATTCCTTAACATTTCTTACATATGAGATTACTTGTTGGCTTATCCAGTACTACTTGCTACAAAATTAGGTGATTAATACCAAAAAATTTTAATACAAATGGAAGAGATACTCAACTATTATCTAAGACTTACAAGATCTTATCAAGATCTTACATAGAAACAACCTCATGACATTTTTATCTTACCTTTTTAAAATTGTCTCCTTGCTTAGCATATCTCAGATATGTTCTAATTCTGATTTCCTCAATTATCTCCTCAGTTTCTCAGTTGAAGTCTATGCAATGATCTAAGCAAGCCATAATAAGAACCCAAATTAATATGCTGAGAATGTAAAGAAGATTGATTTTAGAGGGATTTGGAAAGCAACCCCAATAAGACTTTTTGATTGATGGGACTACATGGACAGAGATGTGAAGAAGACAAGAATGAGAACTCAGGCTCAAACTTGGTCAATAAGAAAACATGTGTGTGGTCCACTGGCAGAGATAGGATGGTCAAGAAGGAAAGAGAAGGCTTTGAAGGGAACATGATGAGTTCAATTTAGCAAATGTTATATTTGTGGTAGGGGTAACTAGGTGGCATAGTGTATGGAGCACTGTGCCTGGAGTCAGAAAGACCAGAGTTCAACTCTAACCTCAGACACTTACTAGCTATATGAACCTGGGCAAATCATTTAATCATTGGCTAAACCTGGAGAAAAAATGACAAAAGTACTCCAGGATCTTTGCCAAGAAAACCACATAGGGTCACAAAGAGTCAGACACAACTAAACACCCACAAATATTTGAGGTTATCAGTGAAAAATTCAATGTATTTTCCTCAAATACAAAATAACAAAATTGACTTAAATATGTTCCTAAGTAATGGGAAATTGGAGTATAATCTAAATGCTATTTCACAATTGAGAAGCACTGCAAATCAGTATTTGGTATTTAGGTTGTTGTTTTTAAAACTCAGTTTCCTGGGCATTCTCTCTGGCAAAGTTAACAAGTCTAAAGTGATTTACAAACTTTAAAATGCTATATAAAGATGATGATGATGATGATGATGACCAAATGTGGAACAGACAAACCCTTCCAATATTACTAATGAACAGGCCAACACTGGCAGACCTTTCTGAAAGTCAAAACTGGCCTCTGGAAGAAGAGGCCTTTGGCTAGACATTAATTAGCTAATCATTTTAATAGATTCATAGACAGGAAACTAGAGTGTACCTCAGAAAGCAATTGGACTAACTCTTCATTTTATAGATGGGAAACTGAGAGCCAGAGATGAAATGACTTCTCTCAGGTCACACAGAGCATCAGATACTGGATTTGAACCCTAACAAAAGACCCATTGCTCTTTCAATCATACCAGTTATCTCTATCATGGCCTTACCACGACACCCTCCTCAATACGGTGCCTTGAAAATTATTCCAAAGTTCAAGGTAACCTTAAAAGCAACATCTATTAAAAATCTGAGTTGAGCCTCCATCCAGTTTATTCTCACACAGATCAAACCATACTTAACACATGAAGTCATCAGTAAAAGGCATTTAATAAACAAAATTGCAGGGTGATTAATAAGGAAAATTTCTCCTCTTACCCAAAATATACTCTCCTAAAAAAAATGCCTTTGCCAAAGGTGGGAGAAGAAAGACTTATAGCCCAAAGGACTCATATTCCCAGCACTTCAATCCCAACTGGACTTACACTCAACTGCAAAAGCTGCTCTTCTATTGGGATGGTACTGTCCTCTGCTGCTTTTCCAGTGAACTGCAAGTTCTTGGTGCTCTCCCCATGGAACACAGTGCTTTTCCTACTCCTTTGTGAATTAGATCCCAAACTGTACCTAGTTAGCACAAGAATCATCCTAGCTTCATTACAGTTCCTATCACTCTCCTAGCAGTGAACACCAGGGTCATACTGCTTACCCTGGAAGTTTACTTAGCATTTATAGAGGTGTAAGGTAATAATGCTGACCTTCTGCATTCCTGAATCTCAACACAAATTGGTACTTTCCTTATGTTTGGATTCTGAATTTAATGGGAGAAGGGGAAGCAGGGTGTTGTTATGGGAATGGGAATCTGAAGATCTTCCCTGCCCCTAGGCCCTCTGATAGGCTTTAGTGACTCTGAGAAACTTCCCTGACTTGAAAATATACTCTGCCCCCTAATAGGCTGAATGTAGTCACATGGAGCCTGTGGCAGGAGGCTTGTTTTTCAGGAACAACCACACCTTGTTCTTTTGTGATTGGGCAGTGGGTCACAATGGTTATGATATTCTCTGACCCAGGAGAAGGCTATATATACCCTGATGTGAGGTTTTATTTGGGGGCTTACTTTTGAAAGAGTTGTGTGATTTGGCCAGATGAGCCTCTGAGCAGCCATTGAGCCCCCAGGCTTTGAAAACCCAGATGTTGGTGCTTCCCTCTCTGATAAGTAACTAGGTATGGATGTAAAGGTCAGACAACTGGAAGCCTGTCTGCTGATCTGTTTCTCTGTCTGCTTGTAACTTCTATTTGTATTCTCTGAAGTTCAGGGTGCTGACTTTTTCCTTTAAACTAGGTAAAATGATATAGTTTGATTAAAGTAAGATTATTAACCAATTTTGCATTGCTTTCCTTTAGAAAAGCAGATCTAAGAACCTGTGCTAACAGCCATCCTGGGCTAGTGTGCTTGCTGCTACAGGTGTTGGGGAAAGAAGAGCTACTGGTTTTGATTTGTGGCACAGATAAACCAGTAATTTTACCCCTGTTCCTTCAGAAATTAACTACATCAATTTTTCCTGGCATTTACCTTTTGGAAGCTGTTTATGATTGATTAAGTTGATTAGCATAAGAGTTAAACAGAGAATCAATTAAAAACAGTTTTAAAATCACGCTTTATACATCAAAATAAGCTGGACCTATATGTAACTCAGAGAAGAGAATGCAGTTGCCTATACTGTTTCTGAAGATAATGAAAAGCAGCTTAACCAATATTAAACAGCACTTTGACCCTTCTGAACAGAGAAGTCTAAAGTTTTAGCTAATAGAATCAGAGATTAATGAATAATATCATACTTTTCTTGAGGGTCCAAAGAAAAGGAGAGTTATAGGTGTGAAAATGTCCATACTCCAAAGCCATAGCAAAAATGAATAAGACACAAAATTATGTCTTGAAAATGTAAGTTCCTTATATAGCATCTGTATAATGGATAATATTACTGGTTTAACAATGATGAATTTGAAGAGGAAAAAGCCAAATTTGTCATTTTAAGAAATCTACATTTGAATCACTGTATGGTCAAGAGGAAAACTATAATAAATAAGGATTTCAGAAGTTGCCATGGCAACAGATAACTGAAGCTATTTAAGTGTTATTACCTGTTGTCCTTGTTTCATGACTTCTGTCCATATCTTCTGTGAGATGAGAAAATACAGCCAGTTTCTCATTTTGTCCAGTGTTATTCTCTACACTTACATCATTAAATACAGAAGTCTCATGCTATTCATCTTCTTGTAGCTTTTAAGAGTACATCAACTGCACTCTTGAAATAAAAATAAGACTGATGATTAGACCTCAATCATAGTATGCTAACCCATAAACATAAACAGTTTGGGGAAGGCAGTAGAATATTAAACAAAATTTGACCTACAAAAATTAGATTATTTTTAATATCATCTGAGGCTTCAATGAAATCAGAAGATGTAGTGGAATCAAAATCAAAAACCTTTCAGAGTTGGAAGGGGGAGTTACATTTTCCATTTTCTCCAAAGTAATTTTCTTCTCCCCAAACATGAAATAATGTAATTGACTGTAGCCGTTCTTGGGTGGTATGAGTAGAATCAGAATCATATTTCTCAACAGAAAGGTTTTGTATTGAACTGAAATGCAAATATAAATGGTAATTCCCATTCTGTTATTTTCAGTAAATGAATGAATCAATGAAAAAAGGAGCTAGTAAGTCTTTACTATGTACCAAGCATTGTGCCAAGTACTAGACATACAAAGACAAAATTACACTATAATGGAGGAAACAACACACATCAGCACTTTGGTCCAGAAAGTTTCATGTGTTGTGAATGGGGCCATAGGGGTAGAGAATGGCATGCCCTTCCCATAAATAATGAAAGAGTTGATGTAGCAGCAAGCACCCCAATATCCCCAGGGTGACTGCCAACATAGGTTCTTAGATCTGCTTTTGTAAAGGAAAGCAACTCAAAATGGATTAACAAGCTTACTTTAATCAAACAAACATATATTACCTAGTTCAGGGGAAAAAGGTCAGCACCCCGAACTTCAGAGTTACAGAACTTACAGATCAAGCAGACAGGCTTCCAAACTGTCCAACCATTATATCAATACCAAATCACAGTTACCAGAGAGGGAAGCATCAACATCTGGGTTTTCAAAGCCGGGGGGCTCTCAACAACGGCTTCCCAGAGTCTCATCTGGTCAAATCACACAACACTTCTCAAAGTGAGTCCCAAAGCAAGGCCTCAAATCAGCGATTATATAGTCTTCTCCTGGCTCAGAGAATATAACCACCCTCTTGACCTACTACCCAATCACACAGCATCAAGGTGTGGTCATTCCTGAAAACCAAGCCTCCTACCACAAGCTCCATGTGACCACATTCAGCCTATTTGGGAGCAGAGTATATTTTCAAATCAAGGAAGGTTCTCAGAGTCACTTAAATCAATCAAAGTCTCTTAAGCCAATCAAAGGGCCTAGGGGCAGGGAAGATCTTCAAATCTGCATTTCCATTACAGTTGACTTGACAGTGGTTCCAGATCTGGAAAGAATAAGAATGGGGGAGGTGAGAATGTGATGCAGGTGACTTTCTCTGAACCTTGGAGTCTCTGAGGGAGAAAGAAATGAAGCATGATTCTGGTCTGCCTGAAACAATAGACTAGGTAACATAGTCACCAACCAAATGAGATAATCTGTGTGATGAGATAAGTGATCTTTAAGGCCAATATAAATGTTATCCACACATATAGTACAGTCATGACAGTGGGAGCCCAAGACAAAGGTTCAACAGATGAAAAGGTTAAGATCTCTAGAGTATGGTTTCTAGTCAGCAGCCATGCAACCAGGACAAGTTGATAATAACCAAACTACACCAATACCTTGCCAGCACACCTAACCCACAGATTTTTTGGATTTCATTAGGATGAGTATTCCAGGGCTATGCTGGAGCTATTGTTAAATTTTCACTACAAACCAGGGCTTGATTTGTTGTTGTTGCTGTTGATTGTTTAGACTTAAGAAAGTAATAGAGAAAACTTTAATAATTGAAGATTAACTTAAAAGTATGTCTTGCAGAGTTGATTGTTAAACATTTAACAGCATATCCCTGGAATATTCCCTTCATCAACACAAGTAACAATGTTTAGAAAATAGTTTCATGAGTTTCTATGGTCAAAAAAAATCATCACTTACTGAAATGTCTAAGGATGAGTCAGGATGATCCTAAAAGATATCTAATCCACTGCCAGGCTATCCTTGTACTTGGTCCCTGCTCCCAGGATCAACCACAGCTTATGCACTACTAGTATAGCCTTTAAGGCAAGTCACTTAATCCTGCTTGTATCAGTTTCCTCGGATGTTAAATGAGCTGGAGAAGGAAATGGCAAAGCACTCTAGTATCTTTGCCAAGAAAACCCTAAATGGGGTCACAAAGAGTCAGACACAATTGAAATGACTGAACAACAAAAAATTTATAATCTTGTCCAAGGTCACACAACTTGACATGTCACAGGCAATACTCAAACACAGATCTTCCCATCTCTGGTACCAGTGAGGTTTCTATTCACTACACAATGACAGTTTTATGTTTAGGATTCACAAGAGAAATATCTTTGTTGCTGTTGTTCAGTCATGTCTGACTCTTCTTGATAACTTAGGCACTCTTTTACATGAAACCTTGAACTTGCACACTGAGAAAGACAAAACTTACATGGTCAGTTGTAAAGAATATACCAATCATAAATATTAAATAGATAAATTAAAATATTACTATCCTATTCAAAGAAAGTATATTGAAGAATATCAAGCAAGAGAGAAATCAGGAAAGGGATTCTTATAGTAAATCCCATTAGGGAAAATTTCATAATTTAAGGAGTAGGGTGTTCTAGGCTAGGTCTGACTCAGGATGGTTCCCTGGTAGTTTCAGTTCAATATTTAAATGAAAGTAGACAAGCAAAGGGAGGTTTACTTAGCCATTGCAGGAGGACATTCAATAAGAACAGGCATCAAAGATATAGTGTTGATTCAGCTGAGTAAGCTCTTTTATCTCTGAGTTGCCCATAATGGTCTAGCAGCCAAGCTGCAGGGAGAAGTTAGATATCTTCATGGTTGATCTGTACTCAAAACACAGCAGGAAGTGATATCAATAGCCTATGCCTTTAGATTCCCCTGAGCTAATCAAATCTGAATACCTTTTAAGGAAAAGGAGTTTAATTTTCAAAGGGTTACAATATTACTTACACCACATGAGGGAAACAGAGGTTAAGTTCAAATGTCTGTGTTCTACTCTTCCCTTTTCCATCAGGTACAATTTTTTTAAGTTTTGTTTTCTTCTACAGAGTTAGAGAAGACACACTGGGATGAACTGATTTGTTACAGTTCTTTGGATTTGTTAGGGTCTAAAGAAACTTTCTAATTATAATTAGAGATGATTTCATATAGAAATTTAGATTTCAAAAACTGCTTGACTAAAGCAAAGGAGAAATCTTGGTGAGCTAGAGGAATAAGAATAGTCCTGATGTATAACACCACCTGATAAAATGTCCTGAACATATTGTCGTCATGTGAAAAGTATCCAGCAGGGGCAGCCAGGTGGCACAGTGAATGGAATACTGACCCTGGAGTCAGGAGGACTTGAGTTCAAAATCTGGCTTCAGATACTTAACACTTACTAGCTGTGTAACCTTGGACAAGTCACTTAACTCTAATTACCCTGCTTTCCCACCTCCAAAAAAGAAAAAAATAAGAAAGTATCCAGCAACCTAAAATGGGGTGACCAAAGCTTTTGATAAGCTTTAACAAGGTGACAAATAATCCTTGAAAGACATGCATGAATGTTTTTAAAGACAAGATTTAAAGCCAGAAAGAAAATGAGAAATGATTTCTAGACCAAATCTATTACTTTACAAATAGAGAATCTGGGGCTTATATGTTAGGTGAATTGTCTAAAGTCACACAGAAAGTGGGAAAGTCAAGATTTAAACCCAAGGGGCAGCTAGGTGGTGCAGTGAGTACAGTGCCTGCCCTGGAGTCAGAAGGACCTGAGTTCAGATCCGGCCTCAGACACTTAACACACACAAACAAAAACCTAGCTGTGTGACCTTGAGCAAGTTACTTAACCCCAATTGCCCTCCAAAAAGAAAAAAAAAAAAGATTTAAACCCAAGTCTTCTCATTGGGTCTATAGGACCATATGTGTATTAATAATTATCGCAGTAATAGCTAGCATGATGTATAATGCTTTACAAATATTATCTAATTTGGTCCCTAAAACAATCCTGTAGGTGGTATTGTTAGCTACATTTTACAGTTGAGGAAACTAAGAAATGAAATGACTTGCCGGATCACATATCTAATTAACTTATTCTGGGTGACAAATGATAGAATTAAGTCTTAAACTGGGGCACTTTGATTCCATCCAACATTCTTTCCATTGAGAACCACAATGTTACTTTTTCCCATTGTACCAAATGTCATATTCTGAGCTTATTCAGTCTATAGAGATGGCCAAAAAATTATTTAAGGCTTTTATCAGGGGGCAACTGGGTGGTACAGTGGATAAAGCACTGGGCCTGGCATTAGCCGCATTCAAATCTGGCCTCAAACACTGGTTAGCAGTGTGACCCTGGGCAAGTTACCTAACCTCTGTTTGCCTAAGTTTCCTCATCTTTAAAATGGGGGTGCTGGGGCAGAATCAAGATGGTGGAGTAGAAATAAGACTTCCAAGCAGCTCTGGCTCCCACAAATTCCAATTTATGTAAAAGGGGACTCTGAACAAACTTTGGAGCTACAGAACCCACAAAATGATACAAAGAAGCTAACCTCCTGTTGAGAACAGCCCAGCAGCCCGGCAAGCACAGCTCTTGGGGAGCCAAGCCCAGCCCTGAGTGAGCCAGAGGTTTTAGCCCCAGGGCAGGCCTGATCAGTAGCCAGTTGGAGGGACTTCAGAACACTAGCAGCTGTGGTATTTCCAGAATTATTAACACATAGATGCTAAGGACAAAGCGAGAGGTCAGTGCAGTATAGACTTTGGGACCCACTAGTTGGGAGAGCATGTCAGCCTATTCCCCCAGGGCGAGAAGCTGCTGAGGAGCTGAGTCACATTGCAGCTTCAGCTCCTGGCCTGCTGATTGTAGGGAGACCCAGTAACAAGTCTGTGGCGGGGGGTGGGGGGGTGGGAGGGGTAATCATTCTTGCTTTAACCTTCTTGGATCTGGGGTGGAAGTCTTGGGGTGTGTGACCAGCTTGCCAAAGCATGTGGAGGCTTCAGAGAGGACACCCAACTAATACCTCCAGCAGCTGAGAAAACCCCAGTGTTTGGTACAGAAGTTCCCCTGGCTGGTGGCAGAGTCCTACTGTGGCAAAACGCTCAAAAGTCAAGTAATTAAGTGTCAATATGCCTAGGCAAAGGAAACAAAATAAACAGAAAAATTCAACATTAGACTCTATTTGGGGGGCAAAGAGGATCGAAGCATGGAACAGGAGAAGGACTGTGAGGTCAGAACTCTGGCACCAAAAGCTTCAAATGAAAATACGAGTTGGTTACAGGCCATAGAGGACCTTAAGAAGCAGATAAGAGAAGTGGAGGGAAAATTGGAAAGAGAAATGAGAATGATGCAAAATGGGGGTGTTGATAGCACCTATCTCACAGGGTTATTATGAGGATCAAAAGAGATAATACTTATAAAACACTTAGAACAGTGCCTGACACATAGTAAGGGCTACAAAAATATTATTTATTATTATTAATAACGTATAAGATAACAGTTGTAAAAGTCCTTCATACAGTACCTGGCATATAGTAAATACTATATAAATGTTAGCTACTATTATTAAAGACTTTATCTGTGTTTGTATTTTCTTTTTTAAAAAGCATGTCTGCTAACACTGATGTTTCTTAGTTTATGCCCAGAGTGATCATCTTCAATGTTCACCTGTATTTCAGATTCTTCTTTGTCTAGTCTGTTTCACTGATCTACTTTTATATTTTGTAACCACTACCAAGTAATTTTTAAGATTACTGCTTTATAATAGATTTTGAGGCCTAGAAGTATTATTTCCCCCTTTTTCTGCTTCTTTCCCTCATTTCCCTTAATATTCTAGATCTTGTGTTGCTCCCAAATGACTTGTGTTATTATTTTGTCTAGCCCTGTAAAGTATCCCTTTAGTGGTTCATTGGATGGCACTAAATCTGTAAATTAATTTCAGTGGTATTGTCATTTTTACTACATCAGTACAGCTTAGCTCTGAGCACTGAATAGCTCCCCAAATATTTAAGTTGTTCTGTATTTTTTTAAGGAGTACTTTGTGATTGTATCTATACAGGTATGGGGAATGCTTCAGTAGATTGACTCCCGGATATTTTATGCATTTTGTGATTATTTTGAATGTGAATTCTCTTTCTATTATACCCTCCTGAATTTTGTTATTGTTATTAAAAAACACTTTCATTTTTGTGGCAAAGTAGAATGTTACAAAATACAAAATTCAACAGCCTTTATAGCAAACTCCCGTCCTCAAAATTAATACTGTGGAATTGTAATGGCCAAGCCTAGACCCAAAAAAGAGACCTAAGAATTCACCTCTCCCCCTAATTTCTTTGCAGAATTGAGAACTATTAATGTGGAACACTGCCTATTAAGGATTTTTTTTTATCCCTTTGTGACTTTTGTTGATCCATTTTCCTCAATTTTTTATTGTATTTTACAAAGGAAAGGTTTATAAGATGGAGAGGGATATACTGGGAATAGAGGCAGCTACATGGTGGATAATGCACAAGTCATCATGAAGTTAGGAAGACCTGAGTTCAAATCCAGCCTCAGATATTTACAAGATGTATGACTGGACAAATCACTTAATCCTCTTTACCCTAGTCTTTGCCTCATCTTTAAAATGAGCTGGACAAGAAAATGGTAAACCACTCCAGTATCCCTGCTAAGAAAAGCCCAAAAAGGGTTATGAAAAGTTAGACATGACTGAAAAACAACACTCCTGGATATAGGTGATAAAAACCAAAAAGTATCAATAAAAAAAAGATATTGCTGGGAGAAGAAATGTGTTCATGCCTTAAGGGATAGAAAGTGAGTAGCAAGGTCTTAAGCAGCTAGTTTCCCCTCCTGAAATCACCTGGACTAGTCATCAACAAATCAAGATGAATTAAGATGGCCTCCCAAATATGGCAGTGCCCTTGGACATGACTAGTCAACAGCCTTCATAATTTAACCAAAATCACTAGAATCATTTAAAATATGCATAAGGAAATTGGACATGAATGAAATAACTGAACAACAACAAGAAACATCACTATGCCATAAAGTACCTGAAGGAGACCCTAGGAACATTATCTGATTGTATATTTGATCCTTTCCAGGCCTGAGAGCTCTAGAGTAGATGACCCCACTGAATGGGGATGCTTCCAAGGATAATTGGGATTATTTCTTCCTCTCCTTGCCCAAAAGAATCTAGCCTGCTGCAAGTCAAATGAAGAATAAAGCTGAGATTCCGCAGCCACCTCTCTGTGACTCTTTGCACAGGCTATTTACTATATCTGAAATGGGCTTCCTCCTGTCTGTTTCTACCTCTTAGAGTCCTCGCCTCCCTTCAAGAGAGCTCAGGAGTCACTTCCTGATATCCCCAATGTTAGCATTCATCCCATGACTTTTGCTTTGCATCTACATACATAAATACCCATGATATCATGCTGCCTCTCAAATTAGATATTTAGGTTTTAAAAACATACTTCATAGAGGAAAGATAAGCAAACTATGACTAGATAGCAATTCATTGGGAAAATAGTTGGAGGCTTTAGTGAACTGTAAGCTTAGTGTAGGTCAACAGTGTTAGGAAATCTATACTGCATGAAGAATAGTGTCCATAACAACAGAGATGAGAGTTCAACAGTGCTCTGCCCAGATCAAACCACATCTGGGACATGATTCCATGTTGGTGCAATATTTTAAGGCAGGCATTGATAAGCTGGATCATAGCTGAAAAGAATTAAGGTGGTAAAGGGCCTTTGGGTCATTGCTGTGTAAGTACCAATGGAAGAAACAGGATATTCAGCCTAGAGAAAAGACCTAGAAGGAATACATAAAGGCTGTCTTTAAGTATTTGATAAATGGAACATGAAAGATGGATTAGACTTTTTCCGAATAAGACAGAAGGTAGAATGAGGATCAATGAATACAAATCACAGAAGCACTTTGATAACATAAAGCAAACTTCCTAATAGTGATATCTAAAAGCGACATTGGGTGCCTCGGGAGGGCCCCCACCACCAATAGAAGTTTTCAATCAAAGATCCTTGGCCACTTGTTGGGTGTGCCATAGAAGGGAACCTCAGTTATTCACAGGTCAGATTCAGAGGTCTCTTCCAATTCTAAGATTCTGTGTCTCTATGTTCATAGACTTCTTTAGGGTATATGCAAGTCCTTCTTCAGAACACCACCATGAGAAAGGCAATGAAAATACGATTAATAGGGACAGCTAGGGGTGGTGCAGTGAATAGAGCACTGGCGTTGGAGTCAGGAGTTCAAATCTGGTCTCATACACTTAACACAAAAACTAGCTATGTGACCTTGGGCAAGTCACTTAACCCCAACTATCCTACAAAAAAAGGAAGAAAAGAAAATATTATTAGCCTCCCATATTATTATTCCCATTTTGTTGTTGTTGTTGAGTTGTTTCAGGCATGTTCACCTCTTTGTGACCCCACTTGGGGTTTTCTTGACAAAGATTCTGAAGTGGTTTGCCATTTCCTTCTCCTGCTCATTTGACAAATAAGGAATCTGAAGTAAACAGAGTTAAGTGATTTGCCCAGGGTCACATGGCTAGTGAGTGTCTGAGGCTAGATTTGAATTCATGAGAATGAGTCTTCCTGACTCCAAGCTGAATGCTCTACCCACTACACCACTCAGCTGCTCTCTCCTCCATTTTATAATTGAGAAAAGCTCAGAGAAATTAAGCAATTTGCTGGAGGTTCATAGTGACCACATGATGTATGCTTCAGTTGCATCAAACATCACATAAATTCAAATCTGCATTTGTATATGGGCACCATCCTGACTTGACATGATGTGTCTACAGATTCACTGAATACCAAACAGACAATTCTTTCCATCCTTCAGAACTAACCTCACTCATCCAAGCATGAAAGGCATCCATGAATTATCAGACAGGCCGAGTTGACAATATTGTTCAAAAGAATGCTATGTACCTAATTAAAAGTTTAGGCTTTCACCTCAAATCAACAAGAAACCACTCTCTCTTATTGCCTTGATGTGATTCCACTTAGATATATAGAAGCCAACAAATAGACTTCTATGTGAAAAACATGATTATTTTTCTATTATACTAATAATTGTTAAATTGGGATGCAGGCTTTTTTTCTCCTTTTTCCTCATTCAGGGACTAGCCCGTGTAGGCCAGTCAGTCAGTCTCTAAAGAATATTGTTGACAGAAGAGATTGCCACAAATCCTCCAGGAACATGTGCTTCAATACCAACTAGGAGACCTTACTTCTCTTTAGAGTAATCTAATCTAATCTAGGTGAATTCCAGCCCCAAAGCATTCAGTTTATGTCCTTGCACACCTCTATTAGAGTTGGGGCTGAAAATCAACCAGAGTGGTCTTGGTAGAGATGGATTCCTTTGTCCAGATTGCTAAAGGCAGCTGAGTCTCATGATAAAGGCATATTTTTAGCAGGAGGAGTTAAAGAACATTTAAATGTTCACCCCCTCATTAACCGTTCACCAATCAGGGTTAATTTTTACTTGTCAG
Organism: Gymnobelideus leadbeateri; assembly: GCA_011680675.1. Classification (NCBI taxonomy): domain Eukaryota; kingdom Metazoa; phylum Chordata; class Mammalia; order Diprotodontia; family Petauridae; genus Gymnobelideus; species Gymnobelideus leadbeateri. Next base: position 730,622 of record WOXC01006861.1, read on the forward strand.
GGGCATCCCCTTTTCTTTTTTTTCCAGGAGCTCAATCCAGTAGTGTCAGATACATATTTTTTTTCTTTTTTTTAAATTTATTCAGTATTTTATTTTCCCCCAGTTACATGTAAAAACAATTTTCAACATTCATTTTTAAAATTTTGAGTTCCAAATTCTCCCTTTCTCCCTCCCACCCCACCTCATTGAGAAAGCAAGCAATTCAATATGTGTTAAACATGTGTAGTGATGCAAAACACTTTCATAATAGTCGTGTTGTGAAAGAAAACATAGACAAAAATCCTCAAGAAAAATTAAGTTTTTTAAAAGTATGCTTGAGTCTGCCTTTAGACACCATCAGTTCTTTGTCTGGGGATGGATGGCATTTTTCATCATAAGCTTCAGAGCTGTCTTGGATCATTGTATGGCTGAGATCTAAGTCATTCACAGCTAATCATCCTATAATATTGCTGTTACTTTGTACACAGTAGATTTCATTTTGCATCAGCTCATGTAAGTATTTCCAGGTTTCTCTGAGAGCAATCTGCTCATCATTTCACTGAATACAATAATATTCTATCATAATTACATACCACAATTTGTTCAGTCATTCCCCAATTGATGGGTATCCCCTCAATGTCTAATTCTTTGGTCCCAGAAAAGAGCTACAATAAATATTTTTGTACATATAGTCACCTTTCCTTTTTTATCTCTTTTGGGCACCCCCTTTTCTTAAAGTATGTTAAGACTTCCAGTATCTTCACATTTTCTCCCTTTGGTTATCAAGAGAAACCACTTATTATCAATTTATTGATTATTAGCTAGTCTAAATAATAAATTAATTATTAATCACCCAGGAACTCTGTCTCTTAGAATTTCATTTGCTACATGTGTTAATACTTGTTGATGGTGTTCTTATTTAGTATTTCTTGTGCTGGTGGTTTGAAGACTATAGAAATCAATGACGGAAATAGAACTTCTACAATAGCTTTGCTTTACTTTTCACTTTTTATTAAAAAAGGCAAAGAGGGCCTCAACCTCTAATTCTTCCATGTAGGAGTTCCTGGTGTGGAAGTTCTTTCTACCAATGCAGATTATCGACTCATGTGTAACATAGATTTAGCAGGGATTCTTAACCTTTTATGTATTGTGGACCCATTTATAAATCTAAGTGAATCCTATAGATTATACAGAACATAGAATTAAATAATGTTTTAAATGTATAAAATATTTAAAATGATAAAGGAAACAAATTATATTGAAATACAGTTACCAAAATATTTATTTAAAAATGAGGACCCCCAGCTAAGAATCCCTGGGCCAGCTGACATGGGGGACTGAGAGATGAAATACAAACTAGATGTGACAGAAGTTGACCATGAGCCCAGGTCTTCCTTACTCCCAAGCCTGCTCTATTGATTACACTATGCTATTTCTCTTGACTTGCACGATATAATAAATATAATGATAATAGCTAGCATTTGTGCAGCCATTTTAAGCTTGCAAAATGGATTGCCTATGTTATCACGTTTGTTCTTCACAAAAACCTGGGGACGTGGGTGCTATTATTATCCCTGTACTACAGATGAGAAAACTAAGCCTCACCAAGATTAAATGACTTGTTCTTCATCACATAACAAATAAGGCTCTGAGGCAGAATACGAACCCATGTTTTCCTGACTCCAAGTTCAGCAATATTCCCCAAGTCATCTAGCTGCCTCATTTTGGTAACACACTGATCACCAAAACGACAACAAAGAAAAACAAGCCACCAGACATCTCATCAGCTGAAGAATTTGTCTTCCCCAGAGTTATCACCATCCCCTAAATCCCCATCTAATTTGGTAAATTGTTTACTGTAAAGGATGGCATAACTCAAATACTATTTTGCTTCTATCTAATCATAAATATTACTGGCCTTCTATAATAAAATATTGGCTGACTTACTCAAGTTCCAGCTGTCTAGAAACCCTAACTTGCAGTGGTTTCATACACCATTTCTTCATTCAACAAAAATGTACCAAGTGTCTATGATGTTCAGAGCACCTGGGTGCCTTCAAGTCCTACCTAAAATTCAACCTTCTTCAGGAAGCCTTTCCTGCTCCCCCCTAATGCTAGTGCCTTCCCTCTGTTCATTAGCTCCAATTTACCCTGTATCTAGCATTTTTGTATATAGTTGTTTGCATGTTATCACTCCCATTACATTGTGAGCTTTCTGACAGCAAGAACTGTCTTTTTTGCCTTTCTTTGTATCCCTAGCACTCGGCACAGTGCCTGGCACATAGGAGATGCTTAACAAATGGTTTTTTGCCTGACTTAGCAACAAGAAAAATATAACCAGCTATTGTTACCTAGTTACTGTAGCCTTGAGAAATTATATTGTTCCTCAACAATCTATGTTCTTAATAGAAAGAAATAAAAAAGGTAAGAGAGGCACAGAGAAATGTGGAAGAAAAGGCTAGAGGAGAAAGGAACTGTCCATTCAGCACCAGACTCCAAATATCTGAAGATCGGCACCCAGTTGACAAATACCTTGATAATCTGTAGATTATTTTTCAGCTTTTTAGAATGTGTTGCTATTCTGAAGATGCAACCAAAGTGTCTCTCTTTCTATGATTTCCCTTTTCAAAAGGAGGTAGTATTTGGCAGCTTTGGCTTTGCGCTTTCCTTTTCTTTCTGCTAGGGTAATACATTTGAAGCTTTTGAATATCCTCTCCTACTCCTTCAAGTGACAGTGACTAATTCATCAAGCCCCACAGCCATTATTAAAACAAATCACCTAGTGTCGCCAATATTGGAGGCATATTCCAGCAGGAGCCACAGGGGGTTAATGCTGTCGCAAACAGGTCTGCTAAACTGAGGTGACTGGCCCCAGAGGACACTGAAGGACTGAGCCGAGCCACTGCCATTACTATCGCTTCCTGACAGTGGTAATTTTTACTTTGATTCTGCATGTCAGCCTGTGTGCTGAGCAGCCACACTACAATGAAATAATGAGATGGCAAGCGCTCCTCAGCCTAACCTGTGGCCCAGCTCTGCATCTGGGAAGCCTGCCAGCTATCTTCCCTTGGCTGCTGCTAGCTCCATGCCAGTGATGAGCTCCAAGTGTTTGTTCCTTCTCTGCAAGATGCATTGCCTTGGCTTTGCAGAAAAGGTTGAAGAGGCCTTGCACAGAATAGTGGATTGCCATGTTGGATTTGCCCAATGACTTTAACCAAGCATTAGTTCACATGATCTTGCAGCAAGAATTACTTTTGGGCAATAAAAATGACTTTTTTTAGCATTAGGATACTGTAGTACAAAATGTAAATACTCAGAAAAACAGTCAAGTATCATGAGCTATCTATAAACACACATCTCCAAGCACTTTACTGATGGCCACTCATTTTTTTAATGTTGAATCTCCTAACTGGCCAAGTTGAAAGCATTTTAAAATTTCTAAGTTATTTATTTACCATACAAACCAGGGTGGTGTGTTGGATAGAAAGCTACCCTCAAAGTCAGGAAGTCTCAGGTTCAAGTATTGCCTTTGATATATATAGGCTGGGTGACCCTGGCCAAATCACTTAAATTCTTAGTGTTCTGGACAATTTTTTGAGATTCCTAGAGAAGGTACCAACCTGTACTAATGTAGTTTCTGAACCTGAGAAATGTTTGTAACAATGAAATCATAGGTCCAATTTCCTAACTTTATCTCTACTTACTGACTTGGGTTCAAATTAGAAATAACCATTTCTAGAATTATTCAGACTCCCATAAAAGCCTTTGGGACAGAAAAGTCAACCAAGATGCACAAACATCCCACCAAGTAAAGAATTATTTGTAACATGTTGCCTGTGAAGCAGCATGGCATGGCAGACAGAAAGCTGAATTAGGAAGCAGAAACTTAGCTGCATGGAGATGAACAAGTCAACCTCTCTGAGTCTCAAATATCTCTCTAAGACTCATGTCCTAGTTCATAGGGGAGTTAATGATCTATATCCAAGACAACATACCCCAAAGCTTGATCTGGCTGTAGAACTGTAGAGATGGTACCATGGATAGAGTAAGTGCTGACCTCAGAATCAGAAAGACCTGAGTTCAAATTTTGCCTCAGACACTCAATAACTATGTGACCCTGGTCAAGTCATTTAAGCTCTCTCTGCTTCAGTTTCCTCATTTGTGAAACAAGAATAATAACAGCTCCTACCTCATAAGGTTATTGTGAGAATCAAATGAGATAACATCTGTAAAGTGTTTTGCAAACATTAATGTGCTGTGTAAATGGTAGCTTTTATCATCATCATCATTCGTTAACTCATGTTGAGAATCAAATGCGAGCTACCCAGGCCTACAGAAAGATCATAGAGACTTAGCCTTGTTGCAGTGAGGCGTGATCTCTATAAAGGGCTGCCCTATATATTTGTACAGTGTGAATTGTACAGGAGGCAATTTTACCACCAAAGGCAGAATCAGACATTATTCTGTAGTCAGAGGATTCATTTCTGGCAAAACAACAGGATGTGTCAAGGGTAAAGAAGAGTTTCCAGGAGTCAGAATATTAAGATATCCAGGAGCAAGAACAGAATACCTAAAATCCAATGGGAAAATGCCTAGGAGCCCAAGTACTCTCACCCAGAAAGTCAGGGGCAAAAAGTCTGTCTGCAGGCCAGAAAGATCCACAAGCCAGAGAGTCTAGGGCAAAAAAAGAAGTCATAAACTCTCTATTATAACTGGAGGGGAAAGGACTCAGGGGGGTTGAGGATATGTGAAGGCAGGCACTTGCCACAGATTTGGGTTCAGAAAATGGATTCTATAAAGTTTGAGATGCCAAGTAAGTTTACTAAACAGAATCCACCAATTAGAAGGCTAGAATTGAGATAGTATATAGCCCACACAAAAATGGGTAGGTACACTGATTCCTAAGAAACATAAAGACCTAATTCCTTGTAGTTTGCATTTAGAGGCTACAGAAAACATTGGACCAATGATTTCATTGGTATAGACAATCCCTACATGAGGAACTTCCTTCTACCTATTCAAGTTGGCCCTTTCTCTTCAATTTATAGTCTTAAAGAGTTGCTTGGGACACTGAGAAATTAAGTGACTTGTCTAGGGTCACACAGTGAATATGTATGAGGCAAAAACAGAACCCAGAGCTTCCCAACTTCAAGGTCACTTACATTCTGCTTCCTCTCCTTGCATGTAGGACCAGGAGTAAACAACAAAATATTTATAATATAACTTTCCCCTAAATTAGTTGTTCTACTCCCTACCGTGACCCTATCCTACATAGCCAAAAATGCTTAATATAAATCCCACAAACTTAAAGAAGTATTGAGGGAAATTTTTAAGGAGAAGAGCAAGGGAGAAAGGTGTAAATCTATATGCCACAGCTTGAGTTTGGTGATAGAGGGCCCTACCAGAGAGATGAGGCAATAAAAGTGAGAAAACTGCAGGAGGCAACAGATAGCCAAGACCTGGGATTTGCAGGGTGGGAGAAAAAAATCTAATCATAGAGTACAGTAATCTAATGATGCCAGACTCTGAATAAAACCTGATTGCTCCCCTACTTTGAGGGGCCTGGTCATCCCATAAGAATGGGTTTAAACCACTTTATCCACAGGAAAATCTGCCTTTGCTTGCTAAGCATAAGCCAATGTTTCCTGCTAAGGAGGCAGTATGCTCTAATGTAGAGGGGTCAAGCTGCAATAGAATGGAGGCCAGTAAACCATACACAAGGATCTCTGAGGGACCCATATCGATTTAGAAAACCACATATTAATTTTATCTGTGTCCTATTGTATTTTATGTATTTTGTTAAGCACTTCTCAATAATATTTTAATCTGGCTCAGGCTGTACAAAAGTATATTACTGCAATCCAAGTATTTGACATCTCTGCTCTATTGATATTTTTACTAATCCTCCCTCTATGATATATTGTAAGAGATCCTTGTGCACACTGGGAAACATTCTGTATCCTATGGATGACTATGAAGCCATATAGTTATTATAGAGTTTAATAGTAAGATACACCAATTCAGGAGTTCCTAACTTGGGGACTGTTTGATTTGTTTGTTGTTGTTGTTTTTTTATCTTAGTCATATTTTAGTAGTATTGGTTTCCTCTGTAATCCCATGGATTTTATCTTATGTGTTTAAATTATTATTCTGAAAAGGGATTCATGGGCTTCACTAGACTGTCAAAGGAGGCCATAACACACCCCAAAAAAGGTGAAAGGCAAGTGCATTCCCTTAAGCTCTACCTGGCAGTGACCCTTGTTGGCCATTCTTGGCGAAAAGAGCAAGCCTTCTTTGCTATCATGTCATACACGATTAGAAATGAGCTTTTTGCTCTGGGCTTCTTTACAACAAGCAAAGTTTTCTACTTGGTCAAAGGGAAATGGTGCATATAAGAAAGAAGAAATCTGGCACTTAGCAGAAGGATTCATTGCTGACATTTTCATTCGGTTGTTATGGTGAGAAGATTCACAGCCAGTGGCTGTCAAATCCCAACATACAGGAGTTAACATGCCCCAGCAGTTGACAGATGCACTCATTTTTCCCTTCAATAAAAGAAGATGAAACAAGATAGGAAGTATGAAGAGTTCATGAATGGCCAAGTCTCATTCTTAGCCCTTGAGGCTGCATTTGGAGAAGGCAGGGGGACATAAATGCACATACTTGCCCCTACATAAACACAGGTTACAGAAAATAGGGAGAATTGAAGAAATACTAGAAAGTGTGTCATACTAAGACATTTTACTGATCTCTTTACACTCCATTTAAACTGTTGTCTTCCACCTTTGCCAAGTCATATCAGACAAGTGGTATAAGCAATATAATTTATGTAAATAAAATCCATTATGCAAATGCTTCCTACCCACTTGCTGCTTAGATATTTTGTTCCTTTATATTTAAGAAACAGCCTTTATCCCCTGGAATAGACAGATTGGTTATGTTTATGTTCCTAAATCCTTCTGCTGCTGTTCTCAGCTTGGAGGAAAAGTCATTTTTCATTAAAAAAAATGTTATGCCTTTGGTCCCATTTCTTTTTATACCAAATAGTCAGTTTGTTTAAATTTTCATTGTTTCCACATGAATGTAATGATCCCAGTGGCTTAATCAGGCCTAAGTGATAAGAAAAGTGTACAGAACCCATGCATACATTAGATGTTCATGCCCAACAGGGCACCCAAGGCTTCATCAGGTTAATGTTAAACTGAATCATTCAATTAATCCAGAAATCTGTGAGCTTCATTCTTTGTCTTACAATAGCTATCTTCCAAATGTGAATTGGATGAGATTCTATTTGGGGGCAATAGGCAGGGGTAAACGCTATCTTATTTTTTTCCATTTTTTTTATTTCTCCAGTCTAAAATTGTGAGCCAAATACCACAAAGGCATTTGAGAGGTTGCTTCTCATGGTACATAAACACACAAAATAATACCATTTCTCTTGGCCCGAACATGACTTGATTTCATCATTTTTATTGCATAAATGTACATGTGTGCATAAATTATGGTGAAAGGAATAAATATTCAATGTCAGGAAAGAAGGAATGTGAAGAGAAGATAATACAAGTATGCTCTAATAAATCAACGTTCCAATAAATAAATCATAAATTTAAAAACTTTCCTTTTGTTCTGAAGAAACACTTTTCATATTGAAGAGTTTTAAGGAAACAGCCAGCTTCAAGCCTTTTAATACCATGCTCTATTTTAACAAAAAGGAATGAGGAATAGTAAATCTGCAGGCTATAAATGAGGCTATTTTGCTATCTTTGCTCTTATCTAAATCTCACTTGCTGCAATGTAAGCCCATTCATTCTGAGTCTATCCAAAGTACATTATGTTTGACACTTGCGACAGGACCAATATCTACTAGAATTTCCCCTCCCTCAACAGGGATTAATTTTCCCACTATGGCAACAAAGCTGTCCACAGGACCTGATTGCCCCCTACCTCTCTTAACAGAGTTTTCTAGTGACCTAAGGGCATAAAAAGTCCCTCTATCACCCAACTTGGTAGATATCCGAAGATCACAGGAGACACTATACCTTGCCTTGCTGACCAGACACCTTTCCTTTAGAGGGAGTAGGAATGGAGGCAGAAAGTGTGGAAAGCACTACAGAAGCTGAGTACCAAGCATGTCACATATCCTTGCTGGGTTCTAAGAAAACACTTTTTTTAACTCTTCAGTAACTTACAAGTGTCTCATTTTGTCCCTAAATGGAAATTGAACTAACAAAGGGTTTCATCAGACCAATCCCTAACAATACTAATTATGTAGAGCCTGCTTCTAAATTCCTACTTCAATATAAATATGGTCTAGAGCTGGCTTAATGCCATCAATCTCCATGCTAGGGCAACACAAGCTCTGGAAGGTCCCTTCAAACTGGACAGGCTCCAAGTACAGGTCCAACCATTCCCTTTTGCTTTCTTGTTAGAAGACAAGCCAAGCTAAACTTGAGGACTTCCAAACTTGTAGCTACTAGAAGATAATTAATTCTTTTGGCCACAGTGGTTTGGGAAGGCAAAGAGGAGTTCAAGGCTCTGTTGATCTATATCAATGGAAGGAGTAACCACCAATTAAATCAGAGATCTTTGAAATGGTGAGGCTCACTGAACTCTGTGGTCTGCTAGTTGTTTGCACTTGAATTCTGAGTTAATTTGCTCTAGCACTATTTTTTTTTTAAGCAAATAGATGCGATAACTTGCTGAGGTTAGCTAGTGATTTTATTGTATGTCAAGATATCATTTGTAACAGGAACTCAATCCTCGATCAACATCCAAAGCTAAAGGTAAGGTCTATAGCTCACACATCCTAGCCACCCCTTTTTAGGGCAATTGGGGTTAAGTAACTTGCCCAAGGTCACACGGCTAGGTTTTTGTTTGTGTGGATTAAGTGTCTGAGGCCGGATCCGAACTCAGGTCCTTCTGACTCCAGGGCCGGCGCTCTACTCACTGCACCACCTAGCCGCCCCCTAGCACTATTTTTTAAGGTATGGAAATCAAACTAATGCAATCTATAATTTTTGCCATAATTGTTCTTTTTAAAATGGCATTTCAACAAGCCAGAGCCTTATGAAAAGCCTTCTCTCCTTTCTCTACAAACAAACAAGCATGTATTAGATACTGACTGTGTGCCAGGTACTGTGCTAGGCCCTGGAGATATAAAGATATAAGGTAACAATATCTGTCCTCCAGGAGCTTCTATGCTGATAAACATATATATAATTATACAAAATATATGCATATAAATATTTTGTTTAGTTGTTTCAGTCGTGTCAGACTCCTCGTGACCCTATTTTGGGTTTTCTTGGCAAAGAAAGTAGAGTGGTTTACCACTTTCTTCTCCAGCTCATTTTACAGATGAGAAAACTGAGGCAAATCAGGTTGAGTGACTTGTCCAGGATCAAACAACTGGTAAGTATCTGAGACCAGATTTTAATTCAGGTCCTGACTCTAGTCCTGAGGTTATATCCACTGTACCATGTAGCTGCCCCTTCACATGAACATAAGGTATCCCAAAAGCCAAAGAGGTGTTTTAAGACTTACTAACTTAAGAAGGTATTTGATTATATACAGGTGAATATGAAATTCTCTGCAAATTGTATAGCCTTCACATCCAAGAGGAATGAAATTATAGAGTATATGTTCAGTGAGGCCATAAGAAGGGAATGTCTTTCCCTGTTATTCTCCCAACAGAACTCCCACCAGATAACTTATGCATGAAATTTCAGAACTTGAATTTGTTCCTTTGCTTTACTATGCTGTTTTCTATTTAAATTGAAATGTCTTTGGGAGGAATCATACCTAAAAGTGTTATCAGAGTAGATCTGGGCACATTGGGAAATGTTCTGTATCCTCTGGAAGAAGGTCAATAAGTTTTTCTTATTACTTTATTAAGCCAAATTAATTATTAAGTTTTGACAATTAATAAATGATTATTGAATTAAATTATTCTAGAATTCAGGAAAGCGAAGAAACTTTATTGTGTAATTCAGGGGCCTTTGCTAATCCTCCTAAAACCAAAGATAAAGTCCCATTTACTAACACTTTAGTTTTAATGAATTTATTAGAGTTTTTCCTGAGAACAGGTTTGGTGGGAGGAAAGCAGGAGAAAGATATCTGCAAAGGATAGCTAGCCAAAGGGAAGCAGGGTACTACTGAAGAGAGGAAAACAAGAAATGGAGGAAAGGACCGCCAGAGACCACGCTTAGGAGGAGCTAAGTGCTCTGCTTTCTTTGCTCAGGGACACCACATTGCCTCATGCTCACCACCACCATTTTCCATTCACCTACTCACTGAGTATCCTTGCTTCTCTCTACTTTTGCTCTGATAATTCTAATAAAATGATCATGACTCTGTAGAGGACACGTCATTTGACTGCTCTATTGTTCCACTCATCATCTTAGTGACTTTCTATACCGTAATTCCTTTCTGTTGGCCTTCACTCCCCATATGTGTTGCCCCCCCATCCAAAAAAAATGTTCCTCTCTTGCTTTTGCATTTGTATCCCCAGCTCTTGGTATATAATAAGATGTCTAATGAATGTTTTTCATTTATTCATTCATTCATTCGTTCGTTCATTCATTCATGTTAAGGTCATTCTACTTCAATTGTTTGACACAAAACCTTTCTGTATTTCAGTTTTCACTTCTGTAAAAGGGAGATAATACTTGCCCTACTTCATAGGATCATTGCAAGAATCCAATTAGATAATATAGACAAAGCTCTTTGAAATAACAAATAACTGTATACACATAAATTACCATGATTACTCATCTACTTTGGACTCAGTGTTCTGAGTCTTACAGGTTTTGATAAGTGCTAAGTTTGTGCCCAATCAGGAAACCAGTGGAAGGAGAGATCGGTGTTGTGGCCACCTCCCAGAAGTGATATTTCAATGCTTCAGAAGCACCAAGTCCCCCATAAGTGTGGAACAATAACTTCCACCTTCTTGGTGCTACCAACCTGCTGCTGCTTCTGGGATTCTCCAAGGTAACTACAGCATTACAGTCAGAACTAAAATGGACACTGTCATTTCTGTCTCAACTCAAATCCATGCCACTCTATTTAGTATCCCCTCCTTCCACACACACACACACACGATACCATTTGAGAGGTGTGGGGGAAAACTGACCTCCTTATAAAGTCTCAACACTCTATATGCCCTATAAATAGACCTGTTTTTTCTCCTCTCTCAGTCTCAGCCTCAATAAGTATTAAAATTTCCTCTTAAGTATCACTATTTTCTTATTCATCTATGTTAACTTCTTGTATTTTGTTCCTTTGATTTTTCTGGCTTTACATTTTTAAACAATTCTCTAAACTCCTCTTTAGTAAACAGACCCATTTCCCTGTTGTATTGTATATTCCAGGGGTAGGGAACCCATGGCCTTGAAGTCACGTGTGACCTTCTAGGTCATCAAGTATGGCCCTTTGACTGAATCCAAACCTCATAGAACAAATCCTTTTATTATTATTATATTATTAAGCAGTGATTTGTTCTGTGAAGCTTGGATTCAGTCAAAGGGTCACACTTGAGGACCTAGAGGGCTATATGTGGCCTCAAGGTCACAGGTTCTCCACCCCTGGTATATTCATTTATGTTTCAGATAATTATGCAACTACTCTGGTCAGGTAATTTGACTTTTTCTAACTATATCTCTCTTTCTTATATAAAATGGTAAATATCCCTATTTTGATATACCTTCACTATTTTTTCCATAACTTTGTTCTCTATTTTAAAAATTGCTTATTTTGGGGTTAGAACTTCTGTGTAGGCTAGTTGATACTAACCAAGGCAACTAAATATACTATGCATATCACAAACTATATTTACAACACAAGAGGGTTAGAGTGTAGGAGGAAAGGAAAGGGGCAAATGCTGAATTTATTATTGATTGTATAACTTTACCCAGATGGCTGTTTTCAAAATATTAGGATTCAGACTGAATTATTTTACCATGTTCACAGGACTATTATGGATCTGAGATCTCATTTCAAATCGTTCAACTGAATTTCAATTCCATTCAGGAAGTATCAGGTAAGCATCTATTCTGTGCAGAACAATGAGATAAACAGTATTTGAAATACAAAGTTTAGGTAAGACACAGTACCTGCCCTCATGGGATTTCTAGTCTAATGGGAGCTACTACATATTCAGAAAATCTCAGATCTTCAGAGCTGAATAAGATGTCAGAAGTTGTCCATTCTATATCCCAAAAGAAACCATCTCTATGATGCTCTTAATAAGCATTCAAGATATCTTATCATCATTACTTGTATATGTAAACTAGAGATGGCACCAAAAAAATATGGACAAAGAGGCACTCAAGAAATCAAAGATGTTAGAAGTGATTAGATAACTCCATGGATGTACCAAGGAAATCTGTGTAGGAAGTTACAAATCAGGGGGCCTTGATGGCTAGATCTCAAGATTTCTGAAGGAGGGGAGTATGTCAAATACTTCTAAAAGATCATAGATACTAAAAAATGTCAGCAATAACTGCCAACCTATGTGTTTCACTTTTCCATCCCTAAAAAAACCCTCAGTGCAATAATCTATACACTTATTGAGGTCAAGTTCCTTTGTGAATGTATGAGAAGAGAATGGGCAAGTTTTTATACAAGATCTCCTGCAAAGATCATATCTTTAAAGTTAGGCTAAATAGAACCTATCCTATAGGCTTCAACCTGAAATCAGAATCAGATAGAAACATTTTAATTCATGAGTAAAGGAGGAGTAAAAGGATATAACCTGTACCCAAACTATCTTTCTGGTCTCAATGTATATTACTCCTTCTCCCACACTTTATAATCCAGTCAAACTGTCTTTCTATCTGTTCCTCACTCACGAGACTTCTTCCACCCTTCTGCATTTCGTAGTCATCCCCATTCCTGACATGAAGTTTCCTTATCTCTGTCTCATAGGTTCTATCTCTTTCTTCAAGATGCAGCTCAGATTTCTTCTACTTGAAGCCTTTCCACAGAAAAGACTATCAAATCTGGCGATTAAGAAACCAATACTCACTGTTGTAAAGTTGAAAGTCTGACTGCAAAGGACTGAAGGATTTGGTAAAAGGGGGAAAGTAGAGGCAACAAGTAGACAACTAAAAAGGAGTTTGACTGAGAAAGGGGAAAGAGATACAGAACAACAACTTAAGGGGATAGTAGGGTCTGGTGAGTTTTTCATTGTTTGTGTTAATGAAAGGGACTTGGGCATGTTTGAAGACTGTAGGGAAGGAACCTGGTAATAAAGAGAAGGCAAAAATTAGCCTGTAGGAGTTGATTAAATTCTAGCTTCTTTGGAGAAGCTAGAAGGGGATTAAAGGACATGGTAGGGATTATCCTTGCCTGGAAAAGACCTGGTTCTTTCTCAGAGACTGAGAAAAAGATAACTTGAGATACTGTCCATGGATTCTGAAATAGAATTGGAGATGAGAAAAGTCATTTTGAATGACCTCAACTTTTTCAGCAAATTAAGCAAGAAGATCAGGGAAAGGGAAGCATGAGGTATATTAAAGAGGGAAGAAAAGATTTGAAATCACTTCTATGTGAAGTGAGATAGGAAAACAACTTGGTAGCAATTACAAGACTGCTTTTCTGGGGTGAAAGCCCAGCTAATGTTAAATAACAGGAGTTTGTAATGTATACAGGCAGCAGTATGTTTGTGGGACTTTCACTAGCTTTATTCAGAACAAAGTAGCAGATTGCCAAAACTGAGGTTTGGCAAAAGAAGAGCAACCATGGGACATCCAAATTACTTTAAAACTCATATATGGTATAAATTCTTCATCCTTTTCAATAGTGATACAGATTTCTACATAGATTTTCCCCATCACATAACAACTAGGATTCTATGTCCCTGAAAGCATGATTCCCAATATCTTTAGAATTAGATCTGCCTATTATATGATCATACAAACCATCCATATGATCTTAAATAAAAAGCAGTTCTTATAGATAAAATATGATTTTTCTATTATTTAAAGTGAATTAGTATTTATTTTATTTTGATAAGTTCATAAGATTCAGGTCATTGAAGATTATCTAGGACATTGAAAAACCAGGAATAAGAATCAATTGTCATTCATTCAACAAATATGGATTTAATAGCTGCTATATGTAAGCACTGTGTTAGGCATAGGATAGAATATAATGATAAATAAGAAAGCTCTAGTCTGCAAGCTGTTTATACTCTAGTGGGGAACATAATACATATGCACAAATAATTACATTATAAGACAGAAAACGCCAAATGTGTAAAAGAAATGATTTGTGAATTCAGAAGAGGGAAAAAATGTTTACAGTTTGGAGGGTCAGGAAACATTTAATGGAGAATTTTGAGGGTTGGATAGAATTTCAATGATTGGTAGGGGCAAAAGCAGGGCCAGGGAGGGCAATTCAATATCAGGAACATTGACAAAGGCACAGAAGCTGAGAATGTTGACTGTGCTTGTAAAAATTCAATTGACTCAACTTTAATGAAACATGAAGAGAGAAAAAAATGATGTATGGTAAGACTAAAAAGGTAGGTTAGGGCCACCTTGTGGAAAGCCTAGAATGTCAGACTAAATCAACATACAATGAAGATTTTTGAGCAACAGAGTGATGTGATCAAAGTTTTGCATTAAAATGGTTATTCTAGCCATGAAATATAATCCTATATTTCATGAACTGGAGTGGTGAAAACTAAAGACAGAGAAAACAAGCTATTACAATAGTCCTGATAGACTTGAGGATTTGAACTAATATTGTGGTGGCATGAACATAGAGAAGAGAATTAATTTGACAGATACTGAAACAACTTAGTGATTGATTGGATATAACGTGTGAAGGAGAAGGGAGATAAAAAGATGACTAAGGTTTTAAGCCCGGGTGACTAGAAAAAATGATAGTGCCACTAATAGAAATAAGAAAACCAAAGGAGAAAAGATTGTCAAATAGTTGAGTATATTCAATTCCAATTCAATAAACATCTGAGTGCAAGGCATTGTACTAGTCATAGCGGTTGTTGTTTAGTCATTTTTGTCATATCTGATTCTTTGTGGCACCTTTTGGGGATACTAGAGTATCTCCAGCTCATTTTACAGATGAGGAAACTGAGGCAAACATGGTTAAGTGACTGCCCAGGGTTAAACAGCTAGTAAGTGTATGAGGCTAGATTTGAACTTAGGAAGATGAATCTTTCTGATTCAAAGTCCAGTGCTCTATCCACTGTGTCTAGCTGCCCTGGACATAGGGAACCCAAAGCCAAAAAAAAAAAAAAATGAAAGTGATCTTGTATTCAAGCAGGCTACATTCATTTCTGAAACATAATACATTCACATCTAAGTAAGCACAAGATAATTCAAGTTGAAAAAGAGCTGAGGGTATCTGTGAAGGATTCACGAAGGACCTCATGCAATCTGAACGACGCCTTAAGAGAAGATAAAGAAGGAAAGCATTCTAGTACTGGGACAAATGGAATGGCAAGTCTAGAGAACAGCTCTTTGATCAGTTTGGCTTCTGCCCAGATGTTTGTGGAAAGAAACAATATGAAATAAGGTAGAAATTACAAATTGGAATAAGATTATGGAAAGACTGTAAATGTCAGGCTAAGGAGTTTGCATTTTAAACCAGAGGCAATAGAGATACACTGAAAGTCCCCATACAGTGAATGATGCCATCAAATCAATACATTAGGAAGATTTTGGCCACTATGTGGCATATAGATTAGAGTAGGAAAGATAATGGAAGGAGGGAAGCCAAGAAGGAAGCTGTTTTAATAGTGCAAACAAGAGATCATGAAGTCCTGAGCTAGGGTTTTTTCTTAATCAGTGGTAAAAGGGGGCAGATACCAGAAAACAAAAACAAAAAACCATCATGGAGAAAGAATAAACAAGACTTAACAAATGTTGAGTTTTAGGAGCCAATGATATATTTAAGTAAATATCTACAATGATCCATTGGAAATTTCTAAATCTTCAGAGAAATGGAGGCTATAGATAGAATTGTCCATTCATACTTCAAAAGCATTTATTAAGTGCATACTATGTTCTAGGCACTGTTCTAAACACTGGAAACGTGTGTGTGTGTGTGTGTGTGTGTGTGTGTGTGTGTGTGTGTGTGTGTGTGTGTGTGTAAAAGCAAAAAGAAAGACAATTCCTGCACTCAGGGAGCTTATATTCTAATGAGAGAAGACAGCACATAAAAGCAACTTCAAGGTCCAGGAAGGGATACTTTTGCAGATTTTTAAGGGGTATAGTGAAGTCCAAAGAGTCAGAAGCATATGCAAAAGAAGAATGACGGAATGAGCATGAAGCTATCTGAGGATCTTCCTTTAAAATGGAGGTTCTAGAAGGAAATTACTAATCAGTGGACAGGGTGTCAGGATCTTGCAGGGAGGGAAGGTTAGAGAGGCAGAGGCATTTTCACAGAGAGAAAGCTGCTAGGGCATAGAGGATAAGTCCAGAAAGACAAAATAAAAGCCAGAAGAGTGAAGTAGTAAGCATAAAAAGATAGTTGGATCTGTGGTACAGGTTTTCCTCCCTAATGACAAAAAGAAGGAAAAAAAGAGCACCAAGGACAGAGCCTTGGGAAAATTCTGAGATGACAATAAGGACAATAATGTCCCACCCAGACAAAGAAGGAACTGGGTTTGTTTTCATTCTATTTTGTGGAAGCCAGCATAAGAAAGTTAATAAATACTCTGTGATAATTATAACATGAAGGAAAAGAATAGGAAAAAATAAGCATATTTGCATCTTCTTTGGAATCCAAGAGAGAATGTGAGAAAAGTCTTACAGTGAATCATAAAAGGATACTAGGGAGTTTTTCCCATGTATTTAACCTAAATATCATACACCCCTCAGGTTTCAAATTAATGTCTCCATGCAGATCACTCTCAAAAATCTCTAACATCATTTTCTCCAAAGAGATTGAGTCCTATATTTCCAATTTCTTGCCTGATATTTCCATCTAAATGTTCTGGCAACACTTCATACTTTAACAATCCAAAACTGAGTTCATCTCTTCAAAATTTGGCCCTCCTTCCAAAATTCTCATTTCTGTTGATGGCATTTTTTTCAGATGATCCAGGCTCATAACCATCAAGCCACCCTTGATTCTTCCCACTCCTTCACCCCTCACATTCAATCATTTGCCTGGTCTTGTGGCTGCTACCTCCACAAAATCTTTTTAATGCATTCTGCTTTCTCCATTCACATTGCTCCCACCACAGTTCAGTCCCTCTTTACCTTGATACTGTTTCCTCTCCTGGCAATCTCTCCTCTACCATACAGTCCTCACACAGGGAGAAACTATCAAAGCAATTTCCCTAGGGCAAATATCTAATTACATCACTATTCTGTTCAAAAGCCTTCAGTGGCTCCCCAATGCCTACAGGATAAAATACAAATTCTTTAACACCTAAAACAGTGCCTCTCACACAGCAGTGGCTAAATAAGCATTTGTTGAATTGAATTCAAGTAAATTGAATTCATGAAACCTTACCAGACTACTCCAGACCTCATTGATCTCCCTCTTGTCTAAACTCTATTGCATTTATGGTCTCTATCACAGATATCAGCACTAAATTGTTTGTGAGGTGTTGATCTTGTCTCTTTCAATTAGATTTGAAGGAGAGGGATCATATCTTATACTACTTTACCCCCCAGAGGACCTAGCAGTGTTGGACGCAGAATACATGCTCCTTAAATGCAACCCTTATTGTTCTGTGTGACTGTCTCACCATATC
Source organism: Gymnobelideus leadbeateri (assembly GCA_011680675.1). Taxonomy (NCBI): domain Eukaryota; kingdom Metazoa; phylum Chordata; class Mammalia; order Diprotodontia; family Petauridae; genus Gymnobelideus; species Gymnobelideus leadbeateri. The sequence continues at coordinate 748,329 of WOXC01006861.1, forward strand.
AGAAAATAGAATCAATCTATATGGGTGTGGTTCAAAGTTCATGACTTATCAAATGCATGATTTACCAAATTTGGTCGGAACCACATTCTCTAAAGCTTCCCAACCATTTGGAAACTTTGGGAGAGGAGAGAGAGGATGACGCTCACTTGTGAGGGAACACCTGGCTGTTTGGTCACCTCCTCACATGTAATTAACCTCTAAATATTGATTAGAGAACTTTCTTTACAGAATACAGAATAGGGTTAAAATTTTACTGGTAGAGATACTAAGGAAATTCCATTCACTAATGCAGGTGAACATTTCTCCTATAACTTGAAGTCTTAGAGAATTATCGAGAAAACAGAGGTTAAGGGACTTACCCAGGATCATGTAGCCAGTATTTGCCAGATGTAGGGCTTGAACTCAGGTCTTCCTGATCCCAAGATCAGCTTTCTACCCATTATACTAGTGAGGTAACATCATTGATCTTTTGGTAACATATTGGCATGATGGATCTAATCATGGACTTAGAATAAGGAAAAGGCAAGTTCAAATACTGCCTCAGAAACTTACTATCTGTGTGTACCTGAGCAAACCACTAACCTCTCTCTAACACAGTTTCCTGGGGATAATAACTTTAGGACTTATTGCAAAAAGTTGTTTTGAGGGTCATGTGACCATATATAAGGTGCTTTGAAAATCTTTTTTTTTTTTAAAGCAATTGGGGTTAAGTAACTTGCTCAAGGTTACACGGCTAGTCATTATTTATGTGTGGGTGCTCATTTTCTGAGGCCAGATCTGATCTCGGGTCATCCCAACTCCGAGGCCGGCACTCTTACTCACTGCACCACCTAGCCACCCCTTTAGGGCAATTGGGGTTAAGTAACTTGCCCAAGGTTACACGGCTATGTTTTTGTTTGTGTGTCTGAGTGTCTGAGGCTGGCTCCGAACTCAGGTCCTTCTGACTCCAGGGCTGGCGCTCTATTCACTGCACCACCTAGCCGCCCCTGCTTCGCAAATCTTAAAGCAAATATCAGGCATCATGTTATTATTCCACAGAGGAAGGTAGTAGTATGGCTATTAATGGCTTTTAAAAAATTTAAATCATATCATCATAATGCAAAATTTTGGGGAGTGGGGAATGGAATACACAGTAAACTACCCTATACTGAATGACATGTAGATTTAAAAAAAAAATTAATCAAGATTCTGTTAACTCAGGAACACTAACAGTAGTAGTCAGCATGGCATCCTGTGACCTGGTTTTCTGATAGATAGGTAATAACTTATTTGCCTGTGAGACAGTGATCACCTTGTCACACTTTGCAAAGGATCATTAAGGCAGAGCTCAACAGCATATGGCCGTCGGGCCACTTTCGACCTGCCAAAGGATTTCCAGCAGCCTGCAAAAAAATGTAGAGGATGCAAAGGAAAATAAAGATATAATTAGGGCTTTGTCCATACCCTGTTTAACCCACCTTCCACTCGTCACTACTGTGCCCATCATGTAACTTGGCAGGTGGGTTGCCACTGTGCACTCTTTCCTGTTTGTTATATGACCTCCAACAACCAACCATCATTATACTTTGACTTGGAAAGTGAGCCCCTAAAAACCCATCTGCAGCCCAAAGAATTTTAGCCTATTTAAATTTTGGCCACTACTACTGCTAAGCTGTGCAGGTCTGCATTAAGGTTTTGTAAGACTTGGAACCTGGCAGATCTCCCATTAAGCCCAGCAGGAAGAAGACCAATCAGCATTCTAATCAAACACAGAGAGCAACTGCAATTGGTCATCATCAGAACTACTTGCAGCTATGAAGCAAAGTTATTTCCTTCTTGATGGATTTGGAGTCTTTTACCAATGTTTTCTATACTGTTTATTTAAACAAATACATTAGGGGATCAAAAACACTAATGTAGTTTTTCTTGTTTTTTTTTACTTAAGTTCTCTTTAGAAGAACAAAAAAGAATTTATTTTTTAAGTAGTGATGTTTGTATCATGCTTTAAAAAAAAAAAAGGTTAAAGGATCTTTCCTCCTAGTGCTAGACAGAAGGGATTTAGGGAATAAGCATGGACAGCAGTCCTGAAATTTACTAGCTCAGATACCAAAGACACATCTCTGTCAAGAAAATGTGTAGAATATTGAGCAAGCTCCATGCCTCTGTGGCTGAATGACCCACTAGGGACTAAAGGTACCAATCAGCTTCCTTCTGGATGATGTAGCTCTGTGTCTCTAAGTGAAGATATTTTCCTTGGTCCTTCTCCCTCTCAAGTCATTTAGTTACAGCTAAAAAACACATCAAGGGAATAGTTACTTTGCTTTTCACACAAAGAGGAGCAGTCTCTAAGCTATACAAACCCAGAACTCTCTTCCCAGAGGGTAGCATCCTTTCAGGCTGGGTCTACATGATGCCAAACAATTTTAATGAACAAAAACAATAAATTCAATTATAAAGCATTTCGTCAATTAAACAGTAGACTGAATGAATTTTTTTACTTTTCAGTTTCATGCTTAGGTGTCCTGTAGACATCCCCCCTCAACTTCTACCTCCTCACCTCCCCAAACAGCTTTACTTATAGTAACTCTTTAGAAATACTCTCATCCCCTCCTTCTCTATTTGCCACAGGCTCCTGCTACTCTTATGAAAAAAGTGAAATTTCATTAATACTTCAACTAGAATTCAGCCTTCAGTGAGACTAGCACCCGAAGGAACCTACAAAGAATAGGTATGGATTTTGTTCTCAAAGCACTTATAATCTATTTGAAAATACTAGCTTAAACAAATAACTAAAACTTTTCTAGCTGCATCATGTTCCTGTCAGAAAAAAAAATCTTTCCAATCCACATGTTCATAGAATACTATTGGTAATGAAAATGAAACATCTTTGCAATTCACTACTATTCGCATAACACTTGTATTAATGAAGATTTAATTCAATAAACATTTATTAAGCTCTCATTATATACCAGCACTATTCTCAACTCAGAAGACAATGATGAAAAAATGATACAGGGACAGTCATTGAAGAACTTGCAAGCTAGGAAGGGAAATAAGGCAGGCTCAGAAATAACTATACTACAAATTACAATATAAATACATTTTTAAAATTAAGATCTGTGGGGGTTTTTTAATCTTTTTTGAATCCCAATACTTAACACTGAAGTCATCATTGCCTGACAATGATGACAAATGTATTAAGTGCCTACTATATGCCAAGCACACAATAGCTGCTTAATAAATGTCTATTGATTGGTTTCATCAGTATAGGAAGCTCTCAGTGAAGAAATTGCTTCTACTAATATGGATCAGCAACTGTTCTGCTATTTATTCTCTTAGAAAATTGCCTGGTAAATTTACAATTAAGTGACCTGGCCATGGTCATACAGCCAATACTTTGTGAAGCTTCCTCTCCCAGTAAAGTATATAAGGCAGGTCAAACAATGTCAGCCTGAGGAGTTTGTGTTTTATCCCTATGTAATGAATCAAGAAAGGTTTTGAGCATATGAGTGCCACATATTAGGAGAATTATTTTGACAGTTATGTGAAGGATGGATTAAAAGTGAAAGATGGAGGCAGGACATCAATTAGTAGATAATCACAATAGGCCACTGAGAAGTAATAAGGCCCTGAACTAGAAATATGGTACCATGAATGAAAAGATAGATACAGAGAAAAAAAATATTGTGGAAGTATTTTGCAACTGATTAGACACATAGGGGTGAGGAAAAAGGAAGAGGCAATGATGATTCCCATGTTTTGAGGCTGGGTGACTAGACTATTAACAGAAAGAGGAATGTTAGGAGAAAGGAAAAGTATTAGGGGAAAGTGGGAATTCAATGAAGATCCAACTAGTCCTTGAAAGAGGGAGAACAGAAAGGTCTTTGGATCTTAGCTCTGAACCTTGATTAGTCTCTGACTCATGATACAGTGAAGCCTCACCTTCTTGGAGCTCCTCATTCAGTAAAAGATTCCTAATCACATGACACAAAACATCTTGACTCTGACCCTGCCTCTGTGTTGGTTAAAGTGGGAATGGGTAGTATGATCTGTCTGAAGGAAAGTGAGGAACCTGGCCTGAACGGAAAAGAGGTTTACTGTGTTATATGACAGAGATAGATATTTTTATATACATATACATACAAATCTATACATATACACACAGACACATACATACATACTTACACATATATACACCCATCTCTACATATATACATACATACATACATATACACATATACATATATACGGCCCACTCTACCTATTGCTCTGTATGCATATATGTGTGTGCCTATCTCTGTATATATGTGTGTATATATATTTTCAGATATATGCACATATAGATATGCAGAGATAGGTATGGATACATAGATACACATTTATGTGTGTTTAAGTGTGTGTATCAATAAACATGTTTGTGTGAATGTGTATGTTTAGATATGGGTACCTATACATATGTTTTTGTATAATTAGGCATGTGCGCTCGAGCACATACACACACACACACACACACACACACACAGACAAAATGAGTCAGGGTAGGGAGGACCCTGAAAGCAAGATGAGGATTCTGGATTTAATCTAGGAGGTAAGAGGGAGCCATTATAGGTTCTTACATAGGAGAATGATATTATGAAAGCAATATATTTGAAAGAGTCATGGAGCAACAGGACAGGAAGAGAGACTAGAATTAGGAAGATCAGCTTTGAGACTCTTGTAGGCATCCAAATATGAAATGATTAAAAGTTGTTGAAATACAAATAATGTAGTGAACTTGTGAGACATTTTGAAGGAAGAAATAATCAGGATTTGGGCCATTTTTCTATAATGTGTAACGCCCCAGGAAAAATCAGAGATGACTCCCAGGTTTCTAAGGAGACAGCAAATGGCAGTACCATTGACACAGTAGTGGAATAGTTGGGAAGGGGAGGCACATACACAGAAATATGAAGAATTTAACACAACTGTTTCAGGCATTTAAATTGCATGGCAATAGAGAAATTTTAAAAAGCAGTCACATAGGAATGAACTGTACAGAAGCAACCAAGGAGAGTTTCAAGAAAACAACTTATATTCTGGAGGAAAGTCACTGGGAAAAAGCCACATGCTTCTGTGGCAGGATTAGATGTGAGAGAGCCTTAACCCACCCATCTCCCCACCAACCCCCCTCCCCATAATCCACAAGCAGAGAGCTTGTCCTGCTCTGAAGCACACTAAGCCTATTCTTTCAGGGCCTTACATATAGTTAGGAAATTTATAAATATTTATATTGTTCAATAAATCAACACTTTCTCAACTTAACACTTTTGTGTTAGTTTTTGTTTAAAATGCAACATATTGTACTATGTTTTCTTTTCAATTATAAGTTCCTGAAAGATAGGGATGGTGTCTTTTATTTGTTTGGCATAGATACAAATGAAGCACACTAAATATTTGCTGAATGATTGAAATACCAGAAGGATGACTACAACAAAGAATAAAGTACCTCTCCCAGACTCATAGGAGTATTAGGGTATTAGAGTATTAGGGCTAAAAGAAACCTTTTCAGATCTAGTCTATGAGGAAGCATGCTACCAACTACTGACAGAGAGGCAATAAATGTAATGTGGAGAATAAGACCCACATTTTGGAATATGATGAGTGTGGGAGTGGAGCAGCTAGGTGGCACTGTGAAAAGAGCACCAGCCCTGGAGTCAGGAATCTTGAGTTCAAATCCAGCCCTAGGACACTAGCTGTGTGATCCTAGGCAAGTTACTTAACACTGTTTGTCTCAATTTTCTCATCTGTAAAATGAGCTAGAAAAGGAACTGACAAGCCACTCCACTATTTTTGCCAAGAAAACCCCAAATAGGGTCACAGAGAATCAGACATGACCAGCACAATTCAACAACAATATGGGAATTTGTTTTGTATGACAATGCATATTCTTGGCAAGGGTTTTATTCTTCCACTCTTCTTTTGTTCAGGCAGAAAAGAAAAGAGGGAAAATAAATGCTTATTCATTAAAATATAAAATTTAATAAAAAGTAGGCAGTAAAAGATCTAATCTGATTTAGGAGGAAATGGAGAGCCAGGAAAGTTAAGGGACAGTGTGGTAATAGTAAGAGTTTTCCACCTGTAACCAAGAGAGACTCAAGTTCAAAACTCAAACTCAAAAACTCATCAGCTGTGTCAGCAAAGGCAAGTGACTTAGAGAGTTAACATTTGTTACCAAACACAGGGATTCTGTGAGGCTCAGCTAAGATTATGGACATAAGACCAATTCACAAGTTTTTAAGCATTATATAAATTTGGTTATTATGAAGCAACTCATCTGAGATCTCACTCCCAGAGCAGCATTTTTCTACTATATTATCCTATTTTAATTCTACTACCTTTGTGGCCTCTCCTTGCTGTGTGGTATCTTTTATTGTTTTTCTCCCCAATCATCTCTGTCCTTTTTCTACTGCCCAAGAAACTTTAGCCTTTTACATACTGAATCTTCTGAGGAAAAAAAAATCTAAAAGGATTAAGCATAAAAGGATCACTGATTCTCAACAAAAAATGATGATTCTTATGTTACTATAAAACTGTTCAACCATTTCCAGTGGTTCCTTATTCTCCTAAGGATCAAATACAAAATCATCTGTTTGGCTTTTAAAATCCTTCATATATTACCTGGTCCTTTCTCACTTTACCAGTCTTCTTACATCCTACAGTGCATATACTCTGTGATCCAGACACCGACCTCCTTGCTAAAGTCCTCAGACACAGAACACCTCCTAACTCAGTGTTTTCTTTGACTTTCTCCCATGCCTAGAACTCTCTCTCTCTTCCCACCTCCACCTCCTAGTTCCTCTGACTTTCTTCAAGTCTCAACTAAAATCCTTCCTTCATTAAGAAATTTTTCCCAATCACTTTTAATGCTAATACCTTCTCTCTGGTAATTATCTCCAGTTAATCCTGTATATACCACAATTCTACATAGTTATTTGCACATTTTCTCCCTCATTAAACCTCATTAGACCATGAGCTCCTTGAAAGCCTACTCTGCCTTTTGCCTTTCTTTGTATTCTCAGCACTTAGTACAGTTCCTGGAACATAGTAGGTACTTAATAATGCAAATCAAGTGACAGGATGGAGACAAGGCACAGCTTCTGTTAAAGTCAATAAATTGACACATGAATCTACCAAATGTTATTTTGAAGATGGAATACTAAAATCCATCCTTGTAAACCTGTTTTCTATGAGTGGGTTACTAATGTGCATTCAGTATTACACATCAATGTTCCATGTGTCCATTCTTTCAAAATATTTAGTTCTGCAGTTAATTACCACGTAGTTTTGTTTTTTGTTTTTTCAAGGCAGGATGATTGATGACTTGTAGTGCATATAATTGTAAAACTAACAGTAAAAAATTGAACAGCTGGACTGGCTGATAACTTCCCACTGTTCTTGTCATCTCCCTCGGTTGCTTAAAACATGCTCATCACAGGTCTCTAGGGACCAGTACGTAACAAACAGTAATCTCTACTTTGACATCAAAACGCCTCACTACTCTGAGAAAAAGCCAGGCTCAGGAAATAACTTTCAGGATAAAGCAGAAGTTTCAGTATACTTCACTTGGACTTTTAGATGAAGCAGAAAAGGGAATTCAAAAATAAGAACTTTTTTCTTGGATGGATCCCTGGTTTCTTCTACGTGTATGCTCCTGTACCAAGGGATAGCACAACTCTCCATACCTTACCCTGCAAAATTCTTAGCCTGGGTTCTTCAACCATCATACCCTACAATGTCTACCCAATGCATTGGAATGTTGCCTCTGGCTCCTTCCATCATATTTTGAGAGTGTTAATGTAAGACTTGGGCTCTCTATGGTTTTCCATTCTCGATATATGAACTGCTTTCTTTTTTCTGATCATTCATTTCTTCAGTAACATATTTTATGCTACTTTTCACATGCAAATCATCATTCATAACATATTGTAGCCTTCTTAAGCTTATAGTGTGTCTTTCCATTGTGATCCCCATTAGAACTCCCAAATATTCTATAGCATCAACAGGGATTCCAACAATAGCAATAAGACAGGGATAAACACTAGACTTTTGATTTCATTGGGTGGAATACATAGTGATCTCCCTGGTGAGGAGATTCCCTATAACAACTAATATCAGCATCTTCTCTGAATCTCTCAGAGAGGAACCAGGAGAGGTTAAGTGATTTGCCTAGTATCAGGTAGTTAGCATATGAAGTCAAAGGTGGGACTTGAACCAAGGTCTTTCTGGCTTCTGGGACAGCTCTTTATCTACCATACCATGCTAATTCTTTTTTTTTATTTACTTTTAGTTTTCAATATTCATTTCTATAAGATTTTGAGCTACAAATTTTCTCCCTGGCTTTCCCCTACACCCACCCCAAGATAGCGAGCCTACTGAATACCCCTTTCCTCAGTCTGCTCTCTCTTACATCCTCCCCCAAAATCCCTAACTTTCTAGTAGAGCAAGATGGATTTCTATACCCCAGTATCTGTATATCTTATTTCCCAGTTGTATGCAAAAAACAAAACTTTTTAACATTTGTTTTTAAAACTTTGATTTCCAGATTCTTTCCCTTCTTCCCTCCTCACCCACCCCCACTGGGAAGACAAGCAATTCAATATAGGCTGTAAACATGTAGTTACTCAAAACACTTCCATAGTGGTTATATTATGCAAAACACTATTCCATAATTAAAGACTAACAATTTTCCTTCCATCCTATCCTGCCCCTGTTATGGGAATGTAAATTTAAGATCTTCCCTGCTCCTAGGCCCTTTGAGAGGCTTAAGTACACCTGGAGCCTGTGGGAGGAGGCTTGGATTTCCTAAATGCTTTTTGATTGGGCAGTGGGTCAATAGGGTGGTTACATTCTCTGAGCCAGGAGAAGGTTATGTATTTGATTTGATCAAATGAGACTCTGGTCAGCCTTTGAGAGTCCCCTGGCTTTGAAAACCCAGATGTTGATGCTTCCCTGTCTGGTAACTGTGACTAGGTATGGATGTAATGGTCAGACAGTTGGAGGCCTATCTGCTTGAAATGTTTCTCTGACTTCTTGTAACTTCTGCTTGTAACTTCTGTCTGTATACTCTGAAGTTTGGGGTGCTGACTTTTTCCCCTAAACTAGGTAAATGATATGTTTGATTGATTAAAGCAAGATTGTTAACCCATTTTGAGTTGCTTTCCTTTAGAAAAGCAGATCTACAGGGAAGTGCTTTCCCAAAGGCACCGGGCGGAGTACCGTTGTGGCTGCAGCGGCCGGGGTGGCGGGAGCCGCCGCTATGGCAGATGAGATCAGCAAAGCTCAGACTGCCCAGCCCGGGGGAGACACCATCTTTGGGAAAATAATTCGCAAGGAAATCCCGGCCAAAATCATTTTTGAGGATGACAGGTGTCTTGCTTTCCATGATGTTTGCCCACAAGCCCCAACTCATTTCCTGGTGATACCTAAGAAAACTATTACTCAGATATCTGTTGCAGAAGAAGAAGATGAAAATCTTCTTGGACACTTAATGATTGTCGGCAAGAAATGTGCAGCTGACCTGGGTCTGAAGAGAGGATACCGAATGGTGATCAACGAAGGTGCAGATGGGGGGCAATCTGTCTATCATATCCATCTGCATGTCCTTGGAGGACGTCAGATGACATGGCCTCCTGGATAAATTTTTGGAATGATTTCTTTTATTTAGGGAGCAAGGCAGGTTTACAACATATGTGTTAAGCTGAGTATACTTAATGATTTCTGTGAAACAAGAAATTGGGAAATCATTTCAAAATGTACACAATAAAAGGCAGTTATCTCTTTCCCATGAAAAAAAAAAAGAAAAGCAGATCTAAGAACCTGTGTTGGCAGCCACCTTGGGGATGCTGGGGTGCTTGCTTGCTGCTACACATCCCACTTATTCTCTTTTCTCCCTTGACCAAAAGTGTTTGCTTCTAATTACCCTCTCCCCCAATCTAACCTCCCTTCTATCATCCCCCCTCTTATACCCTTCCCCCCTACTTTCCTATAGGGTAAGATACCCAAATGGAGTATGTATAATATTCCCTCCTTAAGCCAAATTCAATGAGAGTGAGGTTGACTCATTCCCTTTCACCTTCCTGCTCTTCCCCTCCACTGTAACAGTTTTCTCTTGCCTCTTTATATAATTTGCTCTATTCTAGCTCTCCCTTTCTCCTTCTCCCAATAAATTCCTCTCTCACCTCTTAATTTTATTTTTTAGATATCATCCCTTCCTATTGAACTGATCATGTGCCCTCTGTATGTATACATGTACACACATATACACACTCACATATATATTTATACATACATATACCTTCCTATACATACATATATATGTATGCATATATATGTGCGTGTGTGTGTAATATATATATGTATATATATATATATATATATATATTATTCCCTTCAACTATCCTCATATTGAGAAAAGTCTGAGTTACAATTATTGTTTTTCCATGTAGAAATGTAAATGATTGAACTTTAATAAGTTCCTTATAATTTCTTTCTCCTGCTTACCTTCTCATACTTCTCTTGCTTCTTGTATTTAAAAGTCGATTTTTCTGTTCAGCTCTGTTTTTTTCATCAAGAATGCTTGAAAGTCCTCTATTTCACTGAATTTCCATATTTTCCCCTGAAGTATTATATTCAGTTTTGCTGGGTAGGTGATTCTTGGTTTTAATCCTAGCTCCTTTGACCTCTGGAATATCATATTCTAAGCCCTTCAATTCCTTAATGTAGAAGCTGCTAGATCTTGTGTTATCATGGCTGTGTTTGCCCAATACTCAAACTGTTTCTTCCTGACTGCTTGTAATATTTTCTCCTTGACCTGGGAACTCTGAGATTTGGCTGTAATATTCCTAGGAGTTCTCTTTTTGGGATCTTTTTCAAGAGACAATCAGTGAATTCTTTCAATTTCTATTTTGCCCTCTGGTTCTAGAATATCAGGGCAATTCTCCTTGAGAATTTCTTGAAGGATGATTTCTAGACTCTTTTTTGATCATTGTTTTCCGGTAGTACAATATGTATTCATTCATTCATTCATTCATTCATTCATTCATTCATTTATTTATTTGTTGCTTTTTGGAGGGAAGTTGGGGTTGAGTGACTTGCCCAAGTTCACATGGCTAATTTTTTGTGTTAAGTGTCTGAGGCCAGATCCAAACCAAGGTCCTCCTGACTCCAGGGCCAATGCTCTATTCACTGCATCAACTAGCTACCCCTAGTCCAATAATTTGTAAATTATCCCTCCTGGTTCTATTTTCCAGGTCAGTGGTTTTTCCATTGATATATTTCACATTATCTTCTATTTTTTTTCATTTGTTTCGATCTGTTTTATAGTGTCTTGATTTCTTATAAAGTCATTAGCTTCCATTTGTTCCAATCTAATTTTTTTTTATTTTATGTTTATTTTTAGTTTACGTCATTCATTTCCACAAGATTTTGAGTTACAAATTTTCTCCCTGTCTTTCCCCTACTGACCATGCCAAAACATCAAAGTTACTGTATACCCCCTCCCCCAATATGCTCTCTCCTGTATCCTCCCCTCCTCTATCCCCCCTCCAACTTTCCAATAGGGCAAGATGGATCTCCATTCCCCAGTGCCTGTATATCATATTTCCCAGTTGCATGTAAAAATAATAATAATAATAATAATTTTTTAACATTTGATTTTAAAACTTTGAATTTCAGATCCTTTCCCTTCCTCCCTCATCACCCACCCTTACTGGGAAGATAAGCAATTCAATATAGGTTGTACATGTGTAGCTATGCAAAACATTTCCATGGTGGATATATTGTGAAAGACTGACTATATTTTCTTCCATCCTATCCTGCTCCCCCCACTTGTTCTATTCTCTACTTTGTCCCTTTTCAAAAGTGTGTGCTTCTAATTACTCTCTCCCCCCAACCTGTCCTCCCCTCCATCATGCCCCCTACCATTCCCTTCCCCCCTACTCTCCTGTATGGCAAGATACCCTATTCAATGTGTATGCTATTCCCTCCCTAAACCAAATTCAATGAGAGTAAGGTTGACCCATTCCCTTTTGCCTTCCTGTTCTTCGCCTCCATTGTAACAGTTTTCCCTTGCCTCTTCTATATGAGATAATTTACCCAATTCTGTCTCTCCCCATCTCCTCTCATTATATTCCTCTCTCACCTCTCAATTTCACCTTTTTTAAATATCATCCCTTCCTATTCAACTGATCCTGTGCCCTCTGCCTAAGTATATCTGTACACATATATACATACACTCACATATGTATTCATACACCCATATAATCCTATATAGACCTATATATGTATGTGTGTGTGTATATATATATTCCCTTCAACTAGTCTCATACTGAGAAAAGTTTCATAAGTTACAATTATCATTTTTCCATGTAGGAGTGTAAATAGTTCAACTTTGATAAGTTCCTTGTGATTTCTTTTCCCTGTTTACCTTCTCATGCTTCTCTTGCTTCTTGTATCTGAATGTCAAATTTTCTATTCAACTCTGGTTTTTTCATCAAGAATGCTTGAAAGTCCTCTATTTCATTGAATCACCATATTTTTACTCTGAAATATGATATTCAGTTTTGCTGGGTAGGTGATTCTTGGTTTTAATCCCAGCACCTCTGGATTATCATATTCCAAGCCCTTGAATCCCTCATTGTAGAAGCTGCCAGATCCTGTGTTATCCTGATTGTGTTTCCACAATATTTAAATTGTTTCTTCCTGGCTGCTTGTAATATTTTCTTCTTGATTTGGGAACTGTGGGACCTGGCTATAGATCTTTTTTGGGATCTTTTTCAGGAGGTGATTGATGAATTCTTTCAACCTCTCTTTTGCCCTCTGGCTCTAAAACATCAGCAATTTTCCTTAAGAATTTCTATAAGGATGATTTCTAGGTTCTTTTTTGATCATGGATTTCAGGTAGTCCAATAATTTTTAAATTATCTCTCCTGGATCTATTTTCCAGGTCATTGCTTTTTCCAATGATATTTTTCACATTGCCTTCTATTTTTTCATTTGTTTGGATCTGTTTAATAGTATCTTGATTTCCCATAAATTCATTAGATTCCATTTTCTCCAATCTAATTCTGAAGGAATTATTCTCTTCAATGAGCTTTTGAGATTGTTTTTCCATCTGGCAAATTCTGCTTTTTAAGGCATTCTTCTCCTTATTGGCTTTTTGGGCCTCTTTTACCATTTGATTTAGTCTGTTTTTTAAGATGTTATTTTCTTCAGTCAAGTTGTTGACTCACTTTTCATTGTTTTCTTGTGTCATTCTCATTTCTCTTACCAATTTTTCCTTCACTTCTTTTACTGGATTTTCAAAATCCTTTTTGAGCTCTTCCATGGCTTGCAACAAATTCATATTTTTCTCAGATTCTTACGATGCAGGAGTTTTGATTTTTTTGTCTTCTTGTGCTTCCATGTTTTGAGCCTCTTTGCCCCCCCCAAAAAAAGATTCTGTGGTCTGATTGAGCTTCCTCTGTTTGCTCATCTTGCCTTTCAATTACTTGACTTTTGAGTTATTTACTGTGGTAGAACTTGGCTTCCAGAGTGGAGAGCTGTGTCCCAAATTTCTGGGGTGTTGCATAGCTGTTGTCAGAGCTATGAGGGGGGCACCCTCTCTACAGCCACCACAAGCACTGGCATGCTAGCGTTCCTCACCCCAGGATCACCACCCAAGACCATGACCCAGATCCAAGCAGGTCAGAGCAAGAGTGATTATCCTCTGAATAGTTGCTTGGTGCCCCTATGATCTGCAGGCCAGGAGCTCTGGAGGCAGCCACACAGTAGCAGCTGCAGATGCCACACCTCCACCACCTCTGACACCCCAGGGGCAGTGGTCTGATGGCCCTAGGCCAGACCACGCTCATCTCTCACTCAGTTCCAACAGACTTCCTTACTGATCTTTTACATTTTCTTTGGTATTTATGGGTTAAGAAGTCTGGAAACCCCCACAAGCTGCCAGTGATTTGCTCTCCTGAAGTCTGCTCCAGCCAGTCTGGGCCACTAGTCTGGGCCTGAGTAGTTCACACAGGACTGTACTCAGCTCCCAGACCAATGCAATAAACCCTTCCTGTCAGCCTTGAGCAGAAGCTCAAGTAAGTTCCTGCTTTTACACTCCCATCTTGGCTCTGCCCCCCTATGCTAATTCTAATATCAACATACCATGATCTATTTGGATATTCTTTATAATTGTAGGGCAGAGAAATTAATTTCAAAAGAAATAAAAGACTAACAAGTGGTGGAAATTGGGAAGGCTTGGTCATAAGAAGTGGCACCTGAGTTGAGCCTTGATGCTCAAAATGCTAAGGATTCTAAAAGGTAGAGCTGAAGAGGGAGTGCATTCAAAGTCTGTGACACAAACCACCCAGAGGCATGGATGATGGGATATGGAATGCTAAGTTCAGAGATTAACAAGTTTGCCATTTTGGCTGAAACACACAATATAGAAAAGGGAGTCGTGTGAAATAAATCTGTAAAAGTAGTTCAGATCTAAATTTTGAAGGGCTTTAAATGTTAAGTTAAAGAATTTGCATTTGATTTTATATGGAGTCCTAGAAGATTCTTAAGCAAGGAAATGGCATGGTCAGACCTGTGCTTTAGGAATATTAATTTCATAGATGTATGGAGAAGAAAGAAATTGGAAGAAGAGAAAACAGGTAGGAAGCTAGGACAGTAGTCTAGAGAGTAAAGTAATAAAGGTCTAACTCAGATAGTGACCATATGAATGGGGAGACCTGATAAGAGTGAAGTTATAAAGGTTGAATTAATAAGACCTAGCAATAAATTGGGTGAGGGAAAGTAAACTTCAGAATGACTCTGAAATTGTGAATATGGATGACTAGAAGAATGGCATTGTCCTTCATAGAAACTGAGAAGTTTATAGGAGGAACATATTTAAATGGGAAGCTAATGGGATTTGTCTTGTATAGGTCAAGTCTAATATGTCTATGGAATATCCTTTAAAGCTTTTCAGCAAGTAGTTAGTGATACAGAACTAGAGCAGTTAAGAAAGAACAGGACTAGACCTGAGAGTCATCTGCTCCTCAGAGTTGACAATTATACTCCCAATCTTGGTATTCTGTCAACTCCCATGGGTTCAGAAAGAGAGGAGAGCTGAGGATAGTACCTTGGGTGACATTTATGCTTAGGAAGGAAATAATCAGTGTAAAAAGGAGATAGAGGGGTAGTCATAGGTTAGAGAAAAATGCTAGGAGAAAAAAATTAATGAAAGCCAACAGAGAAGAAAGAATCCAAGAGGAGGTCATGTTAAAAGCTGAAGTGAGATCAAGAAAGATGAGAACTAAGAAAAGGCTATCCAATTAGGCAATGGTGGGAGATAAAAGGGTTGAAAAGTAAGTAAAAGATGAGGAAGCAGAGATGTCTTATTCTCTATAAATTTGGTGAAAGCAAGAAAAGATATAGAACAATAGCTTGAGGCAGTAGCATAAGTGGAAGGATTTTTTTTATTCAATTTTGTTTTCTGTTCCAAATGTTCTCCCCCCTCCTCCATTCATTAAGGCAAGAAGAACAAAGACCAATACAAATATGATTAATCATACTAAATAAATTCCCATATTAACCATATCTAAAAAAGAAAATCACAAAGGAATACATCTTTTGCTCTGCACTGTGTGTATCCCTTCTCTATCTACAGGAGGATAACGTTTTATTGTGAGTCCTTTGGAATTGTAATTGGTCATTGCATTGATCAGAGTTCCTAAGTCTTTCAGAGTTGATTGTTCTTACAATATTGTTGTTATTGTACAAATTTTCTCCTGGTTCTAGTCAAAATGGAAGCTCCTTAAAGCTGGAGAAGAGCAGGCATACAAGCCTTTTTGGAGGGCAGTTGGGGTTAAGTAACTTGCCCAAGGTCACACAGCTAGGTTTTTGTTTTGTGTGTGCATTAAGTGTCTGAGGCCGGATCTGAACTCAGGTCCTTCTGACTCCAGGGCTGATGCTCTACTCACTGCGCCACCTAGCCGCCCCTAAAGAGATGAACTCTTAAAGGAGTCAGGAAGAGATGGGGTGGGGGGCACAGGCAGAGGGGTTAACCTTAGTGAAAAGAAGGGTCACCTCTTCATCAGAGACTAGAGTAAAGAAGGAAAGAGGACATAAATGATGCAGAGATGTTCTGAGTTGTAGAACTGGAGAAAAGAGGTAGTAAAACATAACCACCATTTTCTCATAAGACGATATGCTGTGGTCAGGTGCTACCCAGTCATTTTCCAAGTGCATTTTTATATTTTTCTATTTATACTAGAGTCTGGATTTGATTAGTGTTGGCACATGCTTTGATTCAAATCACAACCCCTCTATACCTTAGTAGATGATTTTCTGGACTGCACACGCACACACACACACACACACACACACACACACACACAGCCATTATTACATTATTAGGTGGTGGCCACTCTTCTCCTGATGAGCTTCTCTATACTTAGAAAGGCTGACCCTGTCCATGGCTGGCCTTGCCTCTACATAAAGCCTTTCCAGACTGGTAGAACCCAACAGATCTTGTGTTCTCCCAGGATTACTTTTGAGAACCCAATACCATTTCAATGACCAGAAAAGGTATCTGACTAGTATTTAAGTAGAGGACATATGCCCTTTTTGCTGGGAGACTGGACCCATAATTTCATTATTGCATCTTCTCTGCAACTTACAGATTCAGAAAATTCCCTTGGATATTATGAGGCTAAATGACCTTGCCCAAGGTCACAAAGCCAGGATGTATTTAAAGGTAGGATCTGAATATAACGTTACCTGATTCTAAGACTGACATTAAGCCATCTAGCCTCTCATGAATTCTTACATGATATAGAAATTTCATTCCTTAGGCATCCACTTAAAAATTAAGGAATTTGGGTTTGGGCACTACAGCAGATCCCAGGTATGTTTGCTAGAATAAAACAAGCCCCTTATTTACTTAAGAAATGTGAAACTTCAGTCTTTTAACATTTTTAACAACAGTGGAATGCTGGTTAAGACAAAGTCACTGAAGCTGATGAATGCAGGCATTTGAATACAGTATTCTGAAGAATAGGAGTGTCCTTTCTCCCAGAGTAAGTACATCATTGACTACTTTGAAAAAGAAAATAAAGTGAGATGTTGGTAATGGCTACACATTTCCTCAATTACAAATGCTTTTAAGTATCTTGAAAGAAATGGCATAAAGTGGTCATGCTATTTCCCTTTGTGTTATTAGAACACGGTCTTAAAATCCTCTCCTTTGCCAACCAATTGCTATTTAGCCTTGTTTCAATTAAAAGCGAATTAGGTTGCTGTAGATATTCTATCCTCATAGATATGTTTAAGATATCCCTAAGAAGTAACGCCTAGGGCTTACAAAATAAATGTCTGATCTAGCTGGCTCTCCACACATCTTTAACATTTATAAACAAACTATTCAGTTATCAGATTACTGCTCAGATGGCTTAAAGTCATAGAATCTTAGAGATGGGACATACTTTAGTGATCATCTACCCATCTTTTTCATTTTAAAGATGAAGAAATTGAGGTCTGAAAACACTGGGGGGTTTGCCAAGTTCATTCAGGTCTCCTAACTGCAAGTCCATTACCTCACACTAAGAAAATCCTTTTCATATATTCCTCCCTAGTGCTCATAAGTATTTATTCAGCTGTTCAGTTTTGAGTGTGTGCTTAGTATCTAGAGAACCAGGGCTAGTGGAAAGTGTGTTAAACTGGAGAAGCAATGAACAGACATTCCTATTAGACTCTGCATAAAATAATGAAAAAAAGCATTATATCCAGAGTCAAAGAAACTGGGCTGAAAACTAAGATCTAAGTGGGTTTAGTTATTTGACATTGAGAGTCATGTGACCCCTCTGGGCCTATGTCCTCATAAATAAAATGGTGTGACTGCACTAGACCATCTATAAGATGGTCTAAATCTGCCTCGTGAACTCCTTTG
Source organism: Gymnobelideus leadbeateri (assembly GCA_011680675.1). Taxonomy (NCBI): domain Eukaryota; kingdom Metazoa; phylum Chordata; class Mammalia; order Diprotodontia; family Petauridae; genus Gymnobelideus; species Gymnobelideus leadbeateri. The sequence continues at coordinate 766,264 of WOXC01006861.1, forward strand.
TCCTGATCTCTTCCCCTTTCCATCTCTCCCAAAATATAAAGATCAAAATTCCACACTTTGATTTTTATAAATAGTCATTGCATCTGGAAAAAAAAAAACAAACCAGAAGCAATCACAGGGGAAGTTTTCGCTCAGATGAGTGATGAGTTAGCACAGGCCTTATAAATTACAGTCATGTTCCAGGCACAAAATGACACAATATCAATGAACTTGAAAACACATTTTTATATTGTACCAAGTGAAGCCACCTGAGAAAAGAACTACTGTTGTATTATTAAATTCTGTCCTCTGCCTCTTTTTACTTGTCATTATCTTGAGAAGAGCCTTAGTTTCTTTGCAAAGCCAACCAGGTATCTTAGCCTTTGACAGTGCAGTGGGTACTGCCTGGCTAGACATATAAATTACAGAAATCTCAATAGAAATTCCACTTTCATAGTAATACGTGGGGTACATTTACTCACTATTTGTGCTATTTCTAAGCTACTCTGGAGCAGTAGAAGTCAAAATATCAGATAATACTTAATATCTTGACCTTTATCCTCCTTTGTGTCCAAGTGACTCCCTTAGCTGTAAGTTGAAGGTTCTTGACTCACCTGCTTTTTCAGGAAAGGCGGGGGTCCTTCAATACTAAGGTTATGAAAAACGAAAAACTCAGGAAAACCAGCTGTTTGATCTGCCTTATGACAAAATAGCAATTTGGTGGTTTGTTTGGGTTTTTTGGTTTTGGGTTTGCTTTTTTTTTACTAATACTATGCCTGCTTGCATAATCCAGTGTTTTCTCCTATTTTGGTTTTTGGAGTTTATTTTTGTTTGTTTGTTTTTACCAATTTTGCTGATTAATTCTGAAACAGTTCAGCTAAATAATCAGCCAAACTGACATTTTTGGCTGAACTATTTTCTCAACTTAATTACCCATGGATTCATTCAAGATAGTTGAACCATTTGTGCATGCACATACAGCCTGATTCATTTTGCTATTCAGTCCCATATAGACACAGAAAGTCTACAAGTCGGCTTACCACCTTCTCTCTCTGCTACTATGCCCTGATTTTTTTGGAAAATGAAACACCCATAAAGATGCTTAGCTAGCAAAGCTAGGGGTCAGTTCTTGTCAAAGGCAAATTGCTCCTGTGATATATATAATTGACCCAATTTCTGTTTCCAGTTCACTCCCACTACCCACAGACAAAGACCAATGGATCTCTCCTCAAGATACCCAGATATGAATAATGTTCTGTAATCTGAATCTCATAGAAGTGAACCACAGGAAGTCACACAGAATCATGCAAGTGTTCGTAAAGAATTAAGACCCTAAAACAACCACAAATCTTAGAATCCCAGAATCACAGGATTTCGCAGTCACAAGGTCCCTTTGAAGACTACCTGAAGTCTACCTTGTCTCAGTCTGCTATCTACAAAATGCACTTGAATGATGCTGAATTCCCTGACTCTCCCAGAACAATACAGCTGGCAGAGATAATCCCCAAGGTTAATAAAACCTGACCCCTTTTATATGCTGTTCTCATTCACTTCTGAGGCCATAATTGATGGCCTTCGACCTTAGACTGCTGCTTACCCAAGCTACTAACACTGAGTTCTCTGAAGCATGATCTCCAAGTGCCCCGTAAAGTAATACGCTAAATGACCCCATCATGGTTTAAAAGAATGAATTGCCTCCCGAATGCCTAACTCACTACGAGGCAATGATTCTAGCACGGGGGAGAAAATCTGGCTCAACTTGAAACAACTTTTACTTCACTTTTTAATCCAGTTTTATTCTTTCCCAGTCCCTACTTTAAGGAAACAGCCTAGAGAGCCAAGATCAAACCTACTCAGGAATACAAGCTGAGGTTTTATCCTATCAGTTCCCTAAAGCAATTGTACCAGTTGTTTGCATAAGCCTTGAGTGCTGATGTTTTGCAGTGTACAAAGCGAAGTTCAAAGGTTTGTTCATTACCATAATGGGATGTAAGCTCTGGCTGTTAGCTGCAGAGTAATGAAGATGATGCTTGTGGGTCATTCCTTCAATTTGTACTTATTTAGGTTAAAGAGGTCTGTATTTAGGCCTACTGAAAGCGTCCTTTGGAACAATTCCTTCCTTTCTTGTGGTCAGCAATAGGATAACCATCCACAAGACTTTCCATAAAGGGGCAAAAGATTTTAAATTGATACTCTCTCCCCCACCATGTTACTTTATCCTTTAACTTCGCAGGGATGATAAATAGCCCATCACAGAAGTATTTCTGTATTCTCCAATCCTGAGAGATCTGTCAGCCTTACAAAGTCAGATTTAATTTAAAAACACACATGCACAACAAATGTGTTCACAATATTGCAGAAATTTGGCAGGAAACAAATGAGAACATGTTGGGAAAATAGAGCATCTCTTTCCCCCTACATGATAGCTCTAGCTATGAGAGATATCAAACAAACAAACAAACCCAAGCGAAAGAAGGGGTTTTCAACCAAGGTTTCTCAGTAATGATTTTTGAATAGATACAATTTTCTAAATTAACATCTGCCACAGAGAGTGCAGCATGATATAGTCTGACAAGGTGGGGCAAATTCATTTCTGATTCTAAAGTTATTTAAGAAGAGGCCATCTTGGGCTTTTCTCCATGATCCAGGTCAAATCACAGAGCAATAAGGCACTTCAGGAAATCAGAACCCTTGGATCCCACTGAGAAGATTGCTTTTCTCGAACCTCCAGCAAGGCTGAGATGTCAAAGAACATCAGACCTTGGGTCAAAATGTGTGTCACAGAGAGATACTGGCTTCATTGTGTGTTCTTTTCATTGTTTATTCCTTTTCCTTCCATCCCTCCTTCCTCTTCCTTCTTCCTCCTCTCTTTCTTTCTTTCTTTCCTTTCTTCCTTCCTTTTTTCTTTCTTCCTTCCTTCCTTCTTTTCTTCCTTCCTTCCTTCCTTCCTTCCTTCCTTTCTTTCTTTTTCTTTCTTTCTCCCTTCCTTCCTTCCTTCTTTTCTTTCTTTCTTTTTTAAATAAGAAAGGCATTAATATTAAGGAAGCCAGGGAAAGACTTCTTGCATAAGGTAGAATTTCAGCTGAGACTTGAATGAACTAATGTTCAGACGGTTTCCCTGAAATATGCACTGGTTATCTACTCTGAATAGTTCCACCCTAAACGTAAGGAAAATGATCCTTGTCCTCTCTACCTTGTTAGGTACTTGTGTAGATTAATTAAAGTTCATTTTACACTGACCTTCAGCTGCTAGATCAATATAGGGCAATACTATGATTATCTAATCAGAGCTAACACTGAGAAGGACCAGTAATAATAAGCTAGATTCTTGGGGTCCCAAATGCAGCCTTTTAACTTAGCTCCTACATACCTGTACCACCACCACGGGCAGTACCTCATTTTTACCAACATTTCCTTTTCTGCCTTTTTTTCTTTTGTTCTTTATTTAATCCTCTCATCTTTCCCCTTACCCTCTTCTTTCAACATTCTGCTTTCTGCCTCTCCTCTTCTCTGCCTTATCCCAATTCTTTTCTCTACGGCCATACTGCCATGTTCCTTCTTATAATGCTTTTGCTGCTTTTAATCTTTTTCTCCTCCTTTTCTTCATATCTTTCCTGACACCATCACTTTAGGTAAAGCCCTCTGTTTGACCTACTGGGCTCTTCTCTAACACAAGGAAACCTTTGAATTCTTTGCTAATGGGAGAGTTTATATATCTTGGATCTGTCTCTACTTTTTCCTCTTTATTCTCCTCCTTCTCCTCTTCCCACGATGTTCCATTTGTACCTGCAGCAGGCTAAGGCCTAGAAAAAGTCAGTAAGACCACAGGGAATCAGGTTAGAGCAGAAAACTGTAAGCTATGGTGACAAGAGGCTTGAATATGGTTAGTTGAAGCAATAAAAGTAATCAGAGATTCAAGGATGAGAATTTGGTATTGGGAAAGGTCCTAGGACAGCAGCTTTTGGTGATGGTTTAGTAGATTTCATTATGGGATGATAATTAACCTGATCTCTAAAAAAGAGATATAGAAGGGAATCAGAGCAAAGCTTTAGGGAAGGACAGCAGCTTTAGAGTCAGATAACCTGAATGCAAATCCTGCCTTTGTATCTCACTACCCTAGTCACCCTCGGCAAATTATTTAACCTCTCTGGGCCTCAGTTTCCTTAGCTGTAAATTGAGAGTTTTCTAGATGTCTTCTTAGTACTTTTTAGCTCTACTTCCATAACACCATGAAAAGAAACCCATAATATTATCCATGATTCTAGTCACGGTATCTCAGAGACAATACAATGGAAAAGCCGATTAATAATGGCAGTTTTTTTTGTTGTTCAGTTGTGTCTGACTCCTTGTGATTCCATGGGATTTTCTTGGCAAAGACACTAGAGTGATTTGTCATTTCTTGCTCCAGTGGATTAAAGCAAACAGGTCAAGTGACTTGCCCAGGGTCACGCAGCTAGTAAGTATCTAAAGCCAAATTTGAACTCAGGTTTTCCTGACTCCAAGCCTAGTGACCTATTTACTGCTCCACCTATCTGCTTCTTCCTATAAGGAAGTAGGAGATGGAAAAGAAAGATGCTGAAGGAAATGATCTTTTCCTTTGAGTTCAAAAAGTAACAGGGGCATGCTGGGACATTGCCTTTGCCATAAGGAAGTGGGGGAGAGAAGGGGAAAATGTTGCAAAAGTGAGGAAAACACTGATGTAGTGTCATTCTCCTTTGTGTCATTTTATGTGCTCCCTCTGGGGAATCAATTAAAACAGTGCTAATTTATGGGTCTTAATGAACAAGGTATTATGCAAACTGTGTATAAGCAATGAATGCTTCTTCAATTGGAGAATGCTCAAAAAGCACAGTCACCTAATCCAGAGACCTACTGCAGTGTTCCAAAAAGACATGCAACCAGGCATAGAAAATTATCGAGATCCTTTCTCCTTCTCACTTTGCTTCTCTGAAACATTTTTCCCTTCCCTCCCCCACTTCCTTATGGTAAGGGCACCTCCCAACCTGGCCCCTGTTGCTTTTTGAGCTCAAAGAAAGAAACCCTTGCCTGCTTTAGCATCTTTCCTTTATCTCTCCTTCCTAACCTGTCTTTCCCCTTCAAGAACTGAGCTGAAGTACTCCCAGGGGGGCACAAAAATTGCCTTTGGAATCACATTCTTCAGTAGCAAATGATGGGCCTTGGATTCCAATATTCTTTTCTAGGATAATTGTTGTAGCATAAGCTCCCTAATAGAGTATCCAGAATCAAAGAGATTTAAGCAGAAGTGTCCTTAGAGCCTAAGCTCTACTGTCTAGCCTCCTTTCAGAAGCAAAATCCATGTGATTTTGTAGTTGTCATTCCCCTTTCCAGACTGAGCCTGGGATTTCTGACAGGGTTTGTATACAAGATATTGTCAATGGACTCTGTTTGGCCTGAAACTAGGAAGTCATTACTGACTTGACATGCTTGTTGGCAGAAGACCGAGGCTCCAACCGAGCCCTGATCAGCCAGAATCCAAGGATGTCTGACTTGCCACCCAAACAGTTGGCGGTCTGAGTCACTTTGTCAATTTTGGAGCAGAAAATTGAAATATTAAATTAGATCATTATCCTTTGCCTACAGTGGGGGAAAACAGCCATGACATGCTACTATGTACAGAACATCTCCCAAATGGTCTTTAGCTAGTCAATCTTGTTTTCACTTCTTTCCTTTTTGCTATGGCATTGTCAGCCAATTACATGACACTGTGTATCTTTGCTACCAAGAAGACGCCCTTGCTCAAGATGCCAACCATCCTCTTCTTCCTTCTATTCCTCCTTATGTTTTACCTTCCTCTTGCTCCTCTATACCTTCTGTCGTCTCTTCCTCTTCCATTCCATTTCTAGGCTTCTCTACATTCACTCTCCCTCCTATTTAAGAGAGGAGATAGGTGACAAGAGGAAAGGAAGGGTGGGGGCAGGAGGAATAGACCAATACAGGGTTTTAGTTCTCTAAATTAGGTGGAATCTTGTATTTTATAAGGCTGGCCTGCTGTCCTAAAAAAGCCACATTAGCTAACTGAACAGAAATAAGATCAGAATAGGATTTATAAGCTAGAAGAACAGAAATCAATTAAGAAACTAATGGTCAAGATGAAGGTAAAGAAAAGGCACAGGAACTGGGAAAGCTAAAGGGGAGGAGATCGTGAACAGAGGGTAGAAATTTCAGAGTTCAGGATCCTGAATGTTTAGAAGGGTATTTTTGTGATTCTGTCTCAGACATCACCATCTGACAGGTGAAGTATAATAGAGAAGGATGTCACATTAAGTTGAAGAAATATGAAATGGTGAGGACAGAGTGTTAGATAGGTCATCAGCACATACATCAAAGCCACCAAAAAATATTGACAGGAAAAAAAAAACAAAGAAAACATAGAATAAAAATTGATGTGGCCATGGCCAGTAATTAAAAGCAATAAGTATCAGAAGAGGTTGCAGCAGTCAAATGACCTTCAATTCAATATAGTATACTAATTTACTAAACATTAACTGGGCACAAAATTTTATTCTAAGCACTGAGATTGATTAAAAAATTTAGATAGTTGACATTTATAAAGCACTTAATTATTGCAAAATATTTTATGTGCATCATCTACTTCTATCCTCACATCTCTGAAGAAAATAATATAAGTATTATCCTTATTTTATAGACGGAGAAACTGAGGCCCAGAGAAGTTAAGAGGCTTGTTCAATATCACACAGCTAGTTTGTATCCAAAGCAGGATTTGAATGCAGATCTCTGCTTATTTCAAGTCCAATATGCTTCCAAATTATATTATATATTATATATACCATGCTACTTCTCAAATAAAATATTATCCCTACATTCCAAGAACAAATAGTCTGGTTGAAACGTATAGTACATGTAGAAATAACAATACTGTGTGATAACAAGTCATGAGTGTGTTAGATGCAAAACAAAAATTCTTCAAGGGATAAGGAGAAAAATATAAGTAACAAATGGGGTGGTGTGGAAGGCTTCATGTAAACAGTAGCATGTGAGTTGAGCTCTAAAAGTAACTCACAGAAACACATAGAAATTCAACAGAAGAAGAGGAATGCTTTTCTAGGTATATGGAACAGTGTAGCAAAAGCATGAAGGTGGGAAATGCTTGGTAGAGAATAGTTCCAAATGATTGGAGTACAGAGACCATAGAAGGGAATGGTATAAGGAAAGGCTGGAAAGAAGAATGATGCCAGATTCTTGGAGGGCCCTGTAAGCCATACAAGAGGTTAAACAGCACTTTGCTCAGCAACAGAGATTTCAGAACCAAAGAATGACTACATAGATGCATAAAATGATTGGTCTGGCAGCACTATAAAGCTTGGATTGGGAGTTGAGAAAGAACATTGGGATACTATTTCAATAGTTCAAACAGGTGGTAATGTGAGGTATTGCTTGTGGGATGGCAGAGAAATTCAAGCAGAGTAGTTATAGATATGAGAGATACTGTGAAGTTAAAATCAATAGCATAAATTTTAAAAGAAAGCTTTGGGGAGTTAGAACATGGAAGTTGAGAGCAAAGGCTATGTCGATTCCACTTTTAGGATCTATGAGTCAACTGGAAAAGGAGTGACCAACACTCAAGAAGGCTGTGGGAGCTGTCGAGTACTGAGTAGAAATCAAGATTTGAGAAATTCAAGGAAGTTAAAGAGGTTTCTAACAGGAAACCTTGAGAATAAAAGGGATTTTGTCAGTGACAGATTAGGAGTTCCAAAGGGAATAATGGAAGAGGCGGGCAAGGAATGGTAAGACTATCCCCAACCACATACTCTATGATCTAATTATAATGGCCAACCTATTGTCCATTACATAAAACATTCTATCCCTCTTTTCTCTGCCTTTCAACCATTGTCCCCAATTCCCAGAATGCTCATCCCCTTTACTTTCAACACAACATTCCCTTTAGTTACTAATACCTTCCATTCTGAGATCTTTTATATATTTCGCATTATATCTTTTATGAACCTAGTTGTTGTTATTTTTTAAATGTCTTCCACATTAGAAGTCAAGCTCTTTCCTCAACAGAATTAGAAATATTTTTGTCTTTCTTTGTATCTCTAGCACTTAGGACAGTACCTTGCTCATAGTAACTGCTTAATAAGTGTTTTTTGGGGAAAAAAATGAAAGGAGAATGGTAGGTAGCACAAATGGATAAAAGGCATTAGAGGAATGGGAAATTACAAATTAAACAAAAGCAGCCTGACCTTCATGAGGAAGGGAAAATGCAAAGCAGGTTAGATGACTGGTAGTCAGGTTAGTGTGACAAAGATACTTCCAGAGTCTGGCCCCTTAAGATGTGGAATTCCCTATGGAATCCTGGATAGGGATTTACTATAGCAAACCTGTAAAGGGACAAAAGGGTAATGTGAATGCCTTTCTTTCTAATATCAGAACATGTACCGAGTATTTAAGGAATGGGAGGTAGCACAGTACGATGCAATCAGCACTGGATTTAGACTCAACAGATATATGTTTGAATCCCAGCTCTGCCATATAACTATATGACCTTGGGCAAATCATTTAGATTCTCTGGGACTTCATTTCCTCATCTGCAAAATGAGAAGGTTGGACTAAGGTTCATTTTAGTTCAAAATCTAAGATCTTATGCTGTAAAATGCCCAAAGTAAATCTTTGGAAGCATATGCTACACATTTCATGAGGTCAATAAGACAACAAGAATTTATTAAATGTTTACTCTTTGCCAGACACTGCTGTGTTCTGAGGTATAGTATTAAGCCAAAGTTCTTATAGGGTAAAATCAGGGAGGAAGGCCAATAGATTGAATCAATTAACAGAGACTTATTAAGCACCTAGTATGTGGCAGGCACTCTTCTAGGCCCTGGGGATATCAATACAACAAAGGAACCACTCCCTGGCCACAAGGACCTTCCATCCTAAATCTCAGTCTATGAGTCCCTATCCAGCTGAGGCATTGTTTCTGCATCTCAGACCATTGTGGACTATGGCTGTCTGGGAATTGTAATTATCGTCATTAAAAACAAGTTTTGGTATCTTGAAGAGCCAGCCGGGAGATGGCCACTTGTCAGAGCTTTAGCCTTTTGAGAAAGTAGTGCTATAATAGGCCATAAAATTGTCCTAACCCCACTTCCCTAAGCTGTCATGTGCTGCTGGATCGATACATCTCTGGCACTTTGTACTCCTAGCTAATGGGCCTGCCTGCAGTAGCATCTCTCCACTGCTGCTGCTGCCGCCAGATAGTGCTCAAAGGACTAATAAAGACGGCCTAAATGTGAGAGGCACCCAGCCAGGGGCTGAAAGAAGGGCAGAGGAAATAGAAAAGATTGAGGAGCATGTGAGAGACAGGAGGAAGAAATAAACCAATTTGGACAGTAAGGTGCCAATCTTGTCTTAATATCAGTCTGAATCAGGGAAGAGCAATGAGTGTCGAAAACTTGCTGATGGCAGAAGGGAGACAAAACCCCCAGTGGCTTTCTCCTGAGAACTCCTGTCACCAAAAGACCCAACTAACATTGTACCTAATTTGTGTCCTCTGCACTTCCCAGAATTCAGCTTAGAGGTCTCTGAATTTTCTCTGCAACCTTTTAAAGCATAATAACTTTCCCTGAGCCTACCACAACATATGTTTGAGACTAAGAACACAGGAATATGTCATTTCTCATAAAGGTCAAAAGGGTGTTGTGACCAGTGAAGAGCTAAAGTGACATTTGCATTTAGGTGACAAACAAGCTCATTCCTTCTAGGTAAAGGCCAGGCCTTTTTCAAAGATGTGGAAGCAAGGTAGGATAAAGGCTGCCCTCTTCAGCTACCTCTGGGAAAGTCCAAGAGAGATACCTCATAGCTATATCAGTCCACAGTAGGTCACCTGGCATTGCCTTTTAAAAATAAAATCAAGGTTCCAGATTGAGGAGTAGAATTGCAAAACCACATTCCCCTCAAGAACATAAAGCTGGAACTTTTTCCTTCATATTCATTCAGTGACCAACTTGCTTGGATGGGACCAACGGTCAGAGAAAGGGATGGAATAAAGTACAGTCAATGTTTGGGGGATTTTTCCTGATTTAACCAGCAGCCTCTCATCAATAATTGAGCATAGATTGAAATAAATTGAATTCTAGGGGCAAGAAATCCCCAACCTCCAAACTTACCAGTCATATGTAAAGTCATGGCAGCAGCAGCAGCAGGAATTTTAGGACTGACAAGCCTATCTTCATCCTAAGATAAAAGATAAGGCAGCAGTTTTGGCATACTACAAAAGGACATTGCACTGGGAATGAAGAGACATGAATTCTTCCTTGGAACCAGAGGACTTCGGGCAAGGTGCACAACCTCTCTGTACCTCAGTTTCCCCAAGATGACCTTTAAAGTTCCTTCAGGCTCCAAAATTTTACAATGATTGATAACCTCTATAGATAGCGGTAGAGTGCAATTGTGTCAAATTCAAATAGAAACCGGGGCCACTAAACTGTACATAAGGATGCCTGAAGATATTGACTTAGAAAACCACGTATTAACATTAGCTATGTTTTATTATATTTTATTTATTGTGTTAAATTTTTCCCATATACATTTTAATCTGGTTTGTCCCTTCTCTCTCTGGTATAGTGGATAAAAATGCTGGCTGGGAAACAAGGCAGAGCTGGATTCAACCCTGTCTTCTTATACCTTCTGGTTGTGTGACCCTAGGCAAGTCATTGTCATAAGTCACAAGACTAAGAGTTGTAAACAAGGTAAGGATCTTACTTGGTAGAGCAAGTTTCCTTATCTGGAAATTCATTCTACACAACGAAAGATCAGGTCCAGTCCCTCTCCAGGCACTTCACACACAAAAAATAAAATACAACTTAATGTCAGATCGTCCTTGTTACAGTCAGTCACCTATGCTCAGAATCTTTGGCTCTTATTGCCCCATCACCTCTCTCATCCAATGAGTTACTCACTACTCTTGATTCTACCTATTTAATCACTCAAAAACACACACTCTCCTTTCTATTCCCACGCCTATCTTCCTCTTACAGACATTGATTAGTACTATTCTAACAATTTCCTAACTGATCTTGTTTTTCATCCATTCTTCGCACTGATGTGAAATTAATTTTCCTCATGCATAGATACGATTATGTCAATCTTCTAATCAAGCCTCTGTAATTTAATGCCTCCTTTTCCCTAACAAATAAAGTCCAACTCCCCCTAGCCTGGCAGGCAAAGTCCTTATCATTTCTCAAACTTCTTTTTATGCTACTCCTTCTCAAATATATTATGCTTTAGCCAAAGGAGACCACTTATTCTTGACTACCCAGTGCTTCCTTCCCTCCATGATTACATAATGCTCTAACCTAGATCTGGAATCCTCAATCACATTCACCTTTTCAAATCTCATCCAACTTTGAAAAATTCACTTAACCTTTTTTAAGCACCTACTGTGTACACCAATATGATGAACACCAAGAGAGAGATGAGGTTTAGACGGACCATTGTCCTTGACTTAAAGGAACTTAGAAGCTAGCAAGAGATATGAAACATGAAAATCATTATAATATAAAATAAGACATAATACTAGGTGACAAGACCACGGGGCAATTATAAAAAGCAGACAGCTACATGGCACAGTGGATAGAGTGCCAGGAAGACTCACCTTCCTGAATTCAAATCTGACATCAGACACTTACCTATTTGCCTCAGTTCCTCATATGTTTAAATAAAAATGACCTTTTTCTGGAGGAGGATTGTATGCTTCATCATTAGTCCTTTAGGATTTTCTTGGATCATTGTATTGCTGAGAAGAGCTAAATCATTCACAATTCTTCATCAAACAGTATTGCTGTTACTGTGTATAATGTTCTCCTGGCTCTTTTCACTTCACCTTGCATCAATCAGTTCATGTAAGTCTTTCCAGGTTTTTCTGAAATCATCTTGCTTATCATTTCTCATAGCATGATAATATACCATTATAATCATATATCACAACTTGTTTAGCAAATCCCCAATTGATGGGCATCCCTTCAATTTCCAATTCCTAGCCACCACAAAAAGAGCTGCTATAAATATTTTTTTTACATATAGATCCTTTTCTTTATACTTTTTTATGTCTTTGGGATATAGATCTAGCAATGGTTTTGCTAGATCAAAAGGTATGCAGTTTTATAGTCCTTTGATATTGTTTGAATACAGACTGAAGAATGTTATTTTCCCCTTTCATTCTATTTTCTTTTATTCAAGTCTTCTTGTACAAAATGACTAATATGGAAATGTTTTACATGGGGAAAAAATGACCTGGAGAAGGAAATGGTAAACCACTTCAATATTTTTGCCAAGAAAACCCCAAATGGGGTCACAAAGAGTTAGACATGACTTAAATGACTAAACAACAATGCTCCTGTGATGACAGAAGTTCTGTCCCATTCATAATCTAAAAAGCTAAAGAGAAAGCGGAAATGTGGCACATCTCTCAAGCAACACAAAAGGGAACTGATGGACTCAAGATAAGAGACATACAGAGGGAGAGGGAGACTGAAGAGACAAAAAAAGTGAAGAAAGAGTTTCTCCCAATGTATGGCAGAGCTTGGCCTATTCCTCTACTCTAAAAAAGGATAAACTAAGCAAAGTCCCTGCCTGTAACAAAAGGTTGAAACAGAAAAAAAGCACAAGCTTTCAAGAGGTCCAATGTTTATTGGTACCCCATGTGCAGAACTCATGCTATACAAGGTTCCCAATTCCTAATTCCTGCAATTTAACCTAAAGTTTGACCATAGTGAATAGACAAAGCTAGTAATGGAGGCTTCATTTTCTTGTCTATTAGGAGTTTTGATTCAATGGCATTTTCATAGATAGCAATCAATATGTATTAAGTACTTAATATGTATCAGGCACTATTCTAAACACTGGGCTACAAAAAGAAGCAAAAGACAATCCCTGTTCTCAAGGAACTTATATCTAAAGTTTTATCATGCTCCCTGACACCCCTCAAAGTGAAAATGAATAATTCTAATAACTTTAAGCAGAAGCCTTAGAAGACCTAAAATGGTCCAATATGCCTGCCAGCCAGGCACTCTATTCCCCAAATTTTATAGATTCCTTTCCCAAATTCAGTACTGCCCATCCCAGTTTCATGAGCTTCATTTAATTATTCTTAGCTTTGCCCTCTTCTTAAATCTCTAGGCTTTGTTTTCATTTCATTTCCTCTCCAACCTATGGCTACCATTGGCACCCTGTCCTGTCAATAGAATCAACAAATGAGACTCTACCTTTGTATTAACTCATTGCTTCTTCCATACCTAAGGAGATATGTAATCTCATAGATACAGAGAACATACTGATACTCCCTCCAACTGGGCAGATTCGCTCCTATTCAAGAGTCTGGTCACCCTGTGCCTCTGATCTATAACAAACTGTACTCCTCCTACAACACTCCCCTTCTAAGGTTTCCCAGATTTCTTTGGTACATATAATTTTTTTCTTTTGTCCAGTATTCAACACTTCAGAAATCTGTGATTCCATATGTGTTTTCTCCACCAGTGTAGATTACACACTTGTCATCCACACCTTGTAACTTAATAGATGTTTTTCAAGAGTTTTCAGGGCTGAAATTAATTAATGATCATCAGTCCAGGTGATCAGTGAGTCTGTCTTAGAATGTTAGTTTTTTCACTTGGTAAAAATGGAACCATGGGCATTACAGAGGCATCCCTGGAAACACTTTAATACTCTAGATAATGAGTTGTCCTGTTGGGTCTGAAAAGCAGAGGGGTGAATCCCCTAATGGATCTCTGAAAGATTTCCCCCCTCCAAGGGAGACCTGTGAAGAGGAAAAGAAGAGAAAGAATGAAGAGAAGAGATAAAGGAGAGATGTCAGGGAACCAGCAGACATCATCCAACTGGGAGCAGCTCCCTCAGGGTCAGGCCAGCTGTGGTGGTGTTTATCCTGGGCCTAATTCTGGCCTACCAGAAAGCTTCTCCAGATTTATCTAGGCTTGTCATAGGTATCACAGACAGAGTCTAAAAGGAACTTAGAGACCATCTACTTACTCCAACCCAACCTCCATCTTACAAATGAAGAAACTGAAGACCACCAGCTTCGATAGCTAAATAACAGAGTGGGGATTTGAACTCAGATGACAAAGTTCATTACTAATAACATTCTCCAAGCCTTTCCAGTTTGGTAAGGCCTACCACACTCATGCTCCTATGGCAAAACTTTCAAAAAACCAAGGGCATCTGTATGCAAATCAGGCATCACAGTAAAACTTCAGTGGAGGTCTGCAATGTATTAGTTTATATCAAATAAGAAGAGGAAGAGACAAAATCCATAGTTGATAGAGTGCTGGTCTCAGAACCAGAAAGACCTAGGTTAAAATATGACCTTTGGTTCTGTGACCCTGGGCAAGTCTATTAACTTTTTAGTGCTCTGGGCAACTAACACTCTTAAATGCAGAATATGTGTTGCTTTGCATTGATATAGGGAAATTCACCTGGAATTCTCAACACAAATGAAATCACAGCACCAGTTCAAAACAAAAACTCAAGTATTTCAATTAATGAAAATGTATAAAACAAAAAGAAGCAAATATGTGGTTAGTATAAAAGCTGAGAGAAAGAAAAAGAGAGAGAGAGATCTCATATCTACACAAACATGCAAACCTACAACCCACACACACATAAATTTATATTCTAAAACTATTACAAAATCAGTTCTTTTTTTAAAAGTTTCTAACCTCTAAGACAGGTTGATAGAAATAAAGAAAAAAGAAAGAAAAAATCTACCTAGGTCATATGACTGTTGCCAGGGAACTCATATTTAAATGATAAATTTTTGTAGATCTATTTTCACCATTTCGATATTGATTCAATTAATTAATCAACACGTATTGATTAAGCACTTACAAAGGGCCATGTTTGAGGGTTGGGGGAGAAAGTTTAGGCCTCCAGAAGGGAAGGGGGGGAAATCAAATTAATATAAGATTAGTTTTTCACTTTTCAACCCATTGTTTTGGCATTGTATCAATATATCCATTAACTCATTAATAGCCCTAGTAATAATATTCAATTGAGAAAAAATGTCATTACCTTCTGAGTATAGATTGCATATTAATAATAGGAAAACAACTTGCCAAGGTGAGTGAACTAAAGACCCCATTGGGGGAAAATATCACTTCCACAAATATTGTATGGTGTATTGATATAAACTAGAACAGATTAAATTTCTAATAAAATTGCCTGGCCTTATGTAAGATTAGAAAGATTACTATATATTTGAAATAGGGTTCTATATTCTTAAATTAGAATGAAATTTGAGTCTTTAAGTGTTTTTAAAATAATCCTTGAGATATATTTGGTTTGCCAACAATGGTACATGAAGTATCAAACCCAGGGAGTTTTGCACACATCACAATTATCTCCATATGTATATGCTATCCTGACAAATAATGTATATTTTCCCATATGGTGTTGAATGTTAGCTTTTAATTTACCTCTTAATTTTTAATTAATTTTAAATTACATCCTAAATGAAGCCTACAGGAAACTAATTTGCATGTTTATTTGCATATCTGTAAACACACTACTAGCATTGTTTATTTAGCCCCAGCCCCTGTGACTTGAAGAGTTTTCCTTCACTCTATGTGACCAGTAAAATAAACTTAAAAATCTCTAAGACTTGGCAATGGCAATTAAAATCCAGGATGAATGGTTCCTAATTATTTTCTTTCTACTGAGACTATGCTGGGTTCCAAGAGGCCATTGTCAATGGAAACAAGTCAAGGCTTTTGTTTTCATAAGGAAACATATCTGCTGTACTTTGTAGATGCAATATATGCTTTTTGCATGTTGGGTTTTATATAGTTCTCCATTCCTCTGATTCCATTTGTCATGGATCCCAAATCAGAAAATGTTTTATCCTGACTGCTCCCCTGGATTCATTTCTTCCAAATGTAGTCATATAGCAGCAAAATTGAGTAAGAGCCATATTCTCTTCAAAGAGGCATTAATGACACTAATGCTTTGCCTTCTCATCTAAAGAAAAAACATGTATAGTTTTCAATAACTTGATACACATGCCCCTTGGGTATCAGGAGCAAACAGATTTATAAGGAAAGGATCAAATGGCTTCCAGGCACACAAGTCACAGCACAGGACAAGGCTGGGAATTATCTATCCTAGAATCCTTTTCACTTCAGCACACAAGCAGAAGTTTTATTGCATCATCTTTTGGGAGGATCTTGCCCTGAGATTACTAAATAAAGAATAGTGCCACATGAAAATGAGAGGCTGAGGAGTATATTGAATGACTTTCATAAAACAGAGCAAGGATGAGTGTTCCAGAAAAGATTGGAAGCTAGAGCAAACAAGAGGCTAAACAGACATTTCAGGAAACTATACCATAGAGTGATTTGCAGGCCTCCTGCTCAATCATTGCCACAGCCTTGCTTCATAACAGTAGCCTGCAGTAATCACTGTTTATGGGTCAAGAAGCTAAAGAGAGATTCTGGCTACTATTGGCCACAAGCAAGAAGCAAATTCCTTCATCAAGGGATCCATTTAAGTCACTTCTGTGCTGCTTCCTTAGGATGCCCTTTTCACTGATGAGTAGCATTTAATCAGGTGGAAGTTACCCATTTTTACACCTCTAATAGGAAACACGCCTACTTAGACTGAGTGCAGAAGTTTTCTCTGAACACAGTCAAACCATAAAGGCAAGTGAATATAGGGATGAAAATCATGTTTGTGCCTTCCAGTGAACAGACACCAAGAGGTACTACTGTAATGTGTCAGACTCCAAGCTCCATGACAAATTGGGATAAAAAAAAAAGCTCTGAAAAACTAGACTATGGAAGAATAGACTGCAGCTCTCCTGATTCCCAGCCTAAAAGGACCAGCTGCTCCCTTGTTTTGATAAATCTCTATGATTACACTATTAAGAGGTAGATTTTTTCCTTCATCTAAGTGTTTATCAAAATCAAGCTGGCCCTCAAAGGACTCCATGTGATATGAAACATGTCAAGATGATGGTCTCTGTAGTTGGATCATCATCACACAATCAATCAATCAACAGCAAACATAGCTATATTTTACCCAGAAAAGAGAAAGGAAATATCCTTTCTCTTGGTATGACCAGGGAACATTTTTTTCAAGGCAATCCCTGGTACATCAATCATTTGGCCAGGCCATTGGTAAGGCATGAATCCAAGGTGCAAATCTATGATATCTATTATCTGAAAAAGCAAGGAAACTATGGAAGTGATTCCTGGAGTAGGTGAGATAATGCACCAGATGACCTCAAAGGTCTTTTCCCACTCTAAGAGTTGATGATGTTCTGTTACCAGAACCACAAAGAGATGTCCTGTCAAAGCAGATGGGTAAGAACTTGAAGTATGTAGGAGAGGGGATAGGATAAGTAGGATTAACAAATGCCAATTATTTCAAGATTTTATATGGTACGGGATGGGATAGCTTATGAGACAAAGAGAGATGAAGATTCCTCCACTCAGGGAAATCCAGTGACTCCCCATTGCCTCTAGGATAAAATGTAAGCTCTTCTGGAAGTAAAAGTCATTCACCGTCAGAGTCTAGCTTATATTTCTAGAAATATGTTAATATAATCCTATTTATTCCACATATTCTACATTTTACCTCCTTTCTTCTGAACATTGAACTCAAATACCTTGTTTCTATATACTATCATTGATTATTTCTTGAAAAATTCCAATACTGGATTACTTCCTCCATCTACTCCCTTCACTCCTATTCATTTACTGCTCCTATTCACAAAACTGGAGAAAAATAACAAAACTCTGCTGATATCTAGCATTTTGTACAGTACAAAGTGCTGTATATATGTAATCTCATTTGATTGGGTCTGCTACAAATTCATACCACCTAATCTCATGAGGACAGCAAGATAATTTTCTTCAGTCTCCCTCAGTGGATTCACTATCTCAGGACAGTAGCTATTCTAAACCTCTTCATCCCTCCTCCACCCTCCCACAGTACCCCTTTCCCCCACAATCTCAGCTAAGGCCCCTCACTTTATACTTAACCCCCCCAAAAAACCTGAGACCATTAGCTGAGAGCACTCTCTTATCTACTCCATCTCACAAGACTCAAACATCTTCCATTACTATCTCCTCTATTCATAACTCACATGCAGAAGTGACCCATTCCTTTGCCAATTTACCCTCTATTTAGGCATTGATCCTATCCCCTCCTGACCTTCTTAGTAATTTTCAATCTTTTCTGATCTTTTAACTCCTTCCCACTTGTCTATAAACATTCTCATGTCCTGCCCACCTTTTAAAAAAAACAAATCCTCACTTGATCTGACCATGCATGCTAGTTATCCATCTATTTCTCCTCTCTTCTCAGCTGTTGTTGTTGTTAATCCTTTGTTTTCAAGGAGAACCAATGACATCACAAGGGTTATGTTTTGAAATGGAAGAATTACATTTAAGTGAGGCAGTCATCAGCCTCAATCTCTCTTCCAGAGTCATCAAAGTCCAGTGGCAGGACAAAAGTCATGACAAGTGGCCATGGCCCAGTCCTTCTCAGCTAAAAACCTCAAGAAAGTCATCTACTCTAGGCATATCCTCTTCCTCTCTTCTAAACTCTGCAATCTGGATCCCAACTACACTGGTCTGTCTGCAAATACTGGAACAGGACACTCCAACTTCTGTCCACCTGTACTTGTGCTGGCTTTCCTCTAGACTTTGAATGTTCTCCTTCCTTATTCCTGTTTCCTAGCTTCCCTGGCTTCCTTTAACATTTGCCTCAATGGAAAGAGAAAAATAACTGAATTAATGTTTTGCTTCTGTCTTCAAGGTGGAGAGTCTGTTATATTTTGGTGATTGAGCACCATGCAGGTGTATTTATAGTGACCATGGGCACTGTTAATATTGCACTGGTGCTACAAAAGGGATCTGCAGCTGGAGAGGCTGAGAAAAGGTCTACTGCAGAAGGTCAAATTAGAGGTAAGCTGTGTGTGTGTATAAATATATCTCTGTGCATACACATATATTTATACACATTTAGGTAGATAGATATGTCTCTTATACATACATAGTAATGAGAATGCTCTCCTCTCCATTGCAATGGGAGTTCCTAGAAAGTAGAGACTTTATTTTCATCTTTTTTTATATTCCCCAACAGTTCCTGGGCACATAATAAGTGCTTAGTAAATGTTGTGTTTGTTTTTTATATGACTGACTGCAATGTTCTTCCTAGTCAACCTTTACTAGGGATTACATGTATCTTAGCCCCCTTGAAGGTTCAATTCAGGCACTGCTACCTACATGAGATCCTTCTGATCAGTCAACCCAATTGTTAGTACTTGCATTCTGTTAATGACATATTAAATCTCCTGTTCATGGCTTCATAGAGGTAGAAGTAGCATAAAAAGCCAAATATCATTTATTTTGCATATACTTTGCATTTATTTATTGATGTTTCCTCCAACTTGATTTTCTTAACCTGAGTTGAAATCTGGCCTTAAGATATTTACTATCTGTGTGACCCTGGACAAGTCACTTAACCTCAGTCTGTCTCAGTCTCCTCATCTGGAAAAAGGGGAGAATAATAATTCAAAGGGCTATTGTGAGGATCAAAGGATCCAAGGGAAAAAATATTCGTTAAGCACTTAGCACAATGCCTAGCACATAGTGGGTATTTAATAGATGTTTATTCCCTACAGCCTTCCCTGTACCCCCTTCCTTGAGAACAGAAAATTTTTTTTTCTTTGTCAGTTAGTTAATAAACATTTATTAATTGCCTTCTATGTTCCAGGCACTGTGCTAAACACTGGGGATACAAAGAAGACAAAAGACAGTCCCTGATCTCAAGGAGCTCCTAATCTAATGGAGAAAAACACATCAATAGAAGCTGAGGGGGAGGAAGTACCCTGTATGGGGGCATGATGAAGTTTTGCAGTTAGGTGGGAAAAGATGAGATGGCTGTCTCAGGCACCCTCCTTAAATGGAGGATCTGGGATGTCCACCCTCGACTTTCTCCAATCAGAAGGAGGGAGGAGCTTGGGAGCAAGGAGGACCAAGGAGGGAAGAGATTTGAAGTTGCTGGGATCTGGCAGGAAGAGAATTTCTGGGGACAAAGATAAATTTTGGGAGGGGGCGGGGCAGGATTGGTGAGAAATGCATTTTTGCATCCCTAATGCAGAGCACAGTGGTTGGCACAGAGGTCGATGATTTAGGACTGGAAGGGGCTTTAGAGATAATCGACTCCAATCACCTCATTTTACAGATGAAGTCTGAGGACACCAAGTGATTTCCCAAGGTTAAAAAGTAGTTTTAGGTGCTTAATAAATTGTTGAATTAAATTGAATTGAATTTAACTAAATTGAATTGAATCAAAGATCAGTCTAGGAGGGGACTGGGGGAGGGATGTAAAGGGAGATAAGGAGGTAGAATAAACCTCAAGGAATTGAGAGAAAAGCACAGAAAACTTAGCAGAATGCCAAGCTTTTTAATTGCATTCCCTTAAAGATCTATTAAAGCTCCTGTTCATGGATTCATATAGATATAAGCAATGTAAAAAGCCAAATACCATATCTGTCCTGGTATTTCAAGGGAATTTAGACAAAGAGAATGTGTACATTAGATCTATATGTATATGTAATATATATTGAATGAGATTTACTTAATTTGGTTTCTTACTTTTCTAAATGATTTTTTTTAATTTTGAAATTGAGCCAGAAATATGAGTAAAATCAATACCTTCGAGTCTGACAGAAAAACTACAATTACTGAATGAAATCCTCCTGTTTCCTGGATTGGCACCTGCTATATGGGATGGTAACAATAAAGACACTTTTTTTTCAAGGGCATGTACATTATGGACTGAGAAGGTCAAGACCAAGCTCTCCCAGGAGGCAATAGAAGGTGTACACATAGCATAATGACCTACAAGGTCAAGGCAAGGCTCACAAGGCAAGGCCTACAAACTTACAAAGAGCAAAAGGGTTTTCAATTTCACTTTTCACCACCAATTAATGTTGATCTTCACATTGGAAGCTGAATAGTAGAGTGGAAAGAGAGCTGAACTTGGAGTCAGATTGGGAAAAGGAACTTGGAAAAGACTGGGTTTGAGGCCTGAATCTGATATTTCACTAGCTGTTTGACATGAACTGATTTATTTACCTCTCTGGAACTCCATTATCTAACCTGTAAAATGGTTCTAATAATTGTACCACCTACTTTGTAGGGATGTTGTAAGCTGTAAATACTAATAAAAATATGAGCTATGGGAGTGGCAAAGGCCATTACCCCTACTACATGGACAGCAAAGGAATAGAGGCTTACCTTGTGATTTCACTGCCATAGAGAGCTTCCAAAGGAGTAAACTCCCTCTAGCAACACAAGTCAATACTTTCTCTGCAATTTGTAATCTGACAGAGCTGCCTGGGGCACTTGGAGGATAAGTGACTTGTGTAGAGTCACACAGCCTATATATCTATACCAAGGTGTTGTGAGATGTGTTAAAGGATGTAAAAGCACTTTGTGGACCTTAAAGTGATATAAAGATGCCAGTTATTATTTTTATCATCATGATTATTAGCCTGAAGCCACCAGGCCTTCATTCTAATGATGATTATATTCCCTGAGCCTTCTACTATACTCTTGC
This sequence comes from Gymnobelideus leadbeateri, assembly GCA_011680675.1. NCBI lineage: Eukaryota > Metazoa > Chordata > Mammalia > Diprotodontia > Petauridae > Gymnobelideus > Gymnobelideus leadbeateri. Next base: position 787,864 of record WOXC01006861.1, read on the forward strand.
TGAGCTCAGGAAATGCTTATAAAGCAATACAAGGGCGTGCTGGTAAATGTTTAACAACCAGACCTAAAAGGCAATGGGGAGCAGAATATGTGCACGTGCATTTTTAAGTTGAATCTGCATTATTAACATTTTCTCAAGTCCAGACAATCAAGAAAAAATAAATCAACCCTGATTTTTAGTGGTTCTCTCAGAATGGTTAGAGCTGACTCCAGCACGTGTGTGTATGTGTGTGTGTGTGTGTATGTGTTTGTGTATGTGTAAAGGTGGTGAATAAAGATTAGGGTATTAGAGTGACACCCCTACAAGAAAATCCTAAATGGAATGCTATTAAGATGCCTTAAATTAGGCATTGGGATGTCCATGCAAAGTGCAAGATCAAGCAAGATCTTCCAAGATTGAAAAAGCATTGAGTTCAGTTCAGGCAAGAGACTATACTTTCCAAGGACCATCCTAGCTAAGTAAAGAAAAATGCACTGCCATTAAGTTCAGTGATGAATTCTTCAACCATAGCAACCTTGAAAACAAAATAGAAGATTATCTCAGTCCTGTGTGAGTCCCTACTGTTTATGCAGTGATTCTAAGCCCCCATGGAGAAATGAGGGGCAGGTTCAGCTATGCAGGGATTATCACCTGCATCTCGGGAGGGAGTACCCACGTGACAGATTCATCAGTATCAAACCTTTTATCAAACAGCTGAGGAAGAGAAGAGCAGATAATCTGTATAGCAAAAAAAAAAAATCTTCATAGGAAATTATTCATTCAGAGTTTAAATAGCAGCTCCCATAGACATTAAAGTGTTAGTTTACAGATCATTAACTACTTGACTGGAGAGGCTGGGAGGGGCAGAATAATTTTAGGCTAAATTGTTGGTTGCTAATTCTAATGTAAGACTCAACAAACATTCCAATTGACCTGCTCACTGCACAGGGCTAGGTGCTGGGCACCCAAGGTGAGCAAAACCCCAGTCCTGCCCTCAGATTGATCACAATCTAGTAAAAGGAAAAAGACAGACACACATACACACAGAGACATGCATACACACACCTTTTGTAAATGGCAATGTGTAAGTGCTACAGATAGAACATAATCACCTAAGGACAACTAGGTGATGCAGTGGTTATGAAAAAGAGCCTAGTTCAAATCCTGTCTCAGGCATTTGTGAGCTGTCCAAGCCTGAACAAGCTATTTATCTTCTCTCAATCTGTTTCTTCCTCTGTAACAAGAAGGGAATGAGCTCGACTGTCCTTTCTAGCTTGACATCCATTATCCTAGAGATCAGAGATAACTTCAGTTTTGTCTTTGCTTCTTTAGCACCTCAACACTTCCAGATGTTTAATAAATGTTTGTTGATTGGCAGATGGATTGACAGAAAAGAATATTGGATTTAAAGCCATAGGAACAAGTTTCAAGTTATAGCTCTTTCACACACTTTCTGGGTGTCTTTGGGCAAATCACTTAATTTTTCTGACCTCAATTTTCCAATCTGTAAAATAAAGGTTTTGACCATCTCAGTTCCCTTCCAGGTCTATTCTTATGAAAGAATACCAAGCAATACAATCCATACCCTTATGGTTAATTTCAAAAAACTGAATTTTCTTTTTGTGGCCTTTCCTTTTTTTCAGAATTTTTTATAATTTATTTATTTTTAGTTTTCAACATTCATTTCCACAAGATTTTGAGTTATAAATTTTCTCCCCATCTCTCCCTACCCCCTACCCCATAACAAGCCTACTGAATACCCCTTCCCCCAATATGTTCTCTCCTATATCCTCCCCCATGCCCCCTAACTTTCTAGTAGGGCAAGATAGGTTTCTATATTTGTGGCCTTTTCTACATGAAGGAAAGTATGTAAATAAAATGTATTTTCAAGCTCTTTGATTTTTTTTGCACAAATAATAATAATGATAGCTTGTATCTTTATGGGTCTTTGTGGTTACAAAGTACTTTGAAAGGCAGTGCGGTACAGCAGAAAGCTGTTTCTGGAGCCAGAAAACCTGAGTCCAAATTCTGATTATGACACTAATTATTTGGTTGTTTGGGCATTTCACTTAACATCCGTGGGCCCCAATTTCCTCCTCCCTAAAATGAGGTCAGAGTAGATGTCCTTCCAGGTCCCTCCTGGATTCAGATCTGTGATCCTGTAATTATCCCATTGATCCTAACATTAACACCTTCAGAGTCTCAATGACTTTGCCAAGGTCACACAGCCTGGGAACCAGTAGCCCTAAAACTCAAATCCAAGTCATAGGGTTATAAACTTAGTGCTTCCTCCTTCCATCCATTGGTGCAGAGATCAATGGGTCCACCAAAGGGAAGGCAAGGAGGGCATTAAAAAAAGCTGTCATTGCAAGGAGAGTCACAGAAAGTCAAGGTTATAGACCCTTGTCTGCCACTAATGTTCTGCCTGACCTTGGGCAAGTTCCGTTAGCTCGGTAGGCTTCAATTTCCTCATCTATTAAGTAAGAAAGCTGGACACTAAACGATCTGATTCTTTATTCTAATGTTCACGCCCCTGCCATCCTTCAGAACGGGAAGGACCATTCTCACCCCTAGGACAAAATGAGAGCTGCCCCACATTAGCTAAGGCTCAGGCCAGGCCTGAGTGCCAGAGGGAGAAAAGCTGGTGAGGCTTCAGTTTTTCATTATTTCCAAGAGAATCACAAACAACCAGTGATGTGTACTTGATGGGCAAAATGTCTTGGGCCCTATGTTATCTGAATAGAGAGGAGGCTAAGGCTCCCTTTTGTTCTCTGTAATAGCGGGAGTGGTGCGCCACCTTGTGGTCAGAACCGAGATATGGATTTTCATCTGCAGGTTTTGTTTAGTATTTTGTTTTTTTGTCTTTGGGGCTTTTTTTGACTTCTACAGGTAGCGCACACGTAATGAGGGCCCCAAACCAAAGCAGAGCTAACAACTAGTTTGCTCTCATTGTGAAAAGATGTGCTCCAAGCTTCTTTGTGGCTGAAAGATTTAGTGATGCTTTCTATAGAAATTCAGCATCTTTCCTCTAATGGATTTACCTTTTTTTTTTTTTCTGTCTATAAGAAATGTGCTTTGTGTCACCCTAGAGCCTAACATTATTAAACCTAAGGCCAAATGATGGGAATTTATTTTGCCTGACTACATACGTTTGTAATAGTGGAGTATGTTCTTCTTGCTTTTTCAATGAGCTATGTAGAGCACTTGGAAAGAAGAGGGAGAGAAGGAACATCTTTATTTGAAAATTTTTTTAATTTTAATTTTTCTAAGAAAAGAAAAATCTGGGGTCAGGGGATCTTACCTATTTAAAAGCAAATTCTTAAGAGCACTGAGACCTCACTTTAAATAGCTTGCCCTTCCACCATTGTACATCACCCTAAGTTCCATATCTAATTATATTTCATATTTAATAATCATCTTGCTTATTAAAATAACTCCTTGGGAGGTACACGAACACTTATTTGTAATGGATGCAGGTTTCTTTCCTTGACTTTTAAAGCTGCAATGGACCTGAGGAATCATCTAGGACAACCCATTCATTTTAGTGGAAACAGATGCAGAGGTTAAATAACCAGACATACAGCCAAGTAATAGCAGAGTGTGGGAGAAAGACTGTTGGATTTCTAGGAGGAATTGGGCTCTACCCAATTCTAGCTCCACCAATTACTGACTATGTGACCTTGAGAAAATCATTTAACCTTCTACTGGAGTCTCAGTTTTCTGTTAAATTAAAGAATTGGACCCAAGACATCCAAAGTTCCTTCCAATTGGCAAACAGGATTATCTACAATTATATGAATCTATTTTCTATCTTCAAATCCATTTCTCTTTTCAATAATAATTATAAATAATAATAGCATTTCCATAGCACTTTGAGATTTGCTACATTCATACAAATATCTCATTTTATCTTCATGGTAGTCCTGTGAGGAAAGTACAAGCATACCTCAGAGATATTGCAGGTTTGGTTCTAGACAACCAAAATAAAGTGAGTCACACAATTTTTTGGTTTCCCAGTGCAAATAAAATTCTGTTTACACTATACTATAGTCTATTAAGTGTATAATAATATTATGTCAAAAATACACACACATTAATTTTCAAAATGCTTTATTTCTAAGAAAAAAAGTGCTGACCATTGTCCAAGCCTTCATTGAGCTGTGATCTTTTTGTTGGTGGAGGGTCTTGACTCAATGTTGATGGGTTCTGACTCATCAGAGTGGTGGTTACTGAAGGTTGGGGTGGCTGTAGCAGTTTCTTAGACTGACTCTTCCTTTTATGAAAGATTTCCCTGTAGCATGGGATGCTTTTTGATAGCATACCCACAGTAGAACTCCTTTCAAAACTGGAGTTAATCTTCTCAAACCTTGATGTTACTTTATCAACTAAGTTTATGTTTTATATTGTGTCTCAAGGAATAGAGAGAGTGAAAAAGAAGGGAGGGAGGGGGACAGTCAGTTACTGAAACGTCAGAACACACACACACAACATTTATCAATTAAGTTCACAGTCTTACAGGGTGTGGTTCATGATACCCCCAATAATTATAATGAAATTATAAATAAATTGTAATAGATTAATAACATTGAAGATCAATATAAAAGACATAATAATGAAAAAGTTTGAAATATTCTGAGAATTATCAAAATGCAACATAGAGAATCAATGTGAGCCCACTCTTTGAAAAATGGCTCTGATAGACTTGCTGGATGCATGGTTGCCACAAGCCTTCAATTTGTAAGAAAACAAAATAAAAACCTTCAATATTTGTAAAGGGCAATAAAGCAAATCACAACAAAATGAGGTATGCCTGTACTATTATTATCCCATTTTACAGATGAAAATACTGAAACAGATGAAGGTTAAGTGACTTGTCCAGGATCATACCACTAGTAAGTATTTCAGGCTGGATTTGAACCAAGGCTTTCTTGACTCCAGATCCATTGCTCTAACTACCATCCCTTAACCAATCAGCAAACAAGTACATATTCAGTATTTATTCTGTCAGGTACTGTGCGAAACTGAAAAGAAAAAGCAAAGCCAGCCCCTATCTTCAAGATGCTTATATTCTAATAGGAGAGAAACTGATGCTCTTCATGTCATATAATAAATAACTCGGGCTAAGAAACAGAGTTACTTCCATGAAGGTGTTTTTCTCACCTATCATCAATCAACAAGAATTTATTGAGTGAGAAGTATTATACTGGGTATACAGATACAAAAGTGAGAGAGTTCCTGCCCTCAAGGAGTTAAAATCCTACTGGAGGATGTATGTTCATATATACACACACATACATGTGTGTGAGTGTGAGAGAGAGAGAGAGAGAGAGAGAGAGTGTGTGTGTGTGTGTGTGTGTGTGTGTGTGTGTGTGTGTGTGTGTGTGTAAAATCCAAAGTAATGGGAGGGGTGTGGCACCAACAACTATGGATAAGGAATGTCAGGAAAGACATCTTGACGGAAGGTACCCCTCATAAGAATAAGACTCTTCTTTCCAAGAGCTCAAGACACTTAATTCATGAATTCCAAAGCCCTGAGCTAAGTAGTTTTGAACTACTGAGTCACTAAGAAAACCCAGGTCTCCTTACACAACTCTGCCCTCTGGAAGAGATCAATCCAAATCCATAGAGGTGCCTGTGGTCAGAATGGACATATATAAATGCAAGTTTGTGTTATTACTTTGAGGACCTAAGCATTGGACTCCCAAATTCAGAAGGACTACAAACCATTGCTTTGTATTTACTTCCTTCCTATTTTGAAACTAAACTATCTTCTTCCTTATCATCATTTATCTATATAGCCACCTCTAACAAACATACTCAATATTTTTCTTGCTAATTTTAACCAATTAATGCACACCATAGTAGTTAAAATAAACTCTACCTTCTAGCATATATACTGATCATTTGCCAATTGTTTTTTAATGAATTGAATAAAATTTTCCAGCCTCAAGCATTTTTAGAAGCTTTAATTTTCTGAAAAATGCTTTGTTATTCCCTTGTTGAACTGCATCTTCATTATTTCCCTAGGTAATATGTCATATTAGGGGAAAAATAAATTTTGCCAGTTCAGTTATTTTATGCTATTTCCATCACTTTATTACATGCTGATTTTGATGTGAAACAGTTGTTCTTTTTGTATCTATTGATAGTTAAGGCCCTAAAGGGAATTTTTCCACTAACACTAGTAAGAGAAAGGAAAAGTGTAATTCAAGTTCTTACTCTCTTACCTCCTCAATCTTCCATATTTATAAACCTGTCCATCTCCATTATAGTAGTGGAACCCACAAGGTTAATCATTCAGAGTTATGATCTGGAACTCTGAAGTCCACCCATTGGATGACAACAGCTATCCTTCCACCTCTTCCATACTCCTACGCTTCCTAACGCTAGTCTTCATGACCTCTGCTCTCTCAGCTCTTATTTTCATTATAGATGGTTTCATTTTTGACTTTTCATAGTCTTGATCCTACTGAAAGCCTCCACTCTTGCATCTCTCACTCCACTGACCCCTTTACCATACTGTAATCCCCAAACCTGGATAATCCCCACCATCTCTCTTCCCTGCTACTACTTGTAACAGAAGAGAAATGACAAAAAAAGTCATGGAACCATACTAACCAGGTCCCTAACAAATGAATGCAACTTAACCTCAATGCAGTCCACAAAACAACCTAGAAATCCTTTTGTTGATTTTTTTTAGTTCATCACATTCCCCACAGTGATTGCTTACAATCCTTTCCTCGTTCCTCAAGCTATCAACCCACTCTCAGGACACCTCACCTCCTGCTTCATTAAGATTAAGGCTAACCAATCTGTCCATTTTCATTATCCCAATATCTCTTTCTTCCCCCCAGTTTCAGAGAATGAAGTATCCCTCCTTGCTGATAAAGTTAACCCTTTTATATGTGCCCTTGAGCACATCAGATTATAGATTTAGAGATGCCATTGATTGATTCCAGTCTTCTCATTTTATAGATGAGGAAATCAAGGCACTGAGTTTAATTGACTTGCACAGTCACATAGCTAGTCTAAGGCAAGATTTGAAATCTATTCTTCCTGACTCCATACCTGGTTCTTTATTCATCTAGCTGCTTTACTGATGGAATCCTAATAAAGCTGCTCCCAGCCCCAATAGCCTAACTTCATTATAGGCCCACCCCCACTGAACAGTAGGCCCACTGTACCTACTTAGCGGCGCCCTCCCTCACCAATGTCCTAACTTCATATATATATACCTCACTGCTCACTGGAACAACAAGTGCATTCATAACTCATAGTTCTCACAGAACAGCAGCTGTGTCCATGTGATGGGAGCCCAGCCACTGCCTCTACATAGTCATTGCTTCCAGAGCCATTCCCACAGAAACAGGTGTGTTCTTGTACTCAACCACAATCACATCATCCATCTAAACCAAGACAGGACCACCATACCTAACCATCTATCTTGATCAGACAGGACCACAATAGTTAGCCAACTGGAGGGCAGCATGACCAGAATGTTAAACCACTGAACCATAGAAAGACCCCTCCTCCATTACGTAATCCCTTAACAAACTCTTCCTGCCTTTTGAATATTAATCATATTCCTTTATTGTATGTGAATTTTGATTGTGTAATCAACATCTTTACCCTATAAAAATCTGTCTTGCTCTCTCTGAAATTGCTGGGTCTTCTTGGAACTTATAAGAGGCATCAATCTCAATAAATGCCTATACTTGGACTAAAAGTCTGATTACTTTGAGACAGTTCCACCACAACACATCATGAAACCCCAACAATTTTGGGTGGGCAGAATCCCCACCACAACAATACCATAATCTCATCCTGTCTCCTCCTCAGCTTTACTCCATCTTCATCTCCTCCTCCTCCTCCTCCTCCTTCTTCTTCCTCCTCCTCCTCCTCCTCCTCCTCCTCCTCCTCCTCCTTCTTCTTCTTCTTCTTCTTCTTCTTCTTCTTCTCTCTCTCTCTCTCTCTCTCTCTCTCTCTCTCTCTCTCTCTCTCTCTCTCTCTCCCCCCTCCCTTTAGTGTCTAAGGGTTCTCAATCTTTTTATGTCATGGACCCCTTTGGCAGTTTTGCAAAGCCTGTGAACCCCTTATCCCCTTATAATAATATTTTAAATACATGAAATAACTTTGGATTACAATGGAAATTAATTACATTGTAATATAACTCTTAACATTTTTTAAAACAAGTTCATGGATCCTATGACTCTTCTTCCCTTCTACCTATAAATAGACATAGGTTTACCCTATTAAGGAAAAAAATAAGGCCTTCTCTTGAAGGTATTGCCTCAAATGACCATCTTTCTTTCTCGTTTCCATTAAAATGAGTGATTAGCCCTCTACCTCCATTTCTGCTTCACTATCCCTTCACCCCTCAGCATCTTGAAATATGAGTCCTTCCTCATTACTCCAATAAAATCATTCTTCCTAACATCACAGATAAATTTCTTCATGATCAAATGTGTAAGTCTTTTCAATCCTTATCTTGTTTGACTTTTGAACAGTACTTTACACCACTGACCACCTTTTTTCCTCAATACTTATGCCTCCCTTGGTATTTATGACATTGTTTTCAGTGGTTCTTCTAATCTAAATGATCCTTCTTGGTCCTCTTTGCAGCTTCCTTTTTATTCCTCCCACCCTCAACAAGAGTGTGTTTTCCCCATCCTCAATCTTCTCTTGATTTCACACTATATTCTCTACTTTGTAGAACTCATCTACTGGCTTCAATTATCATTACATGTAGATGATCTCCAAATCAGTATCTTTGGTATTGACCTCTTACCTGACTTCCAGTTTCATCACCAAATATTTTTAGACATGGCCACTTAAATGCGTCAGTAATAACTCAAACTAAATATGTCTAATAGTGAAATCATATCTTGCCTCCTAAGTTTATCTCTCTTCCTAACATCCTCAATTTCTATTGATGACATCAACATTTTCTTAAACAACAAAGGATCACATTTTTTAAACTAAATTCTTATCTTTTGTTTTTATACTACCGTCATTTCCCTACAACCCTCCCTATGGAACCCTTCTTTGTAACAAAGAAAAATATTTAAGCAAAGCCAACTGACACAGGGGCAAATGTGACAGGTCATACTACACTCCACATATGTAGCCTCCACCTTTCCACTGAAAGAAAAAATGTATTTCCTTATTAATTCTCTAGGACTTCAATTTGATCATCAAAATTTATCAGTATAATTTCTTTTTAATATTGCCCAACTTAAAAAGAAGCTTTAGAGTTTGCAAAATGCTTTACATTATCTCACCTGAGCTTTACAATAAGCCTGGAAGTTTAGTGTCACTTATATCGGGTTATATAGCTCAAAAGTGTCTGAAACAGAAATCAAACCTAACTCCAAGTGCAGAACTCTTACCCACTTTTTTTTTTTACTATTTATGGTTTACATTATTGTGATGATTATGTCCATTTTTATCAGTTCTGTTTCCTTCACTTTGCATCACTTTATACAAGTTTTCCCATGTTTTTCTTCATTCTTCATAATTACAATTTATTATGGTTCCTACGATATTTTTAAATTCATATACCACAATTAATTCATCTTTCCCCTAACTACATGTGTTTTATTCCTGGTTTTTTGTTACCACAAATACTATTGCTATAAATATTTTGGTTTATGTATAGAACCTTTTTTCTGGTATTAATCTCCTTTTCTAGTAGTGGGATTCAAAGGTTTTCAAAAGTTTAGGGTGTTTTTTTGTTTGCTTGTTTGGGGGGCTTGCATAATTCTAAATCATTTTCCACAAGGTTTGGGGCATGTTACAGATCTGACCTCCCACTACCACCTCCTATATTGACTGTTGTTTGTTTGTTTTTTTATTATCATTTTACCCATTTTATTTGAAGCAATAGTTGTTAAAAGTTTGTAATTCTTCTCTTGAAAACAGTTTGCTCATATAGTTTACCTCCTTACTGGTTGGGAAACCTTAAGTCATTCTTTGCTTTTTTTTTCCTCTTCCCTATCCCCTATATCCAATGAGTTGGCAAATTCAATTGATTTTACTTCCAAAACATCTCTTATATTTGACTCCTCCTGGCTACTTCCCCTTTCACTGGAACTACTTGGTTTAGGCCTTCATTAATTTTCACCTAGACTATAGTAATAGCCTCCTAACTGCTCTCCCCACTTCCATTCTCTCCTCTTTCCATTCCATCCTTTATGCAGCTGCCAAAATAATTTTCCTAATGCACAGATATGATTTAAGTCACTCTTCCACTCAAAAAAACCTACCAATTTCCTATAGAATGAAATACAAATTCTTCATATTGGCATTTAGAGTCCTCTACAATCTGCCTCCAACTTACCTTCCTGGTCTTATCTTCCATTACTCCATTTCACTCCTTCTAAGCTATGAACTTCATGATTTTCGAACTTTTCAATAATTATTTACATACATTTCCCACCCCAAAGCCTAGATGGCAAGATCCTTGAGAAGTGGACCTATGTCTCTGACATAAAGAGTAGGCACTTAATCTTGCTCATCTGTAAAATGAAGAGGTTGGAATAAAGGGTTTCTAAAGTCCCTTCCACCTTTAAAGCGATGAGCCTATAATCCTGTGAAAATCGAGACAATCAGGATACTTCTATATCTTTATGAAAGAGGAGATAGAAAGGTTCTAAGTATAGTAGGTTAGTTGTCCCTATACAGGCTAACACAGGCATACAATTCCACAGTAACAAGCCTATACAGAGTTCACCTTGTAAAAGCTACCTTGGACAGCAGAATCGCCAAGGTAAAGGGTGACCTGAGAAAATAAACAGTATTTTGTTCTAGCTCTCCAAAATCATGCTTTTCCCCCTTTATTTATTGTAAAAAGAACTGGAAGTGAGCAAATATATGGCAGTGTGCCATACTATCTCCTTTTCTTCTTACAAAACCCCCTTTTTCACTTAAATTACTATATTCCTCACGGATCACACTGACCATTTCGCACCTCACATCTCACATTGATGACACTTCGATGTTTCTATCCTCACAGTGGATGGTGTTATTCTCCACAGCAACCAATGTGGCTTATAGGGCCAATGTGTGGCTGGCAGTTCATCTTGTTCTAGTTACCAGCCTGTCACTAGGAATGACAACAGTACTCATACTGATGTCATTCTGATTTGCAAGGAGGTGGGAGAGCTGCTTGGTCTGAAAGGAAATGGTTCAAAAGAAATTCTAGTTTGGAAAATTTGGGCTAATGATTATCACTGCTACTCTCTATGTGAACAGGTTTGGTTTGGTTTGGTTTTGGGCATTTCACCTCATTTCAGGAATGATGACCTGTGCTTACAATAGTTTCTATTCCAGTCATCGTGTTACATATGGATTCCTACCACTGATGTGTGTAGGAAGCTCTCTTTTACTCATCAGTAATATGTGAGTAACTCTGGTTATAAACTGAGCTTTCAAACTCCATTTCTCAACCTTTTTTGCCCAAACTTTGGTTTCTGCTATGCTTTCAGTGGTCTGTGATAATAGCTTTGTTGTCACCATACCAAGATATTCTGAGAAGAGTGAAAATTTCTAATGACTGAATGTCTTGTCTATGTGATACTATATATTGGTTTGATTTTATTTAGGTAAATTTATTGAATTTTATACTTGGTTGGTTAGATATATTAGAGGTTGTATAGACAAAGCTTGTGTGTCCATTGTTTAGACACACTGCACATGAGAATGTTCTTTGACAACAATGAAATGGGTCTTTTCTTTGATTTTTCCTTGTATAAAATACCCTGGTTGGGGTGAAGGGAGGACATTAATGCAATAAGGAAAGTTTGTAATGCCAGATAATGAGTACAGTGATGATGAAAATTGTCACAGTGCAAATGAATGAGTATTGGCTTTGGAGTAAAAGAGCCTAGACCTGAATCCTAACTTTCTGTATGGCCTTAGGCAAATTACTTAGTCTTCAGTGAGTTCAGTTTCCTTTTTTATAAAATAAGAGGATTGAACTAAATGATGCCAAATTTCCCTCTTGCCCTAAATCAAATAAACCTAAATTCATTTCCCAAATCCTGCCAATTCTACTGCTGCATATCTTTCATATCCATGTACCCTTTTCTCTATCACCACTACTGTAACTCAAATACTAACCCTTCCAGGAAGTCTTCCCTGACTCCCCAAGACAATAGATGCTTAATAAACTTTGATTTAATTTGTCAAATATCTAGTACTTCTTCAAGTGTTAATATGAATAATAGAAGTCAATCTAATTGTCATATCATAATAGAATAGCTATAAGAATGCTTGAATGGTATAGAATAGCATTCAAAATACAATCTAGATGTCATGTAAATCTTATATTTAAAATTCAACGAATATTTTTAAGCAACTTTCCGCTAGGCATTAGGAATACAAAGTGGTGTGTGTGTGTGTGTGTGTGTGTGCGTGCGTGCGTGCGTGCGTGTGTGTGTGTGTGTGTGTGTGTGTGCTTGTAAGACGGGTCCCTTACTTCAAGGAGGTGATATTCTCCTGGGGGGTGAATATACATTCAGCAGTTGTTCAGCCATTTTTTTCCAGTGGCATCCAACTCTCCATGACAATATTTGGAGTTTTCTTAGCAAAGATACTGGAGTGACTTGCCATCCTTCTCCAGTTCATTTCACAGATGAGGAACTGAGACAAATAAGGTTAAGCGATTTGCCCAGGATCACACAGCTAATAAGTGTCTGAGACCAGATTTGAACTCAGGAAGATGAGTCTTCCTGACTCCACACCTGGCATTCTATTCATTGTGCCACCTAGTTGCCCTGTGACATATACATAGATAAGTATAATAATAATGTAGATGTGGATTAAGGGCAAAGGAAACAACTGGGAAAAACCTTTAGAGAAGGAAGTGAATACTTTTTGCATAGCAGAGAAGGGGAAGAGAAGAGGAGTCATGAAAGGTTACCCAGAGAAGATGGCATCCAACCTAACCTGAGTCTTGAAGCCATGTGAAGACATTAAAAAACAGAGAAGGGGAGGAAATAAAACATTCCAGATATAACAGAAGAGTTGGAAGGTGGTCTGGAATAGTGTGATAAACAGAAAGTACCCATATCTATGAAATCATGGATCTCTCAAAATAACAAAGACAATATGAAAACAAAATTCATTTGTCCTGGGCTTTTTCACAAGATATTATCATATACATGTGCTTACACACATATGTATATATAAATAATTTTCAAAGGAGATGGAATTTGCTTCCATTTAAAGTAGACAAAAATCAAAGTTTTCACTGTCATAAATGGTTCAGCATCAGACAAATTTTCATTAAAGATCTCATCAGTCCTTAAACATTTCAAAACCCTGTTCAAAGTGTCTTAAGTCAGATGGATAACAACAGGTTCAGTCACCTCCTCTACCCAGTCTAATCATGGTTCATAGAAACTGTGAATGGTATGCCAATGTGAAAATTATTTAAGAAATATTGTCCCAAAAAGATATTCTCCAGTTGGAGTGGAAGGTTTTAAGAGGCTTTTTATTAAACCTGTACAGGTTAAACCATTTTTAATTTAAGCTATATTCAAGAACCAAGTATGAATAAGAAAGACTATATTAAAAATTTTGGCTAACAAAGCTTCCCTTGTGATAGATGGGAAAAGCATTGCTGAAATCTGTTAACTCCCTGTATGATGAATTGAGTTTAATTGTGTACCCTTCTCCGATACGATCTGAATGTACTATTGAACAGAGTTCTCCACAGCCTTTCCCTTGTGCATCCATTTTCTGATCTTGCTTGTTAAATAAGTTCATTTACTTGTATGTGACTGAACGCATCATCTTCCAACCTGAAATGCAGTAGATGCAAGAAACTGGAGCCACTGAATGTCAGAGGCAGATTATAGGCCATTTTAGGGGAAGAAAATGCATTTCAAACTAGAGATTACTTGTCTTTTATTCTTTCAATTCTAAAAGAGATGCTGTAGCTTAATATTGCTTTCGGCCACATTTCCCAATGGGAAATTAACGTCACAGAGAATCACCAGGTTCACAATTTTCATATTTAATGCCAACTCCTCCGTATGCTGTGGGTAGCCCTACCTTTTGCCATTTAAAAGATAAAGCTTTGAGTTAAATTTTCCAATTATTACCTGTCTAGTACAGTTGCAACAGGACCATATCAGGCATTTGAGTTTTACTGGAGAAACATAATTACAGTTTGAAAAATAGTGGAGAATGCATTCCTATCACATCCTTAGTAGCAGTTTATATGCTAAAAAGAAAAACGCTTAGGGCCCAATTCATAAGAGCTTTATGCTTCATTTACATTTTTCCGTGCAGGTTACATGGAAAAGTGCATAATGTGTGTTTTTCAAGTAAAATATGCAATTCTGGGATTCGTTTGACTTGTTTTCCATTGTCCTCCTTGAGAGGCAACTTTTCTCTTCTTGGACCCTAAAGGGCACTAGTAAATGAGGAGCAGGTAAGTTGTTTTCATTTGCCAGAAGAAAGATCTTTTTAAATGTTATATAAGTTATTTGGAAATTTACATCTGGCCCCAGCAATAAGATTTCAGGGCACCCATTGTTATTTCAACATGGAGAAAGCTTTCTGAACCATTCATCTAGAATATTGAATTAATTCTTTGAGAATAGGGGTATTGGTAGGAGGGGGGAAGGAGAACAGTTGGGAGTGGTTAGCTGAACTTCACTATTTCCATAGATTTGACTGTCAGTCAACCAATCCTTGTCATTTCAAGAGATAACCACTTATCTCAATAGAGAACATCACACATTAACAATCATTAATGGGTTCTCATACTTCATGTAGGTCGAGTCTATAAAACAGGAGTTATGTATAATTCAGAATTATACAAGATTCCATTAAGGCCCATACAGACTATTATCTCCCTGTGTTGAAGTCCAAAAGCACATATGGAGTAGATTAAATGATATGGTCACTGTCCTACCTCATGGTGATGCCAGAAAGAACTAGGAGCTTCTGACCTTTGACTCTTGAACTGTCCCCTCACTGTCTTCATTATATTTAAGTTTCTTAAAACTTGAACAGAGGGGGTGGCTAGGTGGCGCAGTGAGTAGAGCATCGGCCCTGGAGTCAGAAGGACCTGAGTTCGGAGCCGGCCTCCGACACTTAATGCACAAACGAACAAAAACCTAGCTGTGTGACCTTGGGCAAGTTACTTAACCCCAATTGCCCTCCAAAAAGAAAAAAAAGAAAAAAAACTTGAACAGAAAAATGCTTTGGCATAGTAGGAAGAGCACCACTCTCAGAGTCAGGCAACCTGAGTTTGAACCATCAAATTTAGAATTGGAAGGGACTTCAGAGGTCACCCACTTCAATCCTCAATATTGTCCAGATAACAAAAATGAAGAGGCCCACAGTGGGTAAGTGAGATCATACCTTCAGTAAGCGGCAGGACTCGTATTTGAATCCAGGTCCCCTGATTTCAAATCCATTGTTCTTTCTACCACATCAAGCTATGTTCACCCAGCTAAACAACTATGAGCAATTCATCTTTGCCTTTCAGAGCCTCAGTTTCCTCCTCTGTAAAATATCTACCTCACAGCATTGCCATAGAAGAAAATTTGCTGTAATATTCACGAGCTCTCTAAAATTGACTTGTCACCGCCACCACCATCATTACCAGCATTTCTACAGCGCACAGTACTGATAAACACACATATGACAACAACAACAAAAGCACTTAGCATGTTAAAGTCTGTAAAGTGCTTTCTAAAAATGCCATTATATCTTCACCACAATTCTGGAGGTAGGTGCTATTTGTCCCCATTTTACAAATTAGAAAATGGACTTGCCCAGGGTTACATGCCTTGTAAGTGTCTGAGGCAGGATTTGAACTCAGGCCTTTCTGACTTGGTCCAGTACTCTATTCACTGTGCCATCTAGTAGCCTTTCTTAGAATGCATCTACAAAACACCAAAATAACCCATTGAAGAAAGAAAATTGCTTTCAATCAGCAAGCTATTTAGTTGACATAATGTCAAACCATTTTGGTTTTTCCCTACTGAATTGGCCAAAGTGACTTGGATGATTGGGGATCATGTAAAAGAATCCATTGTCTTTATCACACAAGAAAATTTCTGATCCATGTTTATTGTACTAAAAAGATAGACTTTTATGTCCATTTTCAATGATGGTAACAATCATAGAATGTCCTGTGAATACAGGCCACAAAGTTTGCCAAATCTGACCCATTCTGGTCTAGTTTATTGCTTCCTAACAATTGTAAAATGTTTAGTGAATATAAGCCATAGTTTGCCAAATGTAACCTGTTCTGATCCAATTTATTGTTGATTCCTTAGGATTAAATTTGTAAAAGGATTGATACATAAAGAAAAATTGTGTTGGATTCCCCACCTTATTATGGCATCATGAAGCTGACCTTTAGTCATCGAGAGGAACCCAGAATGATTCCAAGGTAGAAAAGTCACAATGGTCCGGTCCTGGTGCCATTTGGGAAGATGTTCTGCATTCTAGAAAAACTTTCACACAGCTGAATGTTACATTTCTGAGACCTTTCTGCATGCTCAAATTCCTTTAGGATTAAATCCAGCATCACAGACTCACTTTTTATTTAAAAACAGAAATTTTCACAAAACTTTGGGTCACTCAGTTCAAATTCTCTAATGTTCATGGGGAGTCTCATGTGGATGCCTTGCAGCCTTTTTTTCCAGGATTATTCATATTTGTTTTCTTCTTTGAAAAAAAATACTGTAGTCTACTGGACAGAACTGAACTGTGGTGTTCAGTTGATCCAAATCCCATAAATATTTATTAGGCTTCAGCACATTACTAGGTGTTCGGAGTCCAAAAACAAAAATAAAATGGGCCCTGCCCTAACAGAGTTTATATTCTATTAGAAAGCAATAGTATGGAAATAAGTGAGGGTATAGTACTTTAAAGTCTACAAAGTGCTATAGGTATATGTGTGTATACATATGTGTGTATACACACACATATATACATACATACATCTATACACTCATGAACATATATACTCATATATATATATATATATACATGTATATATTCATACACAAAGGGACAACCACACACTTTCAAATTTAATCTGAATTATAGCCATTAAGTCTAGCCAGAGTGCAAATCTATCCTCTCCCCACAGAGGGGGGAGCACATACTAAGTCTTGAAGGTCGGAGGTGGCATGTCAGACAGAAAATGTGTAGAGTTTAGCAATTTAAATGAGTCAGAGAAACTAAGTTCTATCCTCTACTCTGCTGCTGCAAACTTCCTGAGTGAATGATAATAATTACTCCCATTTATACAACACTTTCAGGTTTATGAAGCATTTTCCTCACAACAATCCAGTGTTGTAGATGACAATGACAGATGGTATTTGTACGATGCTGTGGGGTTTACAAAATGCTTTACATGCATTAATTTAGTTGTTCTTCACAATAAGCATGTGAATTAGGTATTACAGGTATTATTATCCCCATTTGATTGGCAAAGAGTCTGAAACTCAGAAATGTTAAGTGACAAGCAAGCTTTGAGAAAACAAATGGCAGGTTCTCAATTCATATCCAGGTCTTCAGGCTTCTAGACCTTTGCTCTTTCCGCTGGACTATGCTAGATGAATGTGAATAATTAATGATAATTATAATAATAAAAGCTAAGCTTTATTTAGTATTTATTATTTGCAGGCACTGTGTTAAGTGTTTTACAATTATTATCTCATTTGAGCCATACACCAACTTTGGGAGGTAGGTGTTATTATTAGTCCCATTTTGTAGATGAGGAAACTGAGGCAAACAGGATTTTCAAGTAACTTGCCCAAGATCACACAGCTAGTGTCTTAGGACATATTTTAACTCAAATCTTCCTGTCTCCAGGCATTCTAGTGAGCACCTACTGAATGCACAAATCAACAAGCATTTATTAAGCACTTACTTTGTGCCAGAGCTTAGTTTAGTACTACAAAAATGTAACTGGCACTCCGGGAGAAATAAAGGTAGACAACACCATGAGGAGGCACAACTAGCACAGAGGTCTTTGCACCAGGGTACAAATATCTAGATGAATGGGCAGGGAGAGTACACTTCCTTCATGGAGAAATACCCTTCTTCTTTACACTGCCTGCCATTCCTTATCTCACAGTCCTCTGTCAACCTTTGGGCCACCACTACCTGAAGAATCCTGTCATTACAATCCTACTTTTCTTGAGGAGTCGACTTCTCTCCACTGCAGTGAGGGTTGGACCACCCCCTCTCTTGATGGAATTCTGAGAGAGGATATGAACACAAGTCTCTCTATTAAATTCAACACCTTATGCACTAGTCCACAAGGTCTTCTAATACCAGTGCAAGCAAAATGTGTCTTGGAATAGTCTCTCACCTTCTATAAATTTGAACTGTCATCCATGCTGCCAGCTGCCCCCTCCACCACTATCTCTCAATTATTTTTTTTGCCATAGATGAAAACATTCCCAGTTTCCTTTCTAAAGATATGTCCTTGGGTTCTTGGTCACTTAATATACTAGTATATTGATGTTTTTCATTGACAAAATAAAACTAGTATTAGCTGCTCCCTCCTGTATCCCATCCCCATAAATACTCAAAGACTCAATGATGTCAGGGATGAAACTGCCCCACTTTGGAAACCACTATCATAAGCTATAGAGTGTGTGTGTGTGTGTGTGTGTGTGTGTGTGTGTGTGTGTGTGTGTGCATGTTTAATTCAACTTTTATTCATGTGAAGTGTTTTAGATAGGGTTTTTACCTTTCATTGCTTTTTGAGAAGCTGCAAAACTAATTAAATGCCAGTCTCTAGAAAGGGAAGGGCTAATAGAAATGTTAATAAAAGCACTAACTCATTGCCTCACCTTAGAAATGGAAAATTTAGAAGAAGCTTCTCTAAAGAGAAGCAAAATAAAACAGCTGCCAGATGTTGTAGGAGGGATTCTTATTCCATTACAGGTTAGATTAGACAATCTTCTAACCATGCCTCAGAGAATCCATAGCCCTCAAAATTCCCCTCAATTCTTTCCCGATTTTCTCCCTTGTCACCAAGGTTACTCCCTCCTCTCCTTCCATCATTCTGACCCAAGCTCTCTTACAACATAAACCTACTTGCTAAGTCATAGGGTCATAAGACCATAGATTTAGAGCTGGAAGGAATTTCAGAGGCAATTTCTTCCAATCACTTCATTTTACCAATGAAGAAACTGAGGCCTAGAGAGGTTAAGTTCTAGCTCACAGTTATAGTTAGTGGCCCACATCCTCTAACTTCAAATTCACACTCACTCCATCTCTCTGGGGTCCAACTAAATGATCACATAATCTGGGGGTAGGGAACCTGCAGCCTTGAGGCCACATGTGGCCTTCTAGGTCTTTGTACCACCTTTTAACTGAGTCCAGGTTTTACAGAACAAATCCCTTTATTAAGGGGATTTGTTTTGTGATGTTTCGATTTAGTCAAAGGGTCACATGTGAGGACCCAGAGGGCCCCATGTGGCCTCAAGGCCACCCCTACAAACCATTCAGGACTATCATATTGAGAGGAAGGTTCTAAGGGACTTTTCCCATGCTGTCTCTCTTGCTAATTCTAATGGTGGAGATTTCAAGGGACTTGGAACTGTTGCCCCAGGGATCTAGTAAGAGAAGCATTTCAGGGTGGTCTGGCCTTTCAATGCACTTTCGATCACTCCCTCACAAGTAGCTGACTAGCTATAAAGAGCTGACCTTGAGTATGGCAAAGTGCCCTTAAGTGACTCACTTGGGGCCCCCAAAGTGGAGGAGTTGTCAATCAATAAATTCCCTCCTCCTGATTGTCACCTTGTGAAATCATGGCACATAGGATGTGCTTGTCCAATGAATCTCTCCTCTCCTGTAGACGCACCTTGGCACCTCTCATTTCAGGAGATTTAATGATATTCACCAAGAAATGCTTGATTTCAGTATTTGGAGAAACTACTTAACGACTCTTCACTTTGAGTCATTTTCCAAAAATAATTAATAGAATTGATACATTGAATTAGAGTAGTGCACTGGGAATAAATGAGGGCAATAATGTGATATTCAGGTGTCTCTAGGTACAACTGTTATCTGTGTCAACATGGTCATTACCACACATATTTTGCTATAGGTAGCAAAAATAGTAAAACAGTTACTTACTATAAGCCAGTTCCGTTTTGTCATCAAGGAAAGAACATGTTAAAGCACATGAAAACTGTCTTTTTAAGATGTATTCCTTTGATCATTCTATTCCCTTTATATGATTTTCAGTACAAGCACAGGGTATCAGGGATATAGATAAGCCATAATATTAAATAATCCCTGAATCAGTTATGCATAGTTTGCGATGCATTTTATTGTTTCATAATATTTAAGATTATCTATAAGGTCCAATCTAACTCTACATTTTATGATCTTATGCCTTCCTGAAACATTTTGCTTGGACTAGCATTAAAGTTGAAAGACCTTGGGGCATAGAGTGATGGACTTGGAGTCAGACAGACCTTGGCTCAAATCCCAGCTCAGATGCTACAAGTTGTTTGATTATGGGCTGGCCACTCTGATTCTCTTGACCTCAGTTTCCTCATTTGTAAGATGGGAGTGTTTGGACCAAATGGCCCCAAAGGTGTATTCTAATTCCAATTCTATGATATTATGTTCCACTTTTGATACTTTTAGCTGTGTGAGCATGGAAGGTATTTAAGCCCTCTGAACTGCCCTAAGACATATTTGCCAAGTGATAGAGAGGGTGTGACCTTCAAATACACACCAATGATTGTTGGAAGGATGTGCCCCAGGCATCTGTTTTATGTCAGTGAATATCAGTCTATTTTATCCAGGATGATTCAAAGAGTGGATACATAATTAAGCATTGACTACGCATACAGAATGTTGGGCTGTTGTCTACTTCCATAATACTGTACCTTCAATGACAGTATATAATATTTAAATTAAGGATGAGGTTTTTTGGGGGGTTTTTTTGCCTTTTGGAGGGCAATTGGGGTTAAGCAACTTGCCCAAGGTCACACAGCTAGGTTTTTTCATTTGTCTGTGCATTAAGTGTCTGAGGCCGGATCTGAACTCAGGTCCTTCTGACTCCAGGGCCGACGCTCTACTCATTGCGCCACCTAGCCGCCCCAGATGAGTTTATTTTAATGGGAGGATTTGATACCATTCACATCAGCAAATAAATACAGGAAAGGCACCATGCCTGGTATGGAAGAAACACAGATGGAATCAAACACAGACTCTGGCCTCAAGGAGCTTACAATCCAAAGGGAGAAATAAGAACATAATATATCTATGATACAAGGCAATATGTGTGTGTACACATATAAAGTTCAAGAGGAATTCTAGACAAAGTTCCACAAGAAATTTGAAGAGAGAGGTATCAGTTGCCACTGGAGTTTAACAACTGTGCTGCTCCTTGAAGAAAGGAGAGATCTCAACAGATAGAGATGAGAGAAGACAGGAGGGCTCTTTTCAGTTATAGGAGATAACACAGAGGTAGAAGAGTATTGGACAGGCTCATGGATCAGCTGCTGGGTCCAATAGGACCAGAACATGGAATACACAAAGAAAACAGCATGTGCCGTGTCTGGAAATATATGCTGGTATCAAACTGTGGAGAACTTTAAATTCCACAATAAGAAATCCGTACTTTTTAGGAACCCATGAGGAGTCATTAAAGATTTTCCAATTGCCAGTTAAAGTCTCACTAGGCCTTGGTGAACTATATCCTAAGGTCCTAAAAGAACCAGTGGATATGATTTTATGAAGCCAATGACAGTGGTGTCAAGAGAGTCTGTAAACTACAGGATAATAATCTTAACTCCAATTTCTTGCAAAATGGTAGAAGGTATTTTTAAAAGGATGTCTTCTTTTACAAAGAAAATAAATGAACATCCTTTGGCTTCATTTCCTGATCCCCATCCCTCCAGCTGCTAAGGCCCTATGCCTGAAATTATCTTGTATCTATCTTACACGTGCCTATGTTTATACATGTGTTCCATGTAAATTGTAAGTTCTATGAAGACAAGAGCCATTTCATTTGTATCATTATATTCCCAGCACCTAGCACATAATAGGCCCTTCCATGAATGTGTGTTTGATTCATTCATTCTGATTCATTCATTCATTAAAAATGCATCACTCCAGACAGTTTTCTTTCTTTTTGGTCAACTAATTAGCCTGGTAGCTTGAAGGAATATTATAGAGCTAGATTTCAAAAAGGATGTTGTTGATGCATTCTTTTTTTTTAAGCAATTGGGGTTAAGTAACTTGCTCAAGGTTACACGGCTAGTCATTATTTATGTGTGGGTGCTCATTTTCTGAGGCCAGTTTCAATCCCAGGTCATCCCAACTCTGAGGCCGGCACTCTTACTCACTGCGCCACCTAGCCACCCCCTTGATGCATTCTTTTATGCTACTCTTATGAAGAAGATGAAGAAATGAGGGTTAGATGGTAATATAGATAGGTGAATTTAGAACCAGTTGGATTTTCTGCTGCCCTCATTTGTCTCCAGGATATTTTCAAGTAGAGGTTATGGGACTACTTGTCAGAATGGCTATAGAAGAAACAGAAGTAATGATTGGATGAGAAGGCCTCTGAGGTCACTGCCAATTCTAAAATTCTGTGCATCTTTTGTGAGATGAGTGCATTTGGAAGATAACTTTGGAAGTATAATGGTTTAGAGAAGAGATACTGGAAGGTAGAAGATCTAGGAAGTTATGATATGAGTCCAGGCAAGAGATAATGTGAGGCTGAATGAACTAGAGTAGTTACAATGGGAGTCAGTCAACAAGCACGTCTTTACCATTCTACTATGCTTCAGACACACAAATAAAGACAAAAGCAGCTCCTGTCCTCAAGAAGCTCACCTTCCAATGGGGGAGATATCATGGAAATAACTAGGTATGTCTGAGATACATGCAGAAGAAAGAGATAGTGATCTCAAATTGGGAGGGAACTACCTCCATCTGAATGCACCAAGAAAGGTCACCTGCAAAAGGACTGGAGGGGAGTTTTGAAGAAAGTTGGGGAAACTGAAAGGCAGAGATAAGGAGGGAGAATATTCCAGGTATGGGGGGGGTGCAGCCACTTTAAAGGCACAGAGATGGGAAATTGACTGTTATGTGTGAATAACAGCAAGCTAGGTCCATGTAACTGTATCAGAAGAGTGTGTGGGGGGAGTAGAGTGTAAAAAGGAGTAGAAAGGTAGGAGGCAGCCAGGTTAAGAAGAGTTTTAAATGCCAAACAGAGGTCTTTATGTTTGGTTCTGGAAGTAATAGGGAGCCATTGGCATTCGTTGGGAATTAGGGGGAGAAGGACAGTGATATGGTCAAACAGACTAAAATAAAATAGGAGAGAAAAGGAGGGAATGGGTGGTAGAGATATAAAAGAAATAGCTTCACTAGGACTTGGCAACTGATTGACTCCTCTACCTCACTACCCACACCCAGTATTAACTCCAAGGTTTCCATTCAGGTGACTGGGAGGGATGGTCATGAAATAAAGAGAATAGAGAAGCTAGAAAGAAGGGCAGGTTTGAAGCAGGGGGTGAGGAGAAAGGGAAAAGATAAATAACTCTTTCTATATATGCTAAATTTAAGGTAACAGAAGGACATTCAGGCAGATTTTGGAATTGTGGGACTAGAGTTCAGGAGACAGGTTAGTGAGAGGTAAGAATAGGAAATATTATCTGCATTGAATCAGTTACTGAAACTATGAGAGAGACTGAGATTCACCATAAAAAAAGAGTATGGAGAGAAGAGAGGGCCAAAGAACATTAGTACACATCACTAACCTACCACCTCTGTAACATAGGGAAAATAATTACAATAATGACATCTTATTTCATGTATACACCATTTAAGAGTTTGAAAAGCATTTTTTCACAATCTCCCTCACCCCTAGAAGTCTGGTAGCACAAAAATTGACTACCCCATTTTAGAGGTAACTTAAACTCAAAGTGAGGTCAAAATAGCTTATGTAAAATCATACAGGAAGGGAGGGTAGGGAATAAGTACCTCCTAAGTGCCAGGTACTGTACTAAGTATTTTTACAAATATTATCTCATTTGATCATCCACCTCTATGGCACTCCAATCGCCTTCCACGATTCCTGTTGCCCCTACGACCCGGCTTGCCTCCACAAGCCCTTCTCCAGCTGTCCCTGCAGTCTGGTCACTCTGGTTGCCCCAACGACCCGGGCTGCCTCTACAACCCTCTCTCCAGCTGCCACCACAGCTCTAGTCACTCTGGTTGCCCCAACGACCCGGGTTCGCCCCCACGAACCCCTCGGGGGAGCCTGCTCCTCTGAGAATAGACAAAGGAGTCCTGACACCAAGATGTAATGTCTTGCCGTTTAATCTCTTTCTCCTTTACAATCACCTCATCTCTCTTTCTCTTCCCCCCCTTTCACCTTGCCTCCCTCCTTTTAGCTCCTTTCCCCTCCCCCGACTCTCTTCTCCCACATGTCTCAGCAGTAACAAGCTTCTCATAGCAGGGGAGTGCTCCCCTGTTAGCAGCGCATACTCAATACCCCAAAATCACGGGGGAGAACACACGCCCAGATGCCTCCACCCTGCTTGAGTTGCTCTGTCCTTTGCCTGAGTTTTCCGTGGGTTTTCAGAGTTCGGGTAGAGTCTTAAAGGGCCCCAATACAGCCCCTGCCCCCAGGGTGAGGTAGCAAAAGTGCAGTGGCTGCAACTGCTGCCACATGACTGCCTCCAGAGCTCCTGGTCTGCAGATGTAGGAGGAACAGGTGACCATTCAGAGGGTAATTGCTCTTGCATTGACCTGCTTGGATCTGGGTTGCAGTCTTGGGTAGTGGTATTGGGTGGAGAAACGCCAGTGTGCCAGAAATTGTGGTGGCTGTAGAGAGGGTGACTTCCTCAGACCTCTGACAACATTTTCAAAAACCCCAGAAATTTGGGACAAAGCTCTCCACTCTGGAAGCAGTTATACCATGGCAAAGAGCTCAAAAGTCAAGTAATTGGCTGGCAAGATGACCAAGCAGAAAAAGCACAATCAGACCATAGAATCATTTTTTGGGAACAAAAAGGCTCAAAACACACAATCAGAAGAAGTCAACAAAGGCAAAATTCCTGCATCAAAAGCTTTCAAGAAAAATGTGAATTGGTTACAGGCCATAGAGGAGGTTAAGGAGGATTTTGAAAATCAAGTAAGAGAAGTAGAGGGAAAATTGGGAAGAGAAATAAGAAAGATGCAAGAAAATCATGAAAAGCAAGTCAACATCCTGCTAAAGGAGACCCAAAAAAATACTGAAGAAATTAACACCTTAAAAATTAGACTAACTCAAATGGCAAAAGAGGCCCAAAAGGCCAATGAGAAGAAGAATGCCTTAAAAAGCTGAATTTGCCAGATGGAAAAAGAATCTCAAAAGCTCACTGAGTAGAATCATTCCTTCAGAATTAGATTGGAGCAAATGGAAGCTAATTACTTCATGAGAAATCAAGATACTATTAAACAGATCCAAAGAAGTGAAAAAATAGAAGGCAATGTGAAATATCTCATTGGAAAAAGCACTGACCTGAAAAGTAGATCCAGGAGAGATAATTTTAAAATTATTGGACTACCTGAAATCCAAGATAAAAAAAGAACCTAGAAATCATCCTTCAAGAAATTCTCAAGGAAAATTGCCCTGATGTTTTAGAACCACAGGGCAAAATAGAGATTGAAAGAATCCACCAATCACTTCTTCAAAAAGATCCCAAAAAGAAAACTCATACGAATATTTTAGCCAGGTTCCAGAGTTCCCAGATCAAGGAGAATATATTACAAGCAGCCAGGAAAAAACAATTTGAATATTGTGGAAACACAATCAGGATAACACAGAATCTGGCAGCTCCTACACTGAGGATGGAAGGGCTTGGAATATGATATTCCAGAGGTCAAAGGAGCTAGGATTAAAACCAAGAATCACCTACCCAGCAAAACTGAGTACAATATTTCAGGGGACAATATGGTCATTAAATGAAATAGAGGACTTTCAAGCATTCTTGATGAAAAAAACAGAGTTGAATAGAAAATTTGACATTCAGATACAAGAAGCAAGAGAAGCATTAGAAGATAAACAGGGAAAAGAAATCATAAGGAACTTATCAAAGTTGAACTATTTACATGCCTACATGGGAAAATGATAATTGTAACTCATTAAACTTTTCTCAGTATGAGGATAATTGAAGGGAATATAAATGTATATAAATGTAAACATACATACCAGGGTATATATGCATATGAATACATATGTGAGTATATGTAGGTATGTATATATACATATATAGAGAGAGAGGGACAGAGGGCACATAATCAGTTGAATAGGAACAGATGATATCTAAAAAAAAAATTTAGAGTTGAGAGAGGAATATAATGAGAGAAAGAGATAGGGAGAGATAGAATATGGTAAAGTATCTCCTATAAAAGAGGCAAGAGAAAACTGTTACAATGGAGGGAAAGAACAGTATGATAAAAGGGAATGAGTCAACCTGACTCTCATTGAATTTGGCTTCAGGAGGGAATAACATACACAGTCAATTGGGTATCTTACCCTACAGGAAAGTAGGCGGGAAGGGGATAAGAGGGGAGATGATAGAAAGGAAGGCAGATTGGGGGAGAGAGTGTTAGAAGCAAACACTTCTGAAAAGGGACAGGGTCAAAGGAGAAAAGAGAATAAATGGGGGCAGGATAGGATGGAGGGAAATATAGTCAGTCTTTCACAATATATCTACTATGAACATGTTTTGCGTAACTACACATATACAACCTATATTGAATTGCTTATCTTCCCAGTGGGAGTGAGTGAGGAGGGAAGAAGGGAAAAAATCTGGAAATTAGAGTTTTAAAAACAAATATTTTAAGAAATATTAAAAACTGTCTTTTACATGAAACTGGGAAATAAATATATACAAGCACTGGGGTATATAAATCCATCTTGCCCTACTAGAGAGTTAGAGGGGGAGTGGGGGAAGATATGAGAGAGAAGATTGGGGGAAGGGGTAATCAGTAGGCTCGTTATTTGGGGGTGGGGGCAGATGAAAGATGGGGAGAAAATTTGTAACTCAGAGTCTTCTGTAAATGAATGTTGAAAACGAAAAATAAACAAAAAGTAAAAAAAAAATAAGAAAAAAACTAAAAATATATAATTATCCTTATTCATTTACCAGTAATATGTGACTTTTATATAAAACACTCACACAAAAATGGACTTATGGTCTAAATGGACCTGAACCCACATATAAAAGTAAGCAGAAATGGGAATGAACTCCAAGACAAAATCGACAAATTTGTGCTTTACAGACAAAAGTAATCAAGAGAAAATAAAACATCGAAATGAGGAAAATCAGCTTTAATGTTCATGCTTTATTTGTGTCAAACAGGTTTTACGTGAGCGCTACTGGACATTTACAGACCTCTCCTTCTGGCTGCTGGCCCATCTTTCTCCCTAAGTGTGCTCTCTATTCTCCCCCTGTGTCTGTATCCGGTCTGTCTAATTTAGATTAGGAGCCTATTGGGCATAAAATGCGACTAATTCCACCCTAACACAGGTTCCAGTATGGCATTGGCCCTCCACAGTGTGTTGAAGAATGACAGCCCCTCTAAAGAGGAGAATGGAGTTAGCTGGCTTATTTAGGCAATATGAGAAACCTATTTCTTTCTCTTACTTTAACTTCCCCACAACAGAACCCAGAAATCCTGTTATTTGAAGGAGCAGTGTCTAATATTTTCAAAGGCTTGACTGCTCACATTTCTAGAAAATGAGAGCGTGGTGCTTCGTCTCTAACTCCTTTCCATTTTTCCTTCCCCTGGCTAGGATGGAGTTTAAAGGTTGTTTTACACAGGAGGAAGATTAACTCAATAGTGCATAGAGGCTCATAAAAAGCCGCAGCAGTCCATTGAGTCAATATTGTGTGAGCCAAGATGGATTTTCACAAAGATATGAAATGGTCTATCAGGTAAATTATGTGGGTTTGGGGAATTATCACACCTACAAAATATAAGCTTACTGGAGCTTAATCATTCCCACAGCGGCCTTGGTGGGCTATTGGATAAATAATATGCATGTCAAAAAAAAGCTTAACCCAGGGGAAAAAAAGTGGCTTGAAAATAGGCTTTATCTACCTGTCCAAGTGCTTAGAGATCCTAAGATTGAAGACATTGTTTCAGAACTACAAAATGATTAATATCCCAATTAATGCTATTTTCACCTTTATTAGCACTGCTTTACTTTCACATGGATATGTACATTCCCTGCATTTGGAGTTCTTAACTTGGAATCACGTTTTGGTAGTTTTGATTTTTAATTCTGGAAGAAAGAGATTTATTTGAGAGTTCATTGGAGTCCAATGCAATCACAGAACACTGTTCTTAAGCTAGAGCACTGTGAATTAAGTCCTTCCTAGGTAATGTGCCCTATGGAAGGCATATTAACTATTCTGGACTTCTGGGTCTGGGTAGGAGAGAAAAGGAGGTGGGGTATAGGATCCACTCACTTACATTTCATTGGTTTGAAATAGTAAATGTGTGCTGCATAATGAATCCCCAAATAATCCCTCCCCTGCACCCAGGATTTACCTCAGTGGAATCCTATTGTAAAATCTAATCATAAAGAAAAGCCCTATTTTTACTATTCAGTTCAATTTAATTCAATCCACAGATATTAAATGCCTACTATGTGATGTCAGCTCCTCTCTCTGGGACTCAATTTCCTCATCTATAAAATGAGGGTGTTGGATTAGTTGTTCTCTAAGGATCCTTCCAGTTCTAAATCTATTATTTTACTAAGCACGGAGAATCCAAAGCCAAAACAAAATAGTCCTGCCCTCAAGGGGCTCCTATTCCACTGAGAACTTAAAATCAACACCAATTATTCTCAAAAGCATTTCCCTTCCCCTTTAACTAGCCCCTAAATGATAGTAAGAACTATGAGCATGGATCCATTTTATAGCTGACAAAACTGAGGAGGAAGTAACTTTGTAATTTGTCCCCTGTCTCACACAGTGAGTCCATAGGAAATCCTGGCTGAAAACTCACGATTGGTCCTTTGAGTAAGGCCATTGATAAGGTGTCAAGTCTTCAGAGCAAAGCAACAGGATAGTGAAAGGTATTGAAATCATGGGAAAGAATGATAAATTGTAAGAACTGGAGCTTGTTAGACTGTACAAGAGAAGGCTTGGGTGGGTGGGAGCAGGATTGCAGCTAATTTATGCCTTGCCATTAGATCTTACATTCTGGCCAGACATGCTTGATGACTCAGGACTCATGGAGAAATCTTGCTACCGCCTGGATTAGATTCCATTGGACCTTGTGGTATCAGGTAACGTCCCCAGTCAAACATGCTAGGCATCAGTATTCAGGGACTGGAATGAAATTCCGGTCTGAGCAAATTCCTCCTGGTTTATGAATTTAGGAAAGAAGGAAGGGGGAGGGGAGAAGGCTACTCATTTCCCCCCCATCTATCCCCCATTGGAATCAAACTTGTCAGCTAGCTGAAAGCAGGGGGTTGATTTCCCAGAAGTTCACTTGGATTGATTCACATGCTGCCATCCCCCAAGCTCCTGGTGCTCTGATTAATACCCACTTTATCTCCCTGTGTTCCTCATTCTCACACAGATGGATTCAATAATGCCTACCTGCACCACCCCAAAGTCCCACAGGAGCTCCCTCTGATTGCTCAGAAGTAGTCTATTATGGAGAGTATGGCAGGCAATCATAATAAATTACCACTTTTTACTCCAGCTCACAAACACAAACACACCCTCACCTTCCCCAGTGTTGCTCCCCAGCAGCCTTGGTGCCTCAACAAGCCAATTAGAGAACATGATATAAACCTACACGTTGGAAATGAGTAGCTCTTCTCCAGAACTGCCTACAAATCCTGCCAAACTTTATTTCATTAGGTGTCAAGGACAATTAATGCAGTGCTGCTCGTGGGTAACACCTTTCTGTACTCCTTTGATATAGGTAAAATCAGTTTCATGCTCTCTCTACCTCTCTTTCTCCCTCTCTCTCTTTCTCTGTCTGTCTCTGTCTCTCTCTGTCTCTCTTGGTCTGTTTCTCTCTCTCTGTCTCTCTCTTTCTGCTTCTTTGTCTCTGTTTCTGTTTCTCTGTGTCTGTCTCTGTTTCTGTGTGACTCTGTCTCTTTCTCTCTTTGTCTCTGTCTCTATCTCTGTCTCTGTTTCTCTGTCTCTATCTCTCTCTGTCTCTCTGTCTCTGTCTCTCTCTGTCTCTGTCTCTCTCTGTCTCTCTCTGTCTCTGTCTCTCTGTCTCGCTCTCTGTCTCTCTCCCACACACACACCTTTTTTCCCCCTTTCTTCTCAGCTCTCTTACCCAGCCTTCTCTCTTTTTCTCCTCTGCTGCAGATCTCCCTCCTCTTTCTTTCTCTCTCTGACTTTCATAAGGCATTCCGCTGAAGGAGAGCTGAGGTAACACTTTCGAGAAAGGAGAAAAAGAAAGCAAGAGATGCTGCTGCATTGTCTGTCTCCTAATCACCAGTTCAATCAGAAATCTGGCAGCCTGGAAATGTCATGCATAATATATGTAGAAAGCATTCACCAAAGTAGATTATAGGGATTTTTCTTTTTTTTTTTAACTAGGGGATTTTGATGGCATAAAACTCAATAAAATGATCCTTTCTGTGGCCCTACCTTGAATGCTCTTTACATGTTATTTGACATGTTACACATGACTTTTTTCTGCATGGGGTTCTCTTCATCATATCCCATACATCAAACAGATTGCTAATATTTGTGCCCTTGTCACTGATGAATCATTTTCTGTTTTGATAAATTAATAAAATTGCTATCAAAAGTCCCCCTGGGATCAAGATACTGATTTGGTGGGAGGAAGTGGGAGGTGAGCAGTGTTTAATCAAAGTTTCTCAAATTTTTTAATACTTGTATAGCTAAGAAAGCATATGGCATAAGTCAGGATATTTGGGAATTTCCTTAATTGTCAATATTGCTACTGAATATTGAAGGTAGAACCAAACAGCATCAATATGAACAGGAAAAGCATGTCTTCATTTTGTGAGAGTTTAATTCTGTCCTTCCTGCTCTAAGGAATACAAGACACTGTCCCATCATCCCATTACTTCTTAGAGCATCCCTTTGAAAAGATAAGAATCATAATCCCCATCTAGCAAAAGAGGCAATTTAGACATATAACATTTTAACAAAAGTCATCCATTGAGTTGTGGGCCCAAGAATCATTTCTGTGCTACTTGACCAAATTACCTAACAAGAAATAGCCTCTACAAGCTGGCAGAGGCCCTTAAGATACAACCAAAAACCCAGCCGCAAATCTCTACTGATTATAGCATCCCTGAGATTTGGAGCATTCAAGAGATAAGAAACCAAAACAGGATCAAGCTCCATCAAGCAAACACTTTCATGAGAGTAGACAAGAAGTGCTGGAGAGTGAGCCAAAGAATTGAGTCCAAGTCTCACTTTTGATGCTAGCTAGGAGACCCTCAACAAGTCCTTAAACATTCCAGTACTCAGCCAACTCTCTCAAACTGCAAGCCACACAACCAGAGGCCATCTGCATTAATAGAGGGAGTTTTTTCACCATCTCTACCCTCGGTGAAGTGATAGATCCAGACCAATAAATAAAATAATTAGTAGAAGCCATCATGTAATCTGTGCCCCACTGTACTTGAGGCTTGGATGAGTAAACAGTACATATGGTTGAATGGAGGGCATCTAGGTAACGCAGTGGATAGGACACTGGGCTAGGAATAAGGAATACTTATCTTCCTGAGTTCAAATCTGACCTAAGAGACTTACTAGCTGAGTGATGCCAGGCAAATGACTAAACTCTGCCTTATTTGTCTCATCTGTCAAAGGAGATGGAGAAGGAAATGGCAAACCACTTCAGAATCTTTGCTAAGAAAACCCCAAATGGGACCACTAAGAATCGGACACGACTGAAATGACCAAACAACATGGTTGAATAGAAAGACCAATGAATGGGCCATGTTGAAAGTTGGAACTTGGATCAGCTTCCCTCCGTCCCTTTAACAAACTAGATACCCAAAGGCAAGTGATTTAACTCCTCAGGATCTTATTTTCTTCACCTGTAAACTATTACCTAAAAATACTGAGGAATAAGATAAGATCCTAAGGGAGCAAAAAGCTGGAAAAGGTAACTGAAGTCTGATCAGCAGGGAGAAGAAAACAGAGAAAGAAAAAGGTAAGCATGGCCAGAAGCTGGCTTTTTCTTGTAAATGAAAAATGTTTTCATTATAAACTCGACAATCCTCAACAAGTGAACTTTCATTAACTACTATAATTTACAGTTAAACAAAAATATGCAAATTAACAAAGCAATATCAAGCTCATCCTTTTCATTTACCTGCCCCCTTTTCTATTGTTGTTTTCTAAATATTTTCCAGATGGTTGTTTTATCATTATGATTATTTATTCTCTTGTAATCAGCAAGTACAGTGTTCTTTGGATAGCCCTTTCTTTGCTCTGAATTATTTAAAAGATCTTTTAATATATCTTTATATTCTTCACGTTTTTCATTCTCACAGTGCAAAAACATTCCATTATACTCATAAGCCACAATTCAACCATTCTATGATCTGTCTGCAGTTGGTTTGTTTTCATATTTTTTTGCTATTACAAATAATGCTATTAAAATACTTTTGAATAAATGGAATTTTTCCCATTCAGTAACATCCTTAATGTAAAGACCCATATCACTAAGACAAAGAGTATGAACAGCTTTATAACCAACTGGTATATAATTCCATATTACTTTTAAAATTTTATTGATTCACAATTAAAATTTGTTATCTGCATAAAACCTCCTCTCCTTTGGCCTCTGCCGAAGGCAGATTCTGTTTGCATGGTAACTTTTGCAGGGATCTGATAAATATAGGTAGAGGTTGCTGGGATCTTTCTACTTATTCTCTCCCTATCTGTGTGACAGGGGAGAATAAATGGTGTCTGCTTGAAAGCCTGCATGAAATAGGTGGGGCTAATAACTGATTAGAGACTGAAAAACAAGAAAAGAAAGAAAAAGAGCCAGGAAAGGGGGAGTAGAGAGATAAAGAGGACCCTGGAGGATTCTGCCCTCATTTCACAAGGGAAAGGAAACAACGGTAGAATGTTGAAGAAATCTAGACACTACTAGCCTGATAAACTGTGTTGACTCAAGAACTGCAGAGATGCAGCAAAGCTGTAATTCTTGCATCTGGAACAAGCCTTGCAAACCACACCCATGGCAATAAGCATAAAAGGCATACTTCAGTTGATGTGGGGGTGGCAGTGTTGAAGTGAATCGAGGGCTAAGCTTGGAATCTGGAAGACAAGCTCATACCGAACCTCAAACACACAGGAGCTGTGTGACCTTAGACAAGTCATGGGACCTCTCAGTGCCTCAGTTTCCTCATCTGTAAAATGAGAGAAATGGACTCTAAGGTACTTTTCAGCTATAATCTATGATTCTCCTACCCTGAGACTACAGGATCCCACAAGACTGCTTCCACTATGGAGGTTAGCTCCTTCCCAGACCCCGGGACCCGGGACCTGCTGGTAGTTTCCTATCTAAACTAATTATTCCTGACGACATCATTCAAAGGTCAGTTCTTTCTTCATAGGTGGGATTCAAGAAGACTGGGGGTAAGAGATGAGTAGTAACCTTACAGTAACTAGAGAGCTATTTAGCTCAGGAAAAAGACTAGCACTAGATGTAATATCTGGGAACCATCTGTATAAGGATGATAATTAAACCCTTGGAGTTGAGGAGGTCACTGAATGAGAGAGTTAGAAGGAGAACAGAAGTGGTCCCATTACAGAGTCTTGGTGAATACACACAGTTAGGAGATGTGCTATGGATGATAAACCAGCAAGAGACAGAGAAGGTATGTTCAAAAAAGTAGGAAGAAAACCAAGAGAGAAATGTCATGAAAACCCAAAGAAGAGACCATATTCAAGAGATGGTAGTTAAAACTATCCAGTACTGCAGAGGTCAAAAAGAATGAGAACTGAGAAAAGGTCATTGCATTTAGCCTTTGAGAGATCATTGGAGAGGGTATCTTTAGTTGAGTGATGAGATCAGAAACCAGAGTAAAAGGATTGAGGATCTAAGAAGGGAGGAAACGATTATAAATAGCTTTTTTCTGAGTTTGTCTGAAAGGGAGAAGAGACATAAAACAATAGTTTGAGTCTAATTAAGGCGTTTATTTCCCCAAACTTTTGTTAGGATCTAGGAAAGAACCATTAGAATAAAGGAGATTGAAGATTAGAGAAGAGAAATAATGATAGTGGAGTCAATCTGCTGGAGAAAGTTGATAACCAAGATATATAAGGAATTAACAAAAACATATAAGACTAGTAGTCATTACTCAATACATAGGGGTTAAAGGAAATGAAGAAATAAAAAGAATTGTGAAACTTTAGCAATCTAAAAGAATTAATAATTAATAATAAAAACAATTCTGAGATTTCACCTTGTACCCCCTAAAGCTGACAAAGATGACAAAAAACAGAAATAGTCAATGTTGGAGGGGTTGAAGGAAAACAGAGATCATATAGTCGTGAATTGGCCCACCCATTAAGGACACCAATTTAGAATGATGCTTTTAAAAAAGCAAATGGTCATATTCTATGGCCCAAAGATCCCACTGCTAGGCAAGATGAACCCAAGGAGGTCAAAGACAGACATTATTTGAAAACTAAAAATGAATTATTAAAAAATAAAAATAGAAAAACATGGAAAGACTTGGACTTATGAAGGAAGATACTATCTACCTTAAGAGAAACCAATGTTAGGAGGAAATATACACAGTGTGATCTTTAAAAAATTAAAATTAAATAAAACCAATAAAAAAGACAGAAATAAAGCTCCCATATATTCATAATAGCACTTTTATGTATTCAAGAATAACTGGAAACAAAGTAGTTTTCAACTACTCAACTTGGAAATGGCTAAACTAATTATGGCATATTATTGCAATGAAATATTACAGTCAAAAGAAACAATCAATATGAAGAATTCTAAGAAACATGACATTTATATGACCTGATGCAGAGAGAATCAAGTAGAACTAAGAAAACAATATGCATAATTACTACAACAGATTTTTTTAAAACCAACAAAATGAAACTGTAATTACAATGGCCAAACTTGGCCTCAGAGAAGAATTGTGAAAATGTACTTCCATTCCTGTATGCCAGTGATAAGAGACTATGAGTACTGAATAGTGCTTATGCTATCAGACATGGTAGATATGTTGGGTGGTTATGCAGAAGTTTTATATTTTCCTTTTCTTTTTTAACCATTGTTACAATAGATGACTCACCGAGTTGGAGAGTAGAGAAGGGAAATATTCAGAAATGAATGCAATGTAAACACATCACTTTAAAAAATAATAAAGTAAAGCTAATGCAATCTTTAGTTCAGTCATGTTTGACCCTTCATTACCCCATTTGGGATTTTCTTGGCAAAGATACTGGAGTGGTTTTCCATTTCCTTCTCCAGTTCATTTTACATATGATGAAACTGAGGAAAACAGGGTTTAGTAACTTGCCCCACATGGCTAGCAAGTGTCTGAAGCCAGATTTGAACTCAGGGAGATGAGTCTCCCTGACTCCAGGCCCAGCACTATATCCATTGCCCCATCCAGTAGCCCAATGCAATCTTAGATTACATTAAGAGAGGCAGTTTCCAGAATGAGGGAGAACTTTTAGTCCTGCTGTACTCTGTCCTGGTCTTGCCACAACTAAAGCATTGTGTTCAATTATGGATGCCATACATTGTGAATAATAAGAACAAACAAAAAAAGAGTACTTTAAAGTCTGCAGATCTCTTTAGATATATTACCTCATAATAAGGAGGCCTTGTTATCCCAGTTTTACAAAAGAGAAGTTGTGTCTTGCCCATCCATGGTCACTTAGCTATCACATATTAGAGGCAGGACTTTATACCCTGATGTTCTTGACTTAAGTCCATCTCTCTATTCACTACATAATGTAATCTTCCCTGCAAGGGCATTGCTAATATGGAGAGTTCAGAAGAAACCAACTGGGATGGTGAAGGTATATTGCAATCATGCCAGACAATGATAAATTGAAAGACCTGGGGAGACAGCCTGGAGAGGAGGCCTGGGGGTTTGTTTAGGGGAAGAACATTACAGCTGTCTTCAAGGGCTGTCATGTGGAAAAGGGATGATTCTTTTTTGGCTTGACTCCAGAGAGCAGGACTAAGAACACTGAGTATAAGTTAAAGAGAGACAGATTTCAGATATATGTAAGGAAAATATGTCCCGAGAACAGATTTGTCCAAAAAGAGATATGGGCTGCCTTCAGAGGTCATGCACTCTACTTCAGTAAAAACCATCAAGCAAAGAAGGAGATATGGTCATTTTTTAGGATTCTTGTTCAAGTACAAGTTCAACTACATGACTTCTTGGGTCCATTCTTAACCCAAGAAGCTGTGATTCTGTGAGATGAAGGAAGGGACTAGGAATGTGATTTTATTGATGCACAGAATTCCCACTCAAGGAAACTACCAAAGAAGATTGGCAACTTCTTTCCAACCTATGTACTTATAGAGCTGCCTGGAACAGTAGCATCAAATATATAGAAACAGAGGTCCCTAATTGTACATAAGAATCACTGCATGCTGCATTTTACTTAGTTTTTAAAATTAATATTTTCTGTTTTATTATACTTTTTATTTCATTAAATATTTCCCAATTACATTTTAATCTAGTTCAGGCCACACTCAAGAGTATTGCAGACCTCATGTTTGACTCCTCTGATCTAGACTATTGAGAGGTTAAGTGACTTACTCAGAGTCACACAACCAATATGTAGCAAAGGAAAGACTTGAACTTGGTCTTTCTGCCCCTGGGACCCAGCTCTCTATTTACTAAACCACATTGTGTATTGTGTGTTCTTTCAAGGGCCTCTCTTTTTCTCCATCTTCCAATTAAAATTTCCATCTAAATTTTGGGGGGTCAGCTTTCAACAACAGCACTATATATACACACACATATATATATATACATATACATATACATATATATGTATATAGTGAGATATATATAGATATAGATAGATAGATAGATAGATAGATAGATAGATAGATAGATAGATAGATAATGCCCCAGTTTTCCTTGGTGGAGGATAGAAACCAAGATATCAGAGTTGGGGTTCTCAATTCTCTTTGTGTCATGAACCCTCCCTTTGACAGCCTGCTGAAGCCTATGATCTCTTTTTCAGAATAGTTTTTAAATAATTGAAGAAATGCTAAATTTCAATTGGAGATTTAAAAAATAAAGGCTCCATCTTTTTTATCCAAATTATGGACCCCAGGTTAAGAATCTCCCCCCCACCCCACCCCAATTAGAGAAAGGAATGGTCTATTCAACCAATGCTGGGTTTGGAGTTAGATGGTATGTGTTAGAATCCTGATTCTGATACTTCCTGCAGGTTTGACATCAGGCAAGTTAATTAACATTCTTTGAGCCTCCATTTTCTCATCTTTAAAATGAGAGAACTGGATCAGATGGCAGCCAAGCTGAAAAATAAAGTGAAGAGATTTAGCCTCAACCAAGGTCACAAAGGTCACTCTGGGTTAAGTCAGAGGGCTGCCCTCTATCTAGCCCACCATTTAATTCACTGAACCATGCTGCTATTATAACAGCCGGGGAGAAGTCAAATCTTTCTTTTAATGTACTTGGTCTCTGACACCTTGAAGCAACTCAACTCCCAAGCTCATTCTGAACAAAGATACATCTCACGCTACTTCAGCATCCCCAGGCCAACCTGGGACTTGAAGTTTAATTAAATCCTGTGGAGTTGCATTTTTGAAGGAGCTATTATCCTTAAGTGATTCTGGTTTATGAGTGCCCGGGAAAGAGAAAGTGAACAGGAAGAAGACAGAGGTGAAAAAGAAAGAGAGAGTACAAATCAGGTATCTTTGATCTAGGTTGATTAGTTATTCATTTTGCTAGCTGTAATTGAAAGGCACTAGGAGAATATGAATTACCCACCAAACACTCTAGAGTGTGGTAGATACCCATTGTCTATTGCCTGAATCAGTAAGTGGACTGAAATGCTGACATGGGATCACGGTTCTTTAAAAGGCAATTTTGGACATCACATAAAACTGCTCTTCACCCTTACAATTTACATTTAGATGCTGCAGAAAATAAGTTATGGAAACAGACCTGAGCTGAGTTTATAGTTTCAATCAAAATCCATCTTTTCCTGTGGAGTTTAGTATTCATCAAATATAATGCCATTACATAGTTTGGAAACTCCTGAGGACATTGTTTTTGTCCTGTCCAGCCAGTCACTGGGTATATTGAAGGCAGAGGCATTAGTTTATTCTCCAAAATGAAAATTAACTATTTGCTTCTAGAGAACAATTCAGACAGCACAAATATTTAGGGATTGCAATAGTTGTCGATGGCAGGAAAATAATACTTCCTTCCAGATATTCTTATGCGAGCAAGATAGGAGATAGGAGAAAACACATTTAAGTACAGAGTGGTGGTTAGACTTTTTCCTCTTCAATATTTATGATCGAATTGCATTTTTAAGTGTCTTTGGAATGCTACAAACAATCAGAGTTAGCTGATTGACTGCCCCTTGCGTCTTTGCTATGTCTTTTAAGAAGCTGAAGGAATTTTCCATTTCATTGTTGCACTTTTGCATGGCCTTTAGACGTCTACCTCATTAGAACCCAAACTGTAGTTCTCTATAATCCCCCAGATGTGGCCAGTCATCCTTTGGTATGTGAGTAAAACCCATGGTGTGTAGTAAAACTTTTCTGAAGATCATTTTAATTTGAGCAATGTTTGTATGTGTTTGAAGTATTTTGGAGGCAATTTCTGATGTTTTTTCAAACTTGTGTGATGGTAGTGGGTATCATATATTCCATTAGAAGTTGGATCACAGAGCATATATTTTTTATTTATGTTAGAACTCCCTGGAGTCATGTACAAAGATGAATACATTCATTTTTTATAAATAAATAGGATGATAGCATCAAGAGTGGGAAGGGATACTGGAAGTCATGTAATCCAATCCTCTTATTTTACAAATTAAAAAAAAGAGAGACCCAGTAAGAGGACATGATTTGATCAAGGTCACATAATCCATGTAGAAGCCAGCATTCAAAGGTTCCAAATCCAGCCCCCTACACAACCCTGTAATCATTGCTTACTAAATGTTTATTGAGTGACAATGTAAATGTAAAACTGTCAGCAATTATCATAATCTTCTCTTAAAGTCAACATGGACATCACATAAAACTGCTCTTCACCCTTACAATTTACATTTAGATGCTTCAGGAAATAAGTTAAGGAAGCAGACCTGAGCTGAGTTTATAGTTTCAATCAAAACCCATCTTTTCCTGTGGAGTTTAGTATTCATCAAATACAATGCCATTACATAGTTTGGAAGTTCCTGAGGACGTTGTTTTTGTCCTGTCCAGTCAGTCACTGGGTATGTTTTTGACATGGCCTGAAAACCAGTGGATTAAGGCCTTTATTTAGGCAGGAAGTAGTATGAAACTATAAAGCAAAAAAAAAAAAAAGATTATCTTGCCCTCTCCCATTTCCTATTCTTTTATTTTATCTTCCAAACAAAACCTTAAGATTACTGACTGGGGGCTTTTATTGGCCTTAAATGAAAAGATTTCTACATCTATACAGGGCAGGCCCATCTTAATTAAATTTAAACCTTAATAGCTTAAACTGAACTAAGACTTTGGGGTCACTTTGTAAGCTATGCTTACATTATGATAGTTTACTGGGGAAATCTGGAGATTTTGATCCCTTGTTTGGTCAAATAATGCCCCACCAGTGGGCCAGGACATATTTCTATGATACCAGGCCTGTTAGCAACATGATTGCTGGGTATATGGAATGTGCATGAGTGACCTTGCTACATTGTAGATCCTCAGTGGGGCTCCCTTGGGGAGACAGACTCTGCCAGAGTAAAGGGGCATGCACATATTTATCTTACACAATTTATAATCAGCACAAAATACTATTCATCACAATGCAATATTTCAAAAGATCTATGGTTTCCTCAGGGAGGGTACTTACTCCATGCATGTAAATTGTAACTACTCAGGGTAAAAATAAAGTAAAATAATTCTGCTCTTCCCTTAGCTGATCATCTGGAGAGATCATATAATAGATGATATTAAACCCAGACCTAGGCAAATCTATGTTGGGCATATGGATAGAGAAGTAATTTAAAATACCATAGTATTGGGTTTTTTTTTTTAAAAAGCAATAAATCCTAGTCTTTCCCTTTCACTAATCTGTAGAGATCAGATAGTAAATGAAATTCAACCCAAGTATAGCAACCCCACAAAGTATTTGAAAAGCTTTCACTTAAAAGATAAGTGACTTGGGTTATAGATCTTGCTCTACTACAAATACTTACCCTAGCTACATTACAAGTTTAACATGAAAATTATAAAACTGTATACACATGTAAGAATTTTTGTAG
Source organism: Gymnobelideus leadbeateri (assembly GCA_011680675.1). Classification (NCBI taxonomy): domain Eukaryota; kingdom Metazoa; phylum Chordata; class Mammalia; order Diprotodontia; family Petauridae; genus Gymnobelideus; species Gymnobelideus leadbeateri. The sequence goes on from WOXC01006861.1 coordinate 828,318, forward strand.
GAGTATAGTAACCTCCCCCTATCCCATAGGTCACTTATCCAGTGTTCTCAATTATTTGGAATATAACAAAGTTCAGAAGTAAACAAAACCTCTAAACAGTTCAAAGAAAAAATCACAAAGTACATACACTATGGGGCAGCCAGGTGCCACAGCGGATACAGCACTGGGCCTCATCCTGAGTTCAAATTTGATATCAGACACTAATTAGGTGAATGAGCAAGTCACTTCACCCTGATTGCCTCAGTTTCCTCATCTGCAAAATGATCTGGAAAAGGAAATAGCAAACCACTCCAGTATCTTTGCCAAGAAAATCCCAAATGGGGTCACAAAGACTGGGACATGACTGAAAAATGACCCAATAACAATAATACATATACTAAGGCTTATAAAAGAGAGCCATTCAGTCCCTTCCTCTGAGCTAATTACTCTTACTTTATACACAATTATTTTTTCTAATATTTTTTTTTGCTTTTTGGAGGGAAGAAGGCAGGGCAATTGGGGTTAAGTGACTTTCCCAAGGTCACATGGCTAGTAAGTATTAAGTGTCTGAGGCCAGATTTGAACTCAGGTCTTCCTGACTCCAGGGCCAGTACTCTATTCACTGCTCCACCTAGCCTCCCCACTTTATACACAATTTTAACAAACAGGGTGCTTGGTGTTTCTCAAGTCACAACAGATTAGGATCAATCAAGCAGTATTTATTGAATGCCTACTATACACAACATACCATACAAAGCATCATGTTCCAATACAAAGAAATATAAAGACATAATTCCTTTCCTTAAATAACTGTGGCATATTATAAGGCAGGGATGTTGGTAGCTGCAAGAAAGTTTGTAATGAGTAACAATCTGACAGTCGGAAAGTAGCAAAGATTCCAAAAGCAGTCAAGAGAAATCAAAAAGCATGGCATTCTTTAGCTATGTAGTGAAGGGGCAAATATATAATACAATAGTCCCTTAAGGTGTTACTAAATTACAGCACCTTCAAAATGTGTGGTGCAGTAGAAAAAAAATCAATGAAGCAGGATTCAAGAGTTAGGTTCTAGTCCCAGCTCCACAACTAACTACGTGACCTCAAAGAATTCAATTAACCTCTCTGGGCCTCATTTCCTTCATTGAAAATGAGGGGAAGTGAACAGAGTGGTCTCCAAGGCCCCTTTCAGCTCTAAAATTCTATGATTCTAATGATTTTTAAATTCTATGATTCTAATGATGGCCTTGAGTTAAATTGTGGTCAGTTTTTATTAAGAAGGCGGGCAAGGGAGGATGTCATATATTTTATAACTCCTTCCAATAAAGACAGCTTAAATAAAAAATAAGCTTTTGATATTTTAAAGAGAAAGCTTCAATTATCTGAATAAAAGAAATTCACTTATATGTAATACACCATCACTGAAAAGTGTTAATTAAATGATATATTATTACACTATGCTATGATACACTATTATGCTATGATCCAGTTATTTACATTCTGGTAAAGTAGTTCAAATTCGGGGAGATGGATACAGGCTGATTAATGAAGTAGAGTTCACTTTCATAGCAATACTTTCAGTAAAAAAATCACCAGAAATCCACCTCCAAAGTTTATACCCCAAGAAGAATAAAGATCCCATTTATACCAAAGTAGTCACAGCAGTACTGTTTTTAATAAACAAAAGCTAGAAACAAATTAAGTGCCCAAATATTATGGAATAGATGAACAAATTACATTGTATAAATTTACTAGAATATTGTTGTACCTAAAGAAACATCACATGTGAAGAATTCAGAGAAACAAGGAAGGACTTGTATGAATTTGAAAGGCAACACAGCACAGTGGATAAAGCATAGACTGACTTCAAGAAGAACTGGTTTCAAATTCCAACTGCAGTACCAGAGCTGTGTGGCCCCAGTCAAGTGACTTACCCACTGAGCCAAAGTTTCCTTATCTTTAAAAGGAGTTGGGGGATAAGAACTCACTATTTGACAAAAACTGCTGGGAAAATTGGAAAATGGTATGGCAGAAACTCGGCACCTTGTCCCACATGCCAAGAAAAGGTCAAAATGGATATGATTTAGACATAAAGGGTGATACTTTAAGCAAATTAGGAGAGCAAGGAATAGATTACCTGTCGGATCTATGGAGAATGTAAGAATCTATGACCAAACAAGAGGTAGAGAATAGTATGAAATGCAAAATGAATGATTTTGAGTACATTAAATTGAAAAGGTTTTGCACAAAATCAATGTAACCAAGATTAGGAGAGAAGCAAAAAGCTGGGAAAGAATTTTTACAGCCAGTGTCTCTGATAAAGGCGTCATTTCGAAAATATAGAGAGAACTGAGTCAAAGTTATAAGAATACAAGTCATCCTCCAACTGATAAATGGTCAAAGGATACAAACATGCAGTTTTCAGAGGAGGAAATTAAAAATACCTAAGGTCATATGAAAAATGCTCTCAATCACTCTTGATTAGAGAAATGCAAATCAAAACAACTCTGAGGTACCATATCACATATATCAGATTGGCTAACATTACAAAACAGGAAAATGATAAGTGTTGGAGAAGATGTGGGAAAATTGGAATACTAATGCATTGTTGGTGGAGTTGTGAACCGATCCAACCATGCTGGAGAGCAATTTGAAACTATGCCCAAAGGGCTATGAAATCATGCACATCCTTTGATCCAGCAATACCACTACTAGGTCTGTATCCCAAAGGAATCATGTAAAAGGTAAAAGGGCCCACACATACAAAAAGATTTATAGAAGCTCTTTTTGTCGTGGCAAAGAATTGGAAATTGAAGGGATGCCTATCAATTGGGGAATGACTGAACAAGTTGTGATATATGGATGTAATGGAATATTATTGTTCCATAAGAATTGATGAGCAGGTGGAGTTCAGAAAAACCTGGGAAGACTTACATGAACTGATTAGGAGTGAAGGAGCAGAATCAGGAGAACATTTTACATGATAATAGCAACAATGTGTGACCAAATTTGACAGTCTTAACTCTTCTCAGCAAGGCAACAATCTAAGACAATTCTAAAAGACTCATTATGAAAAATGTTATCCACATCCAGAGAAAGAACTATAGAGTCTGAATGCAGTTCAAAGCATACTATTTTCTCTTTTTCTGTTTGTTTTTTCTTTCTCATGTCTTTTTTTTCCTTTTGCTCTGATTCTTTTTTCACAACATGACTAATGTGGAAACATGTTTAATATGATCACACACACATATGTGTGTGCATATATATATATATATATATGAAACCTTTATCAGATTGCACACCGTCTTGGGGAGGGGGGAGGGAAGTGAAAGAGGAACATTTAGAACTAAAAATCCTATAAAAGTGAATGTTGAAAACTGAAAATGTAAAAATATAAAAATATAAATATAAAAGATATGTGATCCTTTGAACTGATAAAGAACAAACAAAATGTAATCCAATGACTACAACAATGTAAATTTAGGTAATGCTAGAAGTAACAAAACAGATTAAATACAGTGGACAAGGTTGGCTCCAAATTAATAAAGTGTGTGAAGGTATTAAGGTGGGGTGGGAAGCGACTAATGAACCCAAAGTATAATACATTTTTAAGAACCATATTTTAGGGAATGGAGCCAAAATGGCAGCATAGAAGCAGGAAAACTCTGTGAGCTCCCCCCATAACCACCTCAAATACCTATAAAATATGACTCTAAACAAATTTTAGAATTATAGAACCCACAAAGTGAAAGAGAGAAACAAATTTCCTACTGAAGGCAGCCTAGAAGGCCTACAGCATGCTGGGAGCCAAGAGCCCTGCATGAGCTCATGGTTTTAGCCCCAAGGCAGCCCAACCAGCAGCAGCTAGAGTGGACTTTGGAAGAGCAGATCCCCTGTAGCTATGGCAGTTTCTAGAATTATCAACCTATAAATGCCAAAGAAAAAGTAAAAGGTCAGCATGGAACTCTTTTGGAACTTGGGTGAACAGAGGAGCAGGTCCACGCCCTGCCCCTTGGGGTAAGAAGTGGCAGAGAAGTGGTGAACTCTTCCATCCCACGGCTGCTTCAGAGCTCCTGGCCTGCAGATTGCAGGGATACCAAGCAACCATTCAGAGGGCAATCGCTCTTGCTTTAACCTGCCTGGATCTAGATCACTTTCTTGGGTGGAGGTCTTGGGGGTATGTGACCAGGTGCCAGAGCTTCTGAGGGCTTGAGAGAGGCCACCACACTAATAGTTCTGGAAACTGCGAAAACCCCAGCGATTTGGGAGAAAGCTCTCCTCTCTGGAAACAGAGTTCTACTGTGGTAAAAAGCCCAAAAGTCAAATAATTCAGTGGCAACATGAGCAAGAAAAGGAAGCAAAGCAAGCACAGCAGTCAAACCTTAGATTCCTTTTTTGGGAACAAAAAAAGGATCAATGCATGGTACAGAAGGAAGACAACAAAGTCAGAACTCTTGCACCAAAAGTTTCCAAGGAAAATATGAACTGGTTACAGGCTACAGAGGAGCTTAAGAAAGATTTTGAAAATCAGGTCAGTGGAGGAAAAATTGGGAAAAGAAATGAGAATGGTGCAAGAAAATCATGAAAAGAGAGTCAACAACCTGACTAAAGAAAATAACACCTTAAAAATTAGACTAACGGGGGTGGAGCCAAGATGGCAGAGTAGAAACAGCTCATCCAAGCCACTCTGGCCCCAGATTCCCCCCAAACTATATAAAAGGGGACGCTGAACAACTTCTGGAGCCCCTGCACCCACAGAATGACACAGAGAAGCTAACCTCTCGCTGAGGACAGCCCAGCAGCCCTACAAGAAGGACCAGCGCAGCGGTCTAGGACCTGGCAGCATGCAGCATGCAGAGCGCAGGAGCCGAGCCGAGCCAAGGTCCGCATGAGCCGAGGTTTTAGCCCCAGGGCGCCAGGGCCAGCAGCCAGCTGGAGGAACCCCAGAACACCAGGAGCTGTGGCGACTCCAGAATTACCAACATAGATATGCCTAGGACAAAGTAAGAGGTTAGTGTCCTGTGGACTTTGGGACCGGTATTTAGGAAATGCGTTGGCTCCCTCCCCTGGGGGCTAGAAGCCGCTGAGGAGACACACCATTTTGTACTTTTCAGAGGCAGCTCCAGCTCCCGGCCTGCAAATTGTAGGGAGATCCAGCGATCAGTTTTGGGGGGTAATCGCTCTTGCTTTAATTTCCCTGGATCTGGATTGTGATCTAGGGTGGAAGTTGTGGGTGGGTTTACAACTTGCCAGAAACGGAAGTTGCTCCCCACACGTTTGGGACAAAAATTCCTCTATCTGGCCTTAAAGCCATAGTGTGGCAACAAGCCCAAAAGTCAAGTAATTAAGTGGCAACATGCCAAGGCAAAGGAAACAGAAAAATGCAACCCTAGACTCCTATTTTGGGGGCATAGAGCGGGAAAAGGACTGTGAGGTCAGAAGTCCCGCTCCAAAAGCCCCAGGGGAAAACATGAGTGGGTTGCAGGCCATAGAGGACCTTAAGAAGGACTTTAAAAATCAAATAAGAGAAGTGGAGGAAAAATTGGAAAGAGAAATGAGAAGGATGCAGGAAAAGTATGAAATGAGGGTCAACAGCCTGACTGAGGAAAACAACACCTTAAAAAATAGACTAACTCAAATGGCAAAGGAGGCCCAAAAGGGCAATGAGGAGAAGAATGCCTTAAAAAGTCGAATTTGCCAGATGGAAAAAGAATCTCAAAAGTTCACTGAGGAGATTCATTCCTTCAGAGTTAGACTGGAGCAAATGGAAGCTAATGACTTTATGAGAAATCAAGATGCTCTTAAGCAGATCCAAACAAATGAAAGATTAGAAGGCAATGTGAAATATCTCATGGGAAAAACCACTGACCTGGAAAATAGATCCAGGAGAGACAATTTAAAAATTATTGGACTACCTGAAAGCCATGATCAAAGAAAGAACCTAGAAATCACCCTTCAAGAAATTCTCAAGGAAAACTGCCCTGATGTTTTAGATCCAGAGGGCAAAATAGAGGTTGAAAGAATCCACAGCTCACCTCCTGAAAAAGATCCCAAAAAGAAAACTCCCAGGAATATTATAGCCAGGTTCCAGAATCCCCAGATCAAGGAGAAAATACTACAAGCAGCCAGGAAGAAACAATTTCAATATTGTGGAAACACAATCAGAATAGCCCAGGACCTGGCAGCTTCTACACTGAGGGATCGAAGGGCATGGAATAGGATATTCCAGAGGGCAAAAGAACTGGGAATGAACCCAAGGGTCACCTACCCAGCAAAACTGAGTATTTTGTTTCAGGGGAAAATATGGTCATTCAGTGGAATAGAGGACTTTCAAGCATTCTTGAGGAAAAAACCAGAATTGAACAGAAAATTTGACATCCAGACACAAGAAGCAAGAGATGCCTGAGAAGGTAATCAGGGAAAAGAAATCAAAAGGAACTTATCAAACTTGAACTATTTACATTCCTATATGAAAAGCAATAACTGTGACTGATGATATCTTTCTCACTATGAAAATAATGAATATATATGTGAATGTGTGTGTATATGGTTACAGTTATATATGGATAGAGGGCATAGGTTGAATTTGTTGGGAAGTGAGAATACTCAATGGATGAAATTATGAGGTGAGAGAGGAAAGTGTCAAGAGGAGATGGGGAGAGACAGGGTAGGGTAAACTATCCCATGTAGAAGAAGCAAGGGGAAGTGGTTGCAAAGGAGGGGGAGAATAAGGAAGGCTAAAAAGGCAAAAACACATTCATATTGAATTTGGTTCAGGGAGAAAATGACATACATACTAAATGGGATATCTCAACCTGCAGCAGGATAGGGGGAAGGGGGATGAGAGGAGGGATGATGGATGGGAGGGCATCCTTGGGGTGAGGGGAGGTTGGAAGTACCCACTATAGAAGAGGAACAGGATCATGTAGGGAATGGACCAGGTGGGGAGTGGGATGAGTGGGAGGGAATTATAAGCAGCCTTATACAATATATCTACTATGATAATGTTTTGCATAGCTAAACATGTACAACATATACTGAATTACTTATCTCCCCAGAGGGAATAGGTGACAAGGGAGGAAGGAAATGGATCTGAAATTCGAGGTCCTAACATTAAATGTTTCAAATATATATAAATACTATTATTAATACTCTTTTGCTTATAATAGGGAGATAAGATGTATAGGCATTGGGATACAAAGACTCACCTTCCTCCAAGGGAAAAGTCGATGGGGGTATGGGAGAAGGTATGGGAGAGAGCAGATTGGAGGAAGCGATATCTTGTGGGACTGCTATTCTGGGAGGTTGGGTAGGGGAATAATGGGGGGAAATGATTGTAATTCAAAATCTGGTGGAAATGAATGATGTAAAACAGAAGTTAATAAAGCATTTGTTTAAAAAAAAAGAAATCAAAAAAAAATTAGACTAACTCAAATGGCAAAAGAGGCCCAAAAAGCCAATGAGAAGAAGAATGCCTAAAAAGCCAAATTAAACAGATGGAAAAAGAATTTCAAAAGCTCACTGAAGAGAATAATTCCTTCAGAATTAGATTGGAGCAAATGGAAGCTAATGACTTCATGAGAAATCAAGATACTATTAAACAGTTCCAAACAAATGAAAAAATAGAAGACAATGTGAAATATCTCATTGGAAAAAGCACTGACCTGGAAAATACATCCAGGAGAGATAATTTAAAAATTATTGGACTATCTGAAAGCTATGATCAAAACAAGAACCTAGAAATTATCCTTCAAGAAATTCTCAAGGAAAATTGCCCTAATATTCTAGAACCAGAGGGCAAAATAGAAATTGAAAGAATTCACCAAACACCTCCTGAAAAAGATCCCCAAAAGAAAACTCCTAGGAATATTATAGCTAGGTTTCAGAGTCCCCAGATCAAGGAGAAAATATTACAAGCAGCCAAGAAGAAACAATTTGAATATTGTGGAAACTCAGTCAGGATAACACAAGATCTAGCAGCTTCTACATTAAGGGATTTAAGTGCTTGGAATATGATATTCTGGAGATCATAGGAGGTAGGATTAAAACCAAGAATCACCTACCCAGCAAAACTGAGTATAATTGTTCAGAGGAAAATATGGTTATTCAATGAAATAGAGGACTTTCAAGCATTCTTAATGAAAAAAACAGAGTTCAATAGAAAATTTGATATTCAGATACAAGAAGCAAGTGAAGCATGAGAAGGTAAACAGGGAAAAGAAATCATAAGGAACTTATCAAAGTTGAACTATTTATATCCCTACATGGAAAAATGATAATTGTAACTTATGAAACTTTTCTTAGTATGAGGATAGTTGAATGCAATATAAATGTATATGTGTGTATATATATATATGCATATATATATACACACATATACATATATGTGTGCATACACATATATATGTATACATACATATAGATGTCTATATATGAGGGTATACATGCATATGAATATATATGTGAGTGTGTGTATATATGTATACAGGTATACATAGACAGAGGGCACAGGATCAATTGAATAGGAAGGGATGATATTTAAAAAATAAAATTAAGAGGTGAGAGAAGGGGCGGCTAGGTGGCGCAGTGAGTAGAGTGCCGGCCTTGGAGTCAGAAGGACCTGGGTTCGGATCTGGCCTCAGACACTTAACACACACAAACAAAAACCTAACCGTGTGGCCTTGGGCAAGTTACTTAACCCCAACTGCCCTCCAAAAAAGAAAAAAAAAGAGGTGAGAGAGGAATATAATGAGAGGAAATAGGGAGAGACAGAATAGGGTAAATCATATAAGAGAGGCAAGGGAAAACTGTCACAATGGAGGGGAAGAACAGGAAGGTGAAAGGAAATGAGTCAACTTTACTCTCATTTAATTTGGCTTCAGGAGGGAATAACATACACAGTCAACTGGTCATCTTACCCTACAGGAGAGTAGGGGGGAAGGAGATGAGAGGTGGAATGATAGAAGGGAGGGCAGATTGGGGGGAGGGTAGTTAGAAGCACACACTTTTGAAAAAGGACAGTGTTGAAGTAGAGAATAGAACAAGTGGGGGGTACAAGATAGGATGGAGGGCAATATATTCAGCCTTTCACAATATATCCCCTATGGAAATGTTTTGTGTAACTACACATGTACAACCTATATTAAATTGCTTATCTTCCCAGTAAGAGTGGGTGATGAGGGAAGAAGGGAAAGAATCTGTAGTCCAATGTTTTAAAATAAAATGTTTTTTAAATATTATTTTGACATGCACTGGGAAATAAGTTATACAGGCACTGGGGTATGGAGATTCATCCGGTCCTACTGGAAAGGTGGAGGGGAAATGGGGGAGGATATAGGAGAAAGCAGATTGGGGCAGGGGGTATTCAGTGGGATCACTGTTTTGGGGTGGTGGTTAGGGGAAAGACAGGGAGAAAATTTGTAACTCAAAATCTTGTGGAAATGAATATTGTAAACTAAAAATAAACATAATTTTCAAAAAGAATCATTTAATTACCTAGAAAGGAGAGTATAGGCCAGGAAGACCTAGATGACCATAACCAACACCAATATAGAGTTTTAAAGTTTACCAAGCACTTTATACACATGATCCTCTTTGATATTCACACCTGTTCAATAGTTGTACATATATTATGATACCCATTTTACAGATAAGGAAATAGTCCCAGATAGATTGTCATTTTTCCAAGGTCATATACCTGGTAAATAGTAGGGTCAAAATTGAACCCAATACTTTTGATTCCAAGTGGAAGATGTGATTCACCTCGTCACACTATCTCCCCAGAGAAAGTGAAAAATAGAACATTTATTTTATGTTCCATTAGGAAAACAGACATCTAGTTAGTGTAAAGTCTGCTTTCATAATGGAGACTCATGTATACTGTTCCATTTCCATTCTATTATACCACCCACCCACCCCCACACACACACCTAATTTTATTTCCTTTCACTCCAAAGAATGTAATTATGGGTCAGTCTATCCTGTATTTATACCAAGAAGTTATTGGGGTATGGGCTTGATGGGGAAAGGGACTATTTCATAGGGTTATAACAAGCCCCAAGTAGTACTGTCTTTATCTCAAGATAAATCATACTCACCCAGGAAGGCACAGCTTGAGATGTACACATGGAGACAATTCCATAACAATAGAAGTATCTTGTATGTGTGCAGGATACATCTATGAACTCCATTTCCCACAATTCTTGCAGTTAAAGCATTCCCCCCATTTTACTCATGGGGGAAATTTTTTGTAGTACATTGCCCAAAGAATTGCACATGAACCTGCAGCAGGATGACATCACCCAATATGGATGTTGATTGAATAGAGAAATTCTGCATTGAAGGAGGTTTAAAAAATAATTAAAGACCCTCCTAAAGAAGAGTCTATTACACGTGGTATATGTGTGAACAGTAGAGTCACAGGTGGTGGCAAAGATAGGAGATGGAGGAAAGAGTGCCAGGTGGTAAGAATGAATAATATGGACCTGGTCATAGCATCCTGAACACCGGTATGTATCTAAACCACAAAGATGGCTGTGAGATTTAAGACAGGAGGAGGCTGGAAGGTTCATCCAGTGCCAACAAGTCAGGAATTTCTAGTCTGTAAAGCTTAGGTTAAAGTAGAAGTTACTCGGTCAGGACCTCTTCAGACTCTAACCTTCAACATCAGTGTGTTGTTTGACTGTCCTTTTCCCACATTGCTGGTGACAGAAAGATTAAGTAGAGAGTTGCTAGTTCTCCCCTGAACATAAAAGAGATGGCTGTTATCTCTCTATTGGTACAGAGGACATTTACTCCTGATTCAGTGCATCATTATTTACCTTGCTGGTTTTAATTGAATGCATTTAGCTTTTGAATTTTTGTGTCATTTGGTAGGATCTAACATAGAGTTCTATTGGCGGGAGCTAATGCCATAGTTTTGAATAAATAATGACCCAAAAAGTCTACTAAATTTGGCTGTAGTTAATGGGATCATAGGATCATAGCTGGAAGAGACCTCAGAAGTCATCTGGTCTAAGCCTCTTCTCACCCAGATGAGGAAACTGAGATTCAGAAATGTTAAGGTGCAAGGTGCTCAAGATCACACACGTGATCTTTGACTCCAGAGTCATTGCTTTCTATTGTACCAAATGGCATGCTTTGCTGTCCCTCAAACTCCTTTTTAAAAAATATTTTCTTCCACTCTAACTTAAAGCATTAGGACAGAATGAGTGACTTGGAGACAAGAGTCACGTAATGGATTGAGTGCTGCCTCTAGAGTCAGAGGATCTGAATTCAAATCCCAGATCTGTCTTACCAGTGTGAATTTGACAAGTCATTTAATCTTTCTGGGTCTCAGTTTCCTCATCTGTAAAAATGATACTTAAGAGTCCTGCCAGATCTCTTTCTCTCTCTCTTTGTCTCTATCTCTGTCTCTCTGTGTGTCTCTCTGTCTCTGTCTCTCTGTCTCTCTGTCTCTCTCTGTCTCTCTCTGTGTCTCTCTATGTCTCTCTGTCTCTCTCTGTCTCTGTCTCTGTCTCTGTCTCTCTCTCTCTCTCTCTCTCTCTCTCTCTCTCTCTGTCTCTCTCTCTGTCTCTCTCTCTCTCTTTCTCTGATCCCTCTATGATTTGGCAATTTTTTAAAGAAAATTTAAGAAAGGTAAAGGGGAGAATCCTCAGAGAGCATAAAGATCATACCATAGAAAACACTGAAGATATTATGATCTTCAAATATCGAACCTACACCAATTTTTCTATTTTGTCATGGTGTTCTACCAATCAATCGAAAAGCATTTATTAGGCACTCACTATCTACCAAGCACTATGCAAGGTACATAAGACCGACCAACTGCTTTCATGTCTTTGGACTAGAAGGCATGAAGGGAAGTAGTTATGCAAAAGTTGCTATGGCAGCTCTCCAATTTTCTCTAAATTTGTCTTTTAGGCAAAAGCAAATCATCCGGAGAAGTTTGATTTAGACTACAGAACCAACAGAGCTGAAGTAAGACTTGAGCGGATGCTATTCATAACATTTCCTTTGGCTTAAATGCATAAGCTCCATGCCCTCATCAAGGATAGGTAAGAACAGTAGTGTTACTGAAAATGTAGGTATGTGAACACTTAATCTTCTTAGCTATAGAGGAGACTGTTTTCTGACATGCTAAGAGGTAATATAAAGATTTTATCCTAAGGGCATACTTAGTATTTAGTTTAACTGTATGCAAATAATTTAATCTGCCCTTTTATTTTTCTTGGATTCTCAAAGGCAGCCACACTCTCTCTTTAGAGATTAGCCCAAATTTGAAGATGACTTAATTCATATTTACTTACATGCATGGCTTAACATTCTACCAAATCTGCTCTCAAACTGTTCTTCCGAAAAGCAACTCTTGTCAGTTTTGCTGAGGAAGTGCTTGTGAGCCTGCTCATAACAGAGTCCCATTAAACTGGAACACATGCTGGCAAATGACTGGGATAAAAAGGTGACCACCAGCTCAAATGTGACCCATGCTGACAATGGTCAAAGTCATTCCTAGTCAACAGAAGCTGTTTGAACTGTGCCATTAAATCAAAGCCCAGTGGTCTGTAAGAATTTCACTGATGGACCACTGGAAGTCTCCAGGCTCTAAGGACAGAAGATATTCAGTGTTTGGGATGAGAGGACAGGGGCAGTGTGGAGAGAAGGGGGAAAGGCAGTTTTGCCCAACTGATGATCAAGTTGTTCAGATTATTTTTGCAGATGAATGAAGATATTACTTCTCTGAGGTACAGAACCTTTCACTTGGAAAGAATTGTGAAATGGAAAGTCGGTCATCTGTGAGTTTTTTCTTCCTCTCTTACCCTCACTACTAACCCTCCCACAAACACACAACCACTACCCTCATGAAGGCCCAATGGACTAAGCTTTCTTTTGATGCTCAAAGCTCCTCACTGCCCACAGCTGCTCTCAGAGGCAATCCACATACTCAGAGCCACACTGGGCAGTTCTGGTTTTCTGCAGTTTTCTGAGGAAAAGCAGCATAGGATATGTCCAGGACAAGCAATAATATAAATTCAGTTGTGGCCCCATGGAAAGAAAGACACAGATGGTGTTGACAGAGACCCCAGCATACTGAAACTGCAGATGAGGGGACTACTGTTGAAGGAGGCAACCCACAAATCTGATAACTTCCTATTTTGACTAACTATCCTTACCAAATAGGTGGCAAACTTAGTCTTTTCTACGGGCTTATGGAATGCAAATGCTATCTGTGCCTAATAATTACTGTAGTCTGTACCAAATCTCTGGTCACTGTACCCCAGTGATGCCCCTGCCAGTATTCCAACCCATTCCTATATCAACATCTAAATTAAATTATATTTACCCCTGAAACCCACCCCCCTTCATGGCTGTCACGTGATTATTTAACTTATGGTAAAGAGCTAATTGGCTAATATACTACCTTTACCAAAAACATTTCCATTTTTAAAGGAGGTTTACGGAGATAATATCTTATCCCAAAGAAGTGAGTCTATAATTGGAACATTGAACTTTAAATGAGGGACTTTGGGCAGATGAACTTTTCAGTTTCTTCCATATCCTTGCATACACACTTGCCTATTCTGTCTTCATATAGGATCACTGTGACTAGGTATGGTAATTCATTATGATGATTTCAAAGCACTATTTGAAATTTTTCAACCTCTTAGGCATTGTTGATATATGGTAATCCTACACAGGTAGACAAAGAAACAAGCAGGTAGTTATTCTTAACTCAAGGAAGGTTCAAGCATTTATTATTCCTCTAAAACTGTCAAGACATAATACTCTGAATACAATAGAAACTGTTTACCTGAAACTTTCCCATCAAGAATTCTCCAAAATGGGCTTTTCTCATCTCTCTTATTAGAAATTTTTGATCTTCTAACCCAGGGTGGACTTTGAAGCTCCCCCAGAAAATTTAACATTCTATGAGAGAAGCCTAATAAAAACACTAAGTTAAAGTTGTCCGTGGTAACTTTAGTCAGTTAAGTAAAATCAAACTAAGGGTAAGCGGGGGATCAAATCTTTTCTCAAAATTTATCACAGAAAAAAAAGTCTATGAGGAATATATTATTATTAAAAGGGTACTATGTTGTGGCTCCTAATATACAAACACACACACACACACACACACACACACAGAGAAAAGGAGTATTACATGTTAGCCCCTACATGGCCAATAAAGAACTGTGTAATCCTGGTCAATTCATGGTCAGCACACTGGGTCTTGTTTTGCTCCCATATAAAAATGATGCTGTTGGACTAGATGGTCTTGAAGTTCTTTCTCAGTTCTAACTTCCTATGATTCTAAATGACAAGAATTTCAAAAGAATAATTTTTAGCTTTGTTGTAATGGGTATAGTTCAAGACTTGGAGTAAGGAAGGCTTAAGTTTAAATTCTGCCTCTGGCATTCACTAGTTTTGTTACAATTGGAGAGACATTTAACTTCATGAGGACTCAGTTTCCTCATCTGTAGAATGAAGGAGGGAACTCTTAGGTTCCATTTCATATTGATAAAGTTGACAAAAAAAAAGGGAAAATTACAAATGTCAGAGAGACACATTAATGCACGGTGGGTAGCTGTGGCTGTGAATTGGGCCAGCCATTCTAGAATGCAGTTTGGAACTATGCCCGAAAAGTGACTAAATTGTGTGTACCTTTTGATCCAGTGATAATACTACTAGATGTATAACTCAAAGAGATCAAAGAAAGAAGAGCTGGAGAAAATAGGGAGACCCTGAAGTTGACTGAGTAAGCAAAGGGGAGGTGACATGAGCAGCCCAAAAAATTAAGGAAAATCACTTTGGCAGCTCAGTGGAAGATTAATAGGAATAGGAAGAGGTAAAGAAAGGCAAAGAAACCAACTAAAAAGCTCCTGAAATAGTCTAGTCACAAAAATGAGTTAGAGAATAAATTTTAACAGCCCCACTAGCTTCTCAATGTCACCTATGAAGAGCTTAGACCACATGAAGAGATTCCAGAGAACATAAGAACAAATGCTCATGAAAATATTACATTTAGTAAAGTATTTTGTTGTGACCAATGACCACAAAAGATACTCCCCAACAAACATTTCAGCTACTTATATTTTGTTTTCTACTTTGTGGATAGTATTCCCTAAATTTTGGGTTGATTTTTATATAATCACTATGTAATCTCATTTACTTTTATTCTTTGTACAATAATATTATATGAGCCAGAATGTAGGGAATTTTGACTACTTGCCACATACTCAATTCATTTGTCCTACCACCACATTAAATGAGAGCTAGATAAATATTCAGTTGAGAGATAAAGAGAAGAGAAAATGAGTGACTTAACACAGGCTGTCTCTATGCACCAGTCTCTGAATATTTTTTACCTGGGTTGATATTGTCTAAAACAAATACTCTATTTTCATCATCATATGATTGCTTCTTAAGATAATGATAGAAATGTCTCTGTCCATATGCTAATCAATCAGTTTCTTATTGGGTGATTCATATATGTTTTTCGTAGAATAACAAAAGTAAAATAAAAATAACTCTAAAACTTTTTATTTAATGTTGTCCTTCCTCCCTGAAGTAAAGAGTTGTCAATCAGAATAGACTCATTCATCCAGAGATGACTTTTCTTGATATGTGATTTCATTATCGGATATGAAAAGTTATGAATACCAGTCAGAACAATCCATTTTTCAGCATGGGGAGATGGAACAGACCTATAGAGGTCACGACTGAAGGAACTAACTTGTTGAAGAAGAAACTCCCTCTACCAGTGCATGTCACCTTCTCTGCACTTAAGGGTCTTAGAGACTTGTCAAAAGCAGTAGTATCAAATTCAAGAAGAAATGGATCTAACTTAGAAAACCACAAACTGACATATTCTATGTTGTATTATATTTTGTTAAATGGTTCCCAATACATATTAATCTGGTTGGGGCCACACAAGTTTTGTTAGGCTCAAGTGGTCTTCTGGTCCTGAGTCTGAAATCTAGTTTAGAGTACTAAGACATTAAATGACTTGCCTATGGTTACATAATGTATCAAGGGTAAGACTCAAATCCAGATCTTGCTAGAACCTAGTCCTGGCTCTCCATTTCCTACACTATGTTGCCTCTAAATATGTATATAAGCACTAGAATGCATCATAAAGTCAAATATAAATTTTAATCAAATGCTCTTGGAACCAATAGAATTAGAGTTTCTTGAGAGGAGAGCTGTATTATTTTTGTCATATCACCAGTGCCTAGCAGTGTCCAGTTTAATAAACACTCAATGAATTATCCATTCGGCTGCTC
Organism: Gymnobelideus leadbeateri; assembly: GCA_011680675.1. NCBI lineage: Eukaryota > Metazoa > Chordata > Mammalia > Diprotodontia > Petauridae > Gymnobelideus > Gymnobelideus leadbeateri. Next base: position 844,571 of record WOXC01006861.1, read on the forward strand.
TTCTCCCTCCATATAAATAATTGAGATAGTGAGTAGAATTAGAGATTTCATCGCACGAGCATCATAAGCTTTTGTTCACCAGATCTCAAATAAACTTAGTGATTAAAGCTATTTTGATATTCTCCAAAATAAAGGCTCTTTTTCATCATATATTTGCTTTTACTTGACATAAAGATAGAATTTTTTTTGCCAATGTGTCAACCAAGAGTTTTCTTCTTGGGCAGAATATATGTATACTTCCCAACATAGCAAGGGCAAAGCATAAATGAACACACTACATGATTGTTTTGACACAGATTTCACACATTACAGCAGACACACCGGCTCCATACCCTACAAATCACTAGTGTTATCAAAAAAGCTTAAAATTCTGTTCCTTGTAATTTTGGTGACACAAACACATTCTGAAACACAAAAATTTTACTTGCCAACATGGTTAAATGAAGTATATGTGAAAACATTACTAAATGATGAAAAGAATAAAAAAAAATCCTTATTACTACCATCACTTGATTTTTTTCCCCTTACGGCTATCTTTGTTTTGGCTAAGGATATCAGTTTGTGTTCTAAAATGAACCTTCTAAAGTATTATAGCTTTCTTCAGATAAGCACAAATTCTTCATGCCACAGTCTGCTTTTTTTGTTGTTGTTTTATCATGCTAATAGGCCTTGTGTCTCCTCAGGGATGAATCTCTGTTATTCTGTTGAGTGGACAAAATAGAACTCACTTTCTCTCTCTCTCTCTCTCTCTCTCTCTCTCTCTCTCTCTCTCTCCATATATGTATATATGTGTGTGTAAATACACATATATATGTGTATGTATATACATACGTATGTGTATATATATAAACATATATTCATACACATACACATTTAATTCATTTTTTTATTGGTTTTGCAGTAAAAAAAACTGTGGAGCACATTTTTTCAAGTAATTTGCTTATTTATTTGCAAACATATATATTTTTTTCCTATGGACTCTCCATTTAAAAAAATTAATTTCTGTCTCATTCAAGTTGGTTGAGGGTCTAAACTGAGGAAGACCTAAGTTCAAATTCAGTTTTAGACATGCAATAACTATGTGACCTCTGTTTGCCTCAGTTTTCTCATCTATAGCATGGGGATAATAATGGCATCTAACTATTGTGAAGATGATATGAGACAATGTTTGTAAAGCATTTAGCATTTAGCTAAATGTACATAGAATTTAGCACATAGCACATAGTCAGGACTATGTTAATGCTTGCCAGTATTAGTATTATTATCTAAACACTCCATACACAACCCAACTTTGATATTCCATTATATCAGTGGCCTTATTCATATCCCAATACTATCTGTACCTTCTAATTCTATAGGACTCTTGTTCATGTCTTTCTGTACATCCTCCCCAGAGGACCCATCCAGCATGCTAAGGGCCATCCTCTAGTTGTTTTAATACTTTGGGGGTACTAATACAGCATTTGGTTCATTTATGTTCTGTCCCCCCCCCCCACTACAAAGGCCACTTCTCTTTCTGATCATACATATTCTTTATTTTTTTTTCTTTTTAGAGGGCAATTAGGGTTAAGTGACTTGCCCAAAGTCACATGGCTAGTAAGTATATCAAGGAGCTGAGGCCGTATTTGAACTCGGATCCTCCTGACTCCAGGGACGGTACTCTATTCACTGCAGCCACCTAGCCACCCCCAAACATATTCTTGATGGTATCTTTGGTGTCACATCTTACATAAGTCACCACGGACAATGGACAATAATAACCTACATATCCTGTACCTTTCTATTTTCTTTTGAGTCACCTAAAATTTTGATTCTTGATGTCCCAAGACTCGTACCCAAATGATATCACTTGAAGAATAGTAGACAAGTAACTAATATCAGACTCCTCTCATTCTGGGGGAGAAGGGAAGGAAGAAGAAAGAGATTGCCTCTCTAGAAAAACCAAGTCAAGCATATTCAGCATTAAGTGGCAAGACATAGGTTAAAGAGATGATGAGAACACTGTATATAATAATTCATTGTTATTTTTATCTTGAGTAAAAAGATTTGACCGAGGGGCGGCTAGGTGCCGCAGTGAATAGAGCACTGGCCCTGGAGTCGAGGACCTGAGTTTAAATCCAGCCTCAGACACTTAACATAAAAAAACTAGCTGTATGACCTAGGGCAACTCACTTAACCCCAATTGACCTCCAAAAAGAAAAAAAAAAAGATTTGACCAGATAACAACAGTGAGATTGACTAAAGAATGAAAATAAAGAGAAATATGAATTGCCTTTAGGACATGGCTAATGTGGAAAATTGTTTTGCTTGACTATGCATATTTGTTATAAATGTTTCATTTTTCTTTTGCAGATGGGATGGTAAGAGAAAATAAATGCTTGCTAGTTTTTTTTAATGCTATCTCCATAAATTCCCCTTCCAGATCTTAAATTCTGAGGATCCATGTTTATAAACTTGTGAGTCTCTCTTACTGACATCAAAGACATGCCTCAGAATTGTCCAGGGTCTTCGTTACACCACTAATTATGCTTTTTTGTTCTAGTACTGATAAGGTGCCAGAGAAGGTGTAAATTCATCTCATGCTGAGTTTTTATTGTCTCACTAATTAGGTCTTTTTATGACATTAATGTTTCTTTCATAATGGTAAAAACTTGCCTTGTGCTGAGTTTTTGCAGACCCTTTCAACCAACCAAACAGTAAGCACCTTCTATGTGTTAGTCACTATACAAACTATTGGGAATACTGAGATAAAGGTGAAATAGTCCTTACCCTCATAAAATCACAGAACCCAATAGTTGTAAGAGACCTTATAGGTGGTCTTCTAGCTTCCCACTCAATGCAGAAGTTCACTTTAGAATATCCTTGGCAAATGATCTTCCAGCCTCTGCTTGAACCTTTCGAAAAAATGGGCAACTCACTCCTTCATAGAGTATCCTATTCCATTTTCAAAAGGTTCTTCTTAATATTAAGTGAAATATATATATCTCTTTGTAGCTTTGACCTATTGTTCTTAGTTCTTTCATTTAGATACATCTCATTTTTTTCTTTCAATAAAGTCAGACAAGAGTAAATATTGGATGGTCTCTAAAATCATTGGATTGGTATCTCTAAAAGTTGGGACTCATTTCTCTTACTGCAAAGTCAGCCTTTTGATAGCTGCCATTTTGATATCTGAGGAAGTGGGGACTTGTTTCTCCTACTCTTTGGGTATCTGAGAAAGTAGGGAATCTTTTCTCCTACTCCCTAGTCTCTCCTTTCATATCCATGGAAGTAGGAATTGAGTTCTCCTTTCAATAATGAAATATTTTTCTCTGTGTATGTAAAATAAGTCTTTTAGGATCTCTTCTTTCTATATTTTACATTTTTAATAAACATATTCCAACCTGTCTATCTGCTAATGACTATTTGGACAATGATACAGGAACTTTTGTCTCAAAGGAATCAACCCCTTCAAAGCTAAGAACAGCTTTGGGCCCAGATGTTACTGTTGTTCAATTCACACCATCAATCACCAAACCCTGCAGCAGGACCTACTGTGGATATTATTCAAACAGAGACTCAATTAAATTCAGATGCAGTCCATTTAATCTTCATCACCACAAATAATGTTAGCTGCCTTTTTCTCAACTAAATGTTAAGTCAGAAAAGCAAAATTCAGAAATTTTTATTGTTCCATCCAAGTTTATTAATTAGTGAGACCAACAACTTGCTTATACTGAGTGTGGTGTGTAGTTTATGCTACATATGGAATGTAGCACCATTTATTATCAAGAAAAAGCTTTGGTATTTGATGTCTAGAATCATAATCCATGTTATCACCCCCTTGAGATTCTGTGAGACATTTTAAGAGAGGTTGACAGTTCACAGAGTATCTTGAAATTCATTATCTCATTTGATCTTTTTTTTTTTTTGCTTTTTGGAGGGCAATTGGGGTTAAGTGACTTGCCCAAGGTCACATGGCTAGTTTTTTGTGTTAAGTGTCTGAGGTCAGATTTGAACTCAGGTTTTCCTGACTCCAGGACCAGTGCTCTATTCACTGTGCCACCTAGCCACCCCCTCATTTGATCTTCATATAACCCTCTAAATTGGGCAAAGCAGGTAATCATATCTCCATTTCATAAGTGAAGATATTTAGGCTCAGAGAGGCTAAGGACTTTGTTCAAGGTAATAAGTTGCACAACTGAATTAGATCACATGTCTTCTGATTCTTTGGTCAATGCTCTTTGCAATACTCCATACCAGAATTATAACTGCCAATTTTGGTGCTTGTGAAAGTAATATGTAATGGTATCCAGGGCAAGCAACATTAAGTGCATCCCCTAATCATCTTTGGGGGGAGAGATTAGGGAAGCTGGAACCTTAGAAAAAACATATGCTAGGGCGGCTAGGTGGCGCAGTGAATAGAGCGCCGGCCCTGGAATCAGAAGGACCTGAGTTCGGAGCTGGCCTCCGACACTTAATCCGCACAAACAAAAACCTAGCTGCGTGTAACCTTGGGCAAGTTACTTAACCCCAATTGCCCTAAAGGGGCGGCTAGGTGGCGCAGTGAGTAAGAGTGCCGGCCTCGGAGTTGGGATGACCCGAGATCAGATCCGGCCTCAGAAAATGAGCACCCACGCATAAATCAAATGACTAGCCGTGTAACCTTGAGCAAGTTACTTAACCCCAATTGCTTAAAAAAAAAAAAAAAACATATGCTATTTGATAATGCCCTTGTTTAATTAATTATTCTTGTTAACTAATTTCCACACTGTGGAAGCAATGAAAATATTGTCAAAAGGTAAATGTGATTGATAACTGGGATGTTTTAAAATATATTTTTGCTGTTGTAGTTATAAATGATAGGACTCCAATATGGAGTCACTTGGACTAAGTGGTCCTACTAAACATAAACATATAAGCAATGACAGATAGATTGTAATTTTCCTCTCCCTATGTCAAGCCTTTAAATAATTGCAGGTCCTGGTTAGATGAGACTGCTTTCAGACTTCAGCATTTACAAGCCACATCTATTCCTGAGATCTCAAACCCTGACCCAGTTTCTGGTCCTGATAAGGAAACTTCCCACACCTGAGTCTGTTATTTCTAAGTGAGCCAGAACTTTTTTCTACTACATCTAGACCCACTTAGGCATGCCCCCTCCCACATCTGCCATCAATGACATGTTCTAAACCAAACTGATTTTAAGGTATAAAACTTCCTATTCAGACCCCAGTCTGAATGTCTATTCCCATCAAGATCTTTGCTACTCTAAGCTCGTAAGTTTCTTTGCCTCTGTAGGGCCAAATCTCTGTGTTACCATATAGTGTGTATGTATATGTTGGGTTGTTGCTGTTGCTGTTGTTATTTTGCCTGCTTTCTGCTCCACATAATAATAATACTCATGTTTGTATTAGCTTGTCAAGTAAAAATTCCTATAAATCCTCAAACTTGGGTCTAACTCTGAGCCATGAGGCCAAATATAGCAGCAAACGTAGCAATTTTAATATTATTCCATTTTTAAAGCAGCATATAAAATTTTGTGCCTTCTAAACATGATCCCCCATGGGCAAAGATCCAGTTGCCTTGCCCTGGTTATGGCTCTGTGTGATACTAGAATTTTTAGAGTATAGGGGTTGGAGTGGGGAGATGCAAAGGGAAAATTTTCTAATTCTTCCCATTTTCATTTCCTCCATACCAAAAGCAGAAGTATCTTCTAAGGAATATCTAGTTGGGAAACTGACTGTGGCTGTAAAAAATGAGTGTCCATATCATAGTAGCATTTTTTAAAAGGAGTGAGAAATAAAGGGCAGTAATACCTACCCATATTATTCCCCACCCCTGCCATCCCAATGGATTGGGTTCTTGGCTATACTCATTCAATGTCATATGATCATTGATTTAGAGCTGGGAAAGACCTGAGAATTCATCTTATCCAACCCCCTCATTTTGCACATAAGGAAAGCGAAATTTTCAGTAACTTATCCTACATCACACAGATAAGAAATATCCTTCAATCCAAAATTCAGTGGTCATTGAATAGTATCACACCATCTCTTTCAATGTCTGCCTATGAGAATAAATACAACCCTGTTAGAAAATCCCCTTCTCAGTTCTGCTTTAGACTTGGGACTTGCCTTGGGACATGCCTCAAATGACCTTTCAACCTAGAACTTCTTTCTGACCTAGGACCTTCTCTTCTTCTAACACCCCTCTGGCTCCCTTCCCCCACTGTGGAGTCCCTCGAGGTCTCTATTTAGCACTGGGCCCAAGGCAACCTATGCTTAATTCTTGGCTTTGCTTTTAAATCTAAGAACTTTACTACCATGTCCCCACATGGGTACCTTCTGCCCAACACTTTTCAGCTTCCTATTATGTTTTAGTTTCCCCATTACAATGCAAGCTTCTCAAGGGCAGGGACTTTAAACTTTTTTATTTGTATCCCTGTTACTTGGCACAATGTCTGGCACATAGTGGGTACCTAATAAATGCTTGATGCCTTGAGAATCTTTTCTTCTCCCTCTTCTGAGACTATTAATTGGCACTGAGAGCTCTGGGGGGAGAGGAGGGAGGCAGAAAGTCTTTTCCCAAAAATATACTGTAGAAGATCATAAAATGTGAGAATGGGGTTCTAATCTTTTTCAGTGAAGAATTTACATTCCCTCCTAATTCCACTTTTATAATTATCAATCAACGACTAAGCAAGTATTTACTAAGTACCTACTACCAAGCACTATGATAAAAATCAAAGAAACAAAGAATGAACAATCCCCTCCATGAAATGAGCTTGTATTTGAATGAGGGAGACAAGAAAATTAATCTATATTCTGGAAAAAGGGATGAATAGTCCCATCAAAAGCTAGTCATATTAAAATAAATTAAAAATAAAATTTTGGTAATATCTAAACAAAAACTAAGCTAGCAATACTTAAAAGTCCTTTTTAAAGAAGATATCTCCACCTATTCTCCTGTGTTTCGAGCTGTTCTTTCTCATTCACTGCCAAATTAAGCACTCAGGCAGACAGTGCTGCCAGTGACCCATGAAGGTCATCAAATTTAGGCTGTGGTGGGCTGATTGGGCATATATCCCCCAGCTGGGAGCCCTCCACTGAGAGTACCTTGCCTCAAGAGCCAGCCCCAATCTCAAATTCTTCCCAAGAGAACTTTAGCTAGTTTCAACTGTCACAGGCCACTGCAGAGAAAGAGAGATGGTCGCTTAAGGAGTCCGGATCCAATCACGTTGAGCCCCATAGATCAAAACCAACACCTTGAATTGCATTCTGAAGCAGATGGAAAGCCAGTACGGAACCCCAAGCACAGATGCAATGTGTTCACATGGAGTATGAATGAGCTACCAAAGAGCCTCTTTTTAATTCCTCATCTGATAACAAGCTTCCCCTCCTCAGATCAATATTGCCAACACACTGCTGAGCTCCCTGCAGGGCATGCTTTGTTGTCTCTATTACTCTTTTTAGGGAAATAATTACCAATGCACGTACTGATGTAAAAAAATTATAATTTATTCCTTCTCTCACGAAAGGAAGCAATTAAAAAAGTAGCATTGAAAGGGTTTGCTTTGCTCTTCATGGGAGAAACTAGTCGAGAAAGTCTGCTGTTTTGTAAGCTAAAACCCTGATCTCAAGCCATATGGGTTTCAACTGAGGTGGTTGGACACCAAGGGGAGATTTTGTGAGTCTGGAATGGCACTTGGTCTGGGTGGGTGTGGATCATCTTTGGGGGGGGGGTTCTCATTTCCAGTTCCAAACGCCATAGACTGAGGGCATTAGCATAAAAGTGGGGCTTCATGCCAGAGCCTGACAGCACTTCACAGGGTTCAGCACAAGCCTAAATGTTGCTCAACTAGCCTCACCTCATCTGAGAATCCAGGCAAGTAGAGAAAGCCCAGAGTAGCAGTAAGGGGGTTGTCAACAGCAGCAAGCTACAACCAGGGAAAAGACAAGGTGACCTAAACAAAATTTTGCTTTCAGATTAAACATATAAGCTGTCACAAGTACCTCAGACAACCTCTCTGTATTAAAGGCAACCTAGTAGCTTGGAAGAAAGGTTGGACCTGGAGTCAGGAAGACCCGAGTTCATTTGTGACAGTGGACAAATTATTCAACCTCACTGAGACTTGGTTCCCTCATTTGTAAAATAGAGTTACCTCAAAGGGATATTGTGAAGCTTAAATGAGATAAGTAAGTTGTGAAGGGTATGTAATCCCAGTGCAGCTGTGTAGCCATGAGCCAATCACTGCATTCACTGCCTCAGTGCCCTGAACAACTCTCAAATACTGAAAATCACAGATGTAGTAAATACATGTCCCGGTGAGGAGATTCCCTACCCTGACAAAATCACAGATCTTATCCAGAAGAAAAAAAGTCAGTTGTTTTCTCTACATCTCTTTTAGATTATTCTTTAAGATTTCTATAGGGTTTTATTAAAATAATTCATTGCAATTATTCTCATTTCTCCTCACCATTCCATAATGCACAAAGATATGTTTTCCCTTGCATGTGCACTGTTGTATGGACATAAGGCTAAGGCTGGCAAACTGGTTTCCAATAACCTCACACACAGTGTATAGTAATAGAGAAGGAGCATGGGTAATGTCTATATAATATGCTAATACCCTCAGTCTATATGACTATGAGACACAGTTCTACCCGATGATGCCTCTCTGAACCCTGGGTTCCTGTGTTCCTTCTGTTTTCTATCTCAGACATACATCTATTTGTTAATCATTTCAATTTTGTCCTCCCCAGCCAAAAGATCATTCTCTTTGAGAAAGAAAACAAAAATAAAGTTGAATTTGTTATGTCTTTGATCTATTCTCTTATCAATTTCCTAACAAACCTGAGCAGAGTTACTATCTTTTCTTTGATTTTCCTATTCCCCACCCAATCAAAAATAGGGGAAGCCCCTTCTCAATTGTCATTAACTTTTATTATCAACTTTCTAAACTTTAATTCTCCTGCTACTATTCTTTGAGTTGAGCAAGAAAATTTTTAAAGGAAGTAAGGATTCTAGAGGTGAGAAGACAGTGTATTTCAAGCATAGGGAACTTCCAGGACAAAAGTATGGCAACAGGATATATAGTGTTATGTGTTAGGAAAAGAGAGAAAGCCAGTTTGGCTGGATTGAAGAATGTGAGAAAGGGAGTAATGTATAATGAGGCTAGGTTGAGGCCAAGTTTTGTGAAGGGCTTAAAAAGTCAAGCAAAGGAATTTATATTGTATCCTAGGAGCAATAGGGAGCCACTGTAGTTCATTGAGTAATAGTGACCTGATTTGAACAATATCACTTTGGCAGCTATATGAAGGATTAGAATGGAACAAGCTTGAGATAGGGAAGCCAATTGGGAGGACATTGTAATAGCTAGGTGAGAGATCATAAGATCATAAGACGGTGGGGCAGCTAGGTGGCACAATGAATAGAGCACCAGCCCTAGAGCCAGAAGAACCTGAGATCAAATCCAGCCTCAGACACTTAACACAAAAAACTAGCCATGTGACCTTGCACAAGTCACTTAACCCCAATTGCCCTACCTCCCCCCTCAAAAAAAAAAAAAAAAGATGGTATCTATGTGAATAGAGAGAAGGCAAAGGATTCCAGGTTTGCTGGGGAGGTACAAATGGCAAGATATGACAACTGATTAGGCATGTGAGGAAAGAGGGGATGAGGAATCAAGGATAATGCCAGGATTACAAACCTGGGAGATTATAAGAACCATGACACCCTCAACAGATATAGGGGAGTTTGGAAGAGTGAGTTTAGAGCGTGAGGGTGAGGGGGGCAATAGAATTTTGTTTTGGATGTGTCAAATTTGAGATGTCTAGAGGACATCCATTTTGAAATTTCTAAGAGGCATCTTTTGAAGAGGAAGTAGTGCTCAGGAAAGAGCTTGAGGCAGGATATATGAATCTGGAAATCATCTGCAGAGAGGTGATAATTAAACCTATGGGAACTGATGAAATCATTAAGAGAGAATGTAGAGAGTAAAGAAAGATAGGCCCAGAACTCTGAGGTACCACACACACACACACACACACACACACACACACACACACACACACTAAGGAGTAGGACAAAATTCACTGGAAGGTCAAATACTAAAGCTGAAGCTTACTTTGATCACATAATGAGAAAGATGGGACTCACTCAAAAGGGGAAGATTGGAGATAAAAGAAAAGGGGACAACAGAGGATGAGAGGGATAGATAATGTCATGAAAACAATGAACATGGACATGGACATACTTCAAGAGACAGTGGAGGATAGAAGAGCCTGGAGAGCTATGGTCTATGGGATCACAAATAGCCAGACAACTGAAATAACAAATATATATAGAACCAATAGAATGACTAAACAGCAGGTCATGGATTATGTACAGAAAATGAGACTGTGTGTAAGGAACTCTACTAGGCACTAAACATACAAAGATATAAGTGAAATGGCCCCTGCCTTTAAGGAGCTTACAGTCTACCCAAGAAGGAACAGTCAGGCAAGAGGAAAGCCAAGAGAAAGAAGAGTCCTGAAAACCAGAGTGGGAAGAATGTCCAGAAGATGAGAATGTGAGGACGCTGAGATGAGACAATTTTTTTGTCTTTGTTATCTCTAGCACCTTGCAGAGTTTCTTGCACGTAGTAGGTAATTCATAAATATTTGCTAGATTTAATTGAAATTAACTGAGAGAGAAAACAAAAAAAAAAAAAGATCACTGTTGTGTTTTTTTGGTTTGGTTGTTGTTTTTTTTTTTTTTTTTTGCTTTTCGGAGGGCAATTGGGGTTAAGTGATTTGCCCAAGGTCACACATCTAGTAAGTGTTAAGTATCTGAGGCCAGATTTGAACTCAGGTACTCCTGACTCCAGGGCTGGTGCTCCATTCACTGCACCACCTAGCCACCCCCAAGATCATAGATTTAGAACTACAAGACATAGAGTTGCCATAGGCAGGAAGGAAAGGAAGAAAGTAGAGGGATGGAGATGCTAGGCTCTAGGTGCTCATGTTAAGAGGAAAAGATAAGAAAATGTGACCTGCTAATGGATGAGAAGTAGATCTCAGAGTAAGATTAATAGCTCATATTTATATAGTGGGGTTGGAGGAGTTGGTTCCCAAAGTATTTCCCCACAAAAAGTTATGCAGCAGTTCGTGTATTATCTCCATTTTATGGATTTAAAAAAAAGTACTGACATTCAATGATCTTTGGATCACACAAAATCATAAACAGCAGAGCCAATACTTGCCCATATCTTCTCACTATAAGAATAATGCTTTTTCCTGCTCTCCAACATTCTGCCTTGCCTCTTTATTTCATCTCCTCCCCACCCTCCTAAGATCTATGACCAAACGATAATAGCTCACATTTCTGTAGCACTTTAAGGTTAGCAAAGTTCTTTCTTCCCAATAACCCTGTGAGGTACTTGATACAGGTATCATTATCTCCATTTTCCAGATCAGAAAATTGAGACTCCAAAAGACAATGTGATTTGCTTAAAGTTACCCAGCTAGCCAGAGCAGGATCTCCTTACTTTAATTCCATCAAGCTGTTGCTACAGCATCACTCCGAACAGCTAAAACACTACCCAGTGCTAATCCTTAAGAAAAACATTACCCATGTTGATATTCAATATAGCCACCTAACTCTTTCCTTCCCACAGAAGGTGCTCAATAAATGCTTAATAAACTAATTAGCATATGCTTTTTTTTCTCTTTTTAAAATGAAAATGGAGCATGCTATGCTACAGTAGAAAGAATGACAAATTGGGACTTTGAACTCTATCACTTATTGGCTGTGAGGTCTTAGGAGAGTCTCAATTTTAGTGAGCATCAGTTTCTTCATCTGTAAAAAAATAGAGTAATAAAACTTATCTCATAAGGTTTTGTGAGGGAAATTATTTGCATAAACTGCTTCATAACTACAAAGTTCTGTATAATAAATGCAAGCTGTCCTTTCATGCTGGATTCTGCTATCCATCCGGTTAGCTAGAAAGAATCTCCCTACTGTCTACAATTGTAATGACATGACTGAGCAATCTTCTGCTACCATATTATTCTAATTTTTTTTGCTTTTTAATTTTTTTCATACAATGTCATGCAAAACATATTTTCACATTAGCCATGTTCAGGGACAGGAAAGGGGGGAAACCTACTTCACCATGCATTCAGAGTCTATAAGTTCTCAATCTGGAGGTGGAAAGCATTTTCATCATAAGTCCTTTAGAACTGTGGATATTGTATTGATCAGAATTGATAAGTCTTTCACAGTTGATTATCATTACAATATTGCTGTTACTGTGTACATTGTTCTCCTGGTTCTATTCATTTCATTTTGTATATTTCATGTAAGTCTTACCAGGTTTTTCCAAAACATCTCCTTCATCAATGTAACAGTAACGGAATTTGAAGATCCCCTTGTATTGGTAAGCTAACAGGTACTTAGCACTTGGTTTCCAGTTAAGTGTTGAGACACAGAGCTTATGAAAATCCCACAGTAGGATAGACTTGCTGACATGACTAGAGGGGGATAACAGGGGGGAGCTGGTGCTGTGTATAGGGAGAAACCCAAGCTGAGAGAGACCGGAAGAACTCTTAGGAGCAGCATCATGGAAGCAGAGAGAGAGATAGCTGCCGGGGCCAGAGTTGCTGAGAGAGAGAGAGAACTGCCAGCCAGAGGACTTCTGAGGGGTAGTTGGAGCTGCTCAGGAGTTCTGAGGGCCACCTGGAGCTGCCAAGAAGTGAGGGGGCATGAGTGTGGTGCCGGTATTTTGTCTGTCTGTTTTGATGTTACTTTGTCAGATTCATTTGTTGACAGAGGCCTCAGATCTTGTTGTTGGGTCTAGGTTGATTTCACAGGCAGAGAGCGAATTGATGAGGATACCGGCAATGTGCATGAATGTTATTATGGTTTTGTTAAGCTTTGCCTTCCCAGAAACAGAAACTGCTGAGAACTTGCCTCAGATCAAGATGAAGAAAAGACCTTTCCTTGGGTATTGAATGCTGTGATTATATTATAACACAGTTGTGACCTAGGGGTGGATGGCCTTTGGGCTTTCGACTGCCCCTTGAAACAGTGTTTGTTGGTGACTGATGATATTGTAATTCAGTTGTGATACAGGGGTGGAAAACTTTTGACCTTTGTACCTTGTGACTGACCAAATGAAAGCACTTTGTTTATGACTGGAAACTAATCTCCAATTGAGAAGAGACGAGACTTTGTGATTGACTAAATGAATGTATTACCCAGGGGTGGAGCACTTTGACCTTTGTACTTTGTGATTGACTAAATGAATGCACCTTGTTTATAAGAGAACTTTAACTTTTGTACTTTGTGATTGAATTGAGGTACTAAATGATTGAGTTACTCTGTATTTTGATTTTCTGTGAATGTTTTGTGTTAATTTGTTACTGAATAAATGGAGAATTTACTATGCTGTAATCAGAACTTTGAAAGTTATTCACAGCAGCAGTCTCTGGAAGTTGCTCGTGCTTGGCATTACAATCATTTCTTACGGCACAATAGTATTCCATCACAATCATGTACTATAACTTCTAACTTAGTAGTGCTTAAAAGGACTGATAACTAACTTAACAATCAATCCACAGACATTTATTAAGTACCTACTAAGTGTCAGGTACTGTGCTAAGCAATCGTGATACAAAGACAAAATTGAAACAGTCACTGTTTCATTCTTCTCTCAAGTAGCTTAGATTTTATCAGGGAGATACTGTATGTAAATGTACATAAACACATACATATATGTGTGTATATACATAAGCATATTTTAGAATAATACAAAAAGTTTAGGAAAGAAGGGTACTATCAGTTTGGGGAGGAGATGAGGATTAGGGAGGGTTTTATGTAGAAGGTGCTGCTTGAGTCAAGTCTGAAAAGAAGTAAGACATTCTATAAGTACAACTGAGGAGAAAACACATTCCAGAAATGAAGGACAGTCAGTATAAAGCACAGAGATTGGAGATGGGTTATCATATGTGAGAAACAGCAAGAAGTTCAGTTTGGCTAAACCTTAAGAGTATGGGATGGAGGATAATGTAGAATGATGCTGGAAAGGTCTTATGGGAGGTAGGGCAGGTGGTGAAAGGCTTTGAAAGCTAACCAAGTCTATACTTTTAAAAACTATCAATAGAAAATCACTAGAATTTCAATAGGGGAGTGACAGGATCAGATTTTGGTGTTTGGAATATCTCTTTGACGGTTGTGTAGAAGATGGTTTGGAAAAAAGAAATGAATGCTATTTATTAATGGGAGGTATGTCAGGGATTACCATGCATTGTAGAATAAAATATTTGCTATCACTTTAAAGTCAGCATTAATGAGTTGTATTTTGTAATGGAAAAGGCAAGAGTATGCTCTTGAAGAGGTTCAGTTTTCTAATGCTCTGTTTTATCTGTTCATACGGGACAGCCCTGAGCAATTTCTCATACTCTTCTTTCAATGTATAATCTTTGAAATATTCATGGATATTTCCCCCCCAACCTGAACTTTCCCTCAGCCTTCCGGGCTTCCACCTAGCCCAGCACTGCACCTGATCTCACTTGTTGCATTTTAACCCTTTCTTTTTCCAGGCAGATTTATACCATAATCACTTCTAGTTGATGGGAAGGCGTTGAGCTTTCTTGATGAAAGGAAAGCAGATATTAGTTTCAGGGTATCTTTTTTATTAAAGTGCAATGAATGATTGATTACATTTGTAGTCACTTAGCAATGAAGGTGGGAGAGGGTGATCTTGGAATATGTGCTTATCAAAAGGGTGGACTTATGGTAGCACAGTTGAAAAAGTCACATGCTTCTGATCACCTTGAGCCATCAGGAGGGTTTCCAAGCTAACCCCTAAGCAATTTGCACTCCAGCTCAATCCTTAAGTGAAAACTGGCAAATTAAGTATTATCTAAGGGACACTATTTGAAGAAGGCATTTCAGTAATGCAGTATAACAGATACAAAGGGAGATGTCAGACTAGATTTAGAGGTTCATGCTTCTCTGGAGAAAATGAAGCCATAAAAGTTCTTAACCTATGAAGGGTACTCTGTTCACGTAGAGGAAACTCATAACCTTGTAGCAGAGTATATGTGTCTTCATGTGCTATCATACATTATTTCTATCAATAGTTAAGAACCCTTTGAATGGGCATTTTTTTTAATCAGGATGTCATGTGTGTGTGTGTGTGTGTGTGTGTGTGTGTGTGTGTGTGTGTGTGTAGGGGAGGAGAGGGAGAAAGGGAGAGAAAGAGAGAGAGAGAGAGAGAGAGAGAGAGAGAGAGAGAGAGAGAGAGAGAACAACTCAGGCAACTGAAGGTTTGAAAGTCAATATACACTTGTGTAGTTAGGACAGCTAGTCCATACTATATCTTAAATGTTGATTAAAATTCCTTTGTTATATTATAGCTTTTGGTAGATAGTTGCACAGGATACTGAATGTGCATAACATCCAAGCTAGTTCACCCTTACAATGAACTCACAGTGGGAGCTATTCTGCTACTTATTCAACGTTTGTCAGGTACCCAGATGGCTGAGCAGGTCTCAGCAGGATATAGACAGGAGGACTTGGGTACATTCTGAGATATTCATAACCACATAGCTCAGAATGTCACCCCTCCCCATGGGATGTATTTTTAACCATCTTATGAATCAATAAGTTAGGAACTCAGCAGAGAGAATGTCTGATATTTCCTGGATGTTCCTTGGTTTGTTCATTTGTTCATTAATTCCAACATTTACAGAGACTCTATTGTTGCCACATACTGTGCTATGTTCTATTAGAACAAGAGTCTGAGGATCACAGTGCTATGATGAGATATTATGTTTAGTGAAAGAAAAGGGAAGAAAAGTTAGTTGTCAGAACTAAAAACCTGTAATAATTTCCAGCACCCATCCATATTGGATAGAAGAGACTCTCCTATTGTCTAATACATAGACACAGTCAGCCTGCCAAGTGATGCCCACGGGCATGCTGAGTACCATTGCCATCAAAAGACAGCACCATAGAGGAGGAAGGATAGAGGCAGGGAATCTGCCTTTGGTCAGTTCTGCCGGCGCAACTCTGCAAGTGCTTCTCAGCCCTTCAAGAGGACTGATAGAACCTAATGTTTGATAAATCCAAAGGTGGCCATTTTGGGGGCAAGAACTCACTATTTAACAAAAACGGCTTGGAAAATTGGAAAGTAGTCTGCCAGAAACTAGACAGATAACATCTCACATCATGTTCCAAGATATGCTCAAAATGGGTGCATGATTTAGATATAAAGGAAGAGAGCATAAACAAATGAGAGGAGCAGGTAAAATTTGCATGTCATTTCTTTAAATAGGGGAAGAGTTCATGACAAAACCAGAGATAGAGAAGATCACAGGAGACAGAATGGATAATTATGATTACATTACATCAAATATTTTTTGTACAAAAAACCAATATAGTTGAAATTAGAAGGAAAACAGGAAATTGGGAATTTATAAAAATAAGAGCCATTCTCCAGTTTATAAATAATTGAAAGATATGAACATGCTGTTTTCAAAAGAAAGAAAGACTATAAATCACTAATAATTAGAGAAATGCACATTAAAACAACTCTAAAGTACCACTTCAAAACTATCAGGTTAGCTAAGATGGCAGAAAAGGAAAATGACAAATGCTGTAGTGTATGGGGGAAACGGGTATACTAATACACTATTGGTGGAGCTTTGAACTATTTCAACCATTCTGGAGAAGAATTTGGAACTATGGCTAATGGGTTAAAAAGCTGTGTATACTTTGACCTAGTGATACTGCTACTAGTTCTATATCCCAAAAAGCTCAAAGAAAAGGGAAAGAACATATATGTGTGTGTATTATACATAGACATACAATAATAACTATTAGATATATAATAATGTCTATTAGACATAAAGGAGGACCTGAGTTCAAATCTGTCCTCAGACACAACACAAAAACTAGCCCTGTGACCTTGGGTGAGTCACTTAACCCCAATTGCCCCTCCATAAAGCAAAAAAAAAAAAAAAAAAAATTCAAGGTACTTACACGTCAAGTATCTGAAAACAATCTAGGAAGTATTCAATTTAATTAAACAAGGACTTATTAAGTATCTACTACTCACCAGGCCCTGTGCTAGACACTGGGGAGAGAAAGATAATGAGACTTGTCTTCGAGGGGCTTACCTTCTACTGGGGAGGCAAGACACATATTACAGTCAGGGACTACAAAGTAACAGGAGACAGAATTAAAGCAGGAGAAAGAAAGGAATCTCAAAACTAACTGGAGGGATTCAGAAAGACTTTTTGTAAGAAATGATAGGGCAGATATTTGTTGTAAAGAAACAAACCAAAAACAGTTATCCCTGAAAATGGATAACACTGGAATGAATGGTTATGGTTATCTCAGTACAGTTTTATCTAAAGAAATGAATGATTAGAGGTCTTATGGTGAAAATGGCCTTTCTTTTCTTGAACTTTAAATGGGAAAAAACAGTAGATATTTCACTGGTCTATGGTCCATCAGCTTTGTAGTATCAGAAATTTTATTTTATCACTTCCTCAGAAAGGATCAGGCTCTGTGACATTGTTTCACACCATTTCCCAAGAAGCTGATTTACAAAACAAAATGGCAATTTATTAGTATTAAAGAGATAGAGACTTCCTCTATGGTGGCAGAAATATAAGGCAAAGATCAGGAGCTCCATCCCTCTCTCCCATTTTTCCTAAAGGTCCTCTTGAGATTTATTAATGCTTTCAGGAATATACATGACTCACATTCTAGGGGCCAAGGGTATGACAAGAATTGAAAGGACAAATGAAAAAAGGCTCCCATGTTTGCCACAGCCTTAGAAAGATTCAGAAAGAGGTACATGGTGAGGGTAGGAGGTACACAACTTTCACTAACCATAACTGAACTAAGAGTATAGGCCTTGGCTTTTCCATGAGGCAGGCCAGTGAGTAAGGTCTTGATAGCTTCCTCCCCACCAAAATAAAACCCTATTTGTGTGTCTCTAGGGTGTTGGATTGACTAATGAAAGAACTGAAAATGTTCTGATTGGCCTCAGATATGTTTGACCTAGGGAGATCAAATCCTGAAAGAAATAATGCAGCTAAGTGACACAGTTGATACAGTATTGACTTAGAATTAGATAGGTCCAAGATCAAATCCAATCTTAGACACTTACTAAGTGTGTGACTGAGAAAATCACTTAATCACTGTCTGCCTCAGTTTCCTCATTTGTAAAATGGTGATAATAAGACCCACCACACACAGTTGTTGTGAGAATAAAATGGGATAAAATTGGTAAGGTGCTTTGCACTCTCAAAAAGTACTACAAAAATGCTAGCTATTAGGAGTATCCAAGTATAAGTATGTGGTGGTAGAATCCTTTTTTTAGATTCTACTCTTTTCACACTTTCTGTGACCATTTTCAGGATATAATCATGTGACTGAGTGGCCACATTTGTGTAGAAAAAAGGACAGACTTTTGAAGAAACTACAGCTTTATCACCTGGTAGCAGATTGCTTTTGCATCCTTTCTCTGCCCATTTATTTAGATGAGCCAATGGAAGAAACATGGACTTAAACTGGAGAGACACTCAACACTAGAAATGTTTGATGGTTATTGTGCAGACGACCATTCCTTCTATGACCTGGCCTGTAGAGACACAAATGTAGGAATGTATTGGATCATCACCATAAGCCAGAGTGGGGTCTCTAACTAATAGGACCCAGCCCTCTACCAAGAAGGATCTTTAATGGGAAAATGCAAAAACTGAAGTCTTTAGTTTTCTGATGCTACTCCAGAGATCTTGATGCCTGGAGCTGAGAACCCCTTACTCAGAAGATGGTAGACTTCAGAGGCTAGACCCTGAGGAGCAGTAAATTGGTCCTAGATTGAGGGTACCTGCTCATTCTCAATGAGCTAGCTAAAAGAACACGATAATTCCCCAGACGAAGCTTTCACCCAGACCAGAAGCGAGAGGTGGCAGAGACTAGATAGTAGTGCAGTGTCTGGCAACAACCAGTAGACTAGCAGGATGAAGTCCAGCAGAGAACATGGGACCAAACTCAACAAGAACAGCACAAAGATGGGGTGGCTAGGTGGCGCAGTGAATAGAGCAATGGCCCTGGAGTTAGGAGGACCTGAGTTCAAATATGGCCTCAGACACTTAAAACAAAAACTAGCCATGTGACCTTGGGCAAGTCACTTAACCCCAACTGCACTCAAAAAAAAGGCCAAAAAAAAGAACAGCACAAAGATCTAGGTCTGCGGCATTAAAGGCATGTATTGCTCCTAATGTGCACCATAGCCAACATGGTGTAGCCTACCAATGTGTGCCTGTCTGTAAAGAGTGTCTCAGAAGTCTTATTTTAAGCTTTTTCTTTTGGAGGGCAATTGGAGTTAAGTGGCTTGCCCAAGGTCACACGGCTAGTTTTTGTGTTAAGTGACTGAGGCCGGATTTGAACTCAGGTTGTCCTGACTCCAGGGCCGGTGCTCTATTCACTGTGCCACCTAGCCACCCCTTATTTTAAGTTTTTAAGGTTTAAAACTCCTCTAAGACTTCTGGGACACCCTGAATGTTAACTCTTTGTGTCCACTCTTCTCACTGATGCTCTGTACTTGTGGAGCATGTGCCCTAAGTTTAATTGGAAATATTTTGTTGCTAATTTTTCTTACTATGTATTTTCAGTAAATGCCTTTGCTCCAAGCTGTGTCTTCTGGTTGACTATGGTAAGGTAAACAAATTAGTGAAGACTCATGAGTTATATACAGTCTGAGGAGTTACAGACCCACAAATCACCTTGAATCTTAGGTAGCTGTCTCCTTGTACAAACTACACAACAAATGGGAAGGGGGTAGACAGGAGGAGGGGCTACACAGGAAGAAGCAGCCACAGTAACCCATGATAGCCTCAGTAGATGGTTGCAGGAACTCAGTGGTAGAGACCAGCACCTTTGGATGCAGAAAGCATCATTAGATAACAGAAGTTCAGAAGGTGATGGCTGCAGAGAGAGAATGGCACTTTAAGAGAACTATGGGAACATATCAAAGATACTTGAAGAAGCCTTATTATCACCCTGACAGTAGGGGAGCTTTTTGGTAACTGGAATATTCCAGTATCTCCCATCTTGATATTGAGGTATCTGGGAAACTAAAGAACTAATTAGAAAATTGCTTGGTGAACTTGAAATCAGAGTGAATGGAGCTGGATGATCTCAAAGAATCCTTTGTTTCGGTTATGGTAAAACTGGATAAGTTATCTCTAATGTGCTTAAGGATGGAATTTTTGCTGCCACTGGTATCTCTGTTTCAATCAGTGCTCCCTTTTTACCTATTATGAATCTCTATAGGTCAACATGTTTTCTTCATGACAAAACTTTGTTATAACAGGGTATAATACCCATATTGACAGATTATTTTTAATGGATTACATCTTAATTTAGTTGCATCTTAATAGAGAATTAAATAGGAAGGCATTTGGTACATAAAGGCAAGTTGCAACAGATTGTCAATGAAGAACTACCCAGGAGAAGTGATGGGAAGGATATCCCCAGAGAAACAACTTGTGAATGACCAGAAAAGAATGTGAACTAGTCACATGGTAAGACTAAGAATTTGATATGTAGCCCATACATGCCATTGACAGCTATACAATTTCAAGAAAAATAGAGAAAGATTCCCAGCAGGTTGGGTGGCCCTTCTGTGATGATTTACAGAAGGACACAGACAAAATTTACACAGAATGAGCAGGCATTAATAGGCAGAGAGCTATATTACAAGGAGGAATATCCAAATAATGAGATCACAGAAGCATTAGAGTCTCAATTCTTAGTGATATATTGGATGGTAGCTTAAGTTTTTTCAGTGACATCTCTCCAAATTCCACTGATACACACCCTTCACTGATGCATTACTTCTGTGAAGGCTTCTCAAGAACCTTTCATTTCTTGCCTAATTTGTGGATTCCAGTAAATTTCTCAAGTTAGAGGATGGCACTTCCGGACCCTAAGGTCTTATTCTTTTCTTGACATGTGCCTACTGGCAATTGTCCTTAATCTAAGGATTCAGCTAATATTTCTCCCATAATCTTCTGATTACTGACTATAGAATTACAATTCCTACTGGACAGATGATGAAATTGAAGTTCAGAGAGATTAACCCACTTGCTCTTCACACAGCTAGTGACTGGATGGGATATTAGACCTACTCTTAAAATCTAGGTTTCTTATTGATATTGTTGCTGTCCTTCATTCTCGAAGATGACCATGGCAGCAGGAAAATGATGCCAAGACTTGCAAGTGGATTGGATTTAAGGGGCTTCTGGGGCAAAGAATCCCCAAATTTATAGAGGTGTTCCGGTAAGAACACAGTTCTTTGGTGCCATTACATATAAAAGAAATGGGGGAAATGCACCAAAATATGTTATTTTGTCAAACATATATATCATTTAAAACTTTTTGAAAAGAAGAAACCCAATGTAAAAATCATCTTGGAAAACGGAAAACTTTATGATTTGTTTGTCATCTTCTTCCTGAAAGTCTTAACATAATATGGAGCATATCCCATGACAGCTCATAAAGTGTACCGCTTTGAGCAAATCACTAGCTTTTATGGAGACAGTAATGAACATAAGATACCTTAGTAGGAGTTATAAAAATGTAGACACTTCTAACATTAAAAAACAAGTGGAAGTATTTTGTAAACCAAAAATATTCAAATATTATGAGAAATGAGGGTGTTTGGGACCCAAACTACCACATAAAGATCTGCAGGCTTACTGACACACTATTTCTTCTGGATTTATTGTGATTCGCCATTTTTAATGCTGGAGTCCTGACTTATTTAAAAATAGTTTGCAGGTGCCTGTGAGTAAATCCCAACTGATTTAAAAAGCAGGAAGGAGGAAAAGAAGAAGAGGGGAAAAAATAAATCCATACAGGCAAATGCCTAAGGAAATAGATGAGAACTCCTTAAAATGGAAGCTGTATGATGGATCTTTTCTCCACGTGCAAATATACCTCAGCATGCCCTTAGACAGATGAGTTTGAAGCTGGTGGCTTGGGTATACAAGTCAAAATGTGATGTCTTTCTCCCTAGCCCACATTTCAGGGATTGAAACATTTCAGATTCTTCTGAGTTCAATCAGTGCAAGAGCCCCTTGGAATCTCAAGTATTCCTATGCTATGTGACTTTAATAACCTTTTTTCATCTTATCTGCAATACTGCACTTATTTACTGTTCTTTGACAAGTACAGAACCTGATTGAAAAGAGCATTTTGGAATATTAAGGATTCTGAACAAATGAGCAAAGATAAGAAGAAAGTATTAAAGGATTAAGGACAAACACAAAATGGATAGGAGGACATGACAGGCAAAATCGAAATGCCTATGAAGTGAAATTTTGAAAAATGACATTTGCAAAGACTTGATTAAATTAGTCAAATTTAATTCTATCTATAATAGAAAACATTTTCTGCTGTACTTTAAAACATGTCCTTATCCTTCTTTGGATTGATGTCATTTGCTTAGATGCACCTCAAGGCCAAGTCACCAGGATATCATTACAGTACTTAGCCCTGCATGACCAATGCTAGTCACCACTATTGACAGTGGTCTCTCTTTGAGACAGCTTATGAACCGTGTGTTCATTGTAACTTTTAGCAGAGTGGAAAGTTGAGCCAAATTGGCTAAACTCCCAGCATAGGTCATTCTGGAAGTAAGCATCAGCTCAGAATTCAGACCCACTGAGACCCCAGAATTTGAGCCTCAAAGACTATATATGTGTATGTGTATGTATGTAAGTATATGTGTATGTGTATATATGTAATGCATATACATACATATATGTACATATACATATGTGTGTATAGATATAAAATCTTCAACTGTGTGCAAAGACCTGACTTATATGCCTTGAACCATACTAAGTGAAATTCCAATTTTTCACATCTTCTCTCAGAAAATATGAGTGTAATAGTTTTATTTAAATATTTAATATTTATTTATTTATTTAATAGTTTAATTTAAGTTTAAATAAATTTATTTATCTAATAGTTTTCTTTAAAGAAAGAGAGTAATTATTTCCTAAAACCTCTTCCCTCTTTTTCAGAAAGCATGCCATTTCCCCCCTCTGCCCACATATGCTCTTGGCAGGATCATACAGAGATCACTGCGGCTGCCTGAATGAAGCTGGTCTGTTCACCCCAAATGCTGTACATCAACAGGGAACAGCTGACAGTTTCTGTGTTTGAAGCAGTTAAGAGCCCTTGTTTAGCAGCACTTCCAGATTAGCAGGAGAATGGCAGGCCTATTTTCAGATGGAATATTGCACTATTTTGGACAGCAGAAAAGGGAAGTTAAAAGCTCTTGATCATTCCCTGTAGCTAGCAGACAGCTTTAGCCCTTTCCTCTCATAAAGCATCAAGAAAACTTACTATGTTCTTTTTTAAACAGAAGGGTTAAATGTAGTGATTAGAACTACGGTATTTACAGGGGCCTTAGCCTCTCATCCAAAGCCACAGTGTCCTACTCTAAAAGCCCACCATTCTGCTCTAGATGCCAATCATATCACATTTAGGGACAAGAACTTTATTGTGATTGAAAGAAATGTGTCTGGTCATAGGACATAGTGTGTTAATGAGTGGATTAATGGACTTGATCCTATAGGCAAAAGTTCAAGGTTTGCTTTATGGGTGTCGGTAGTATAATGGATAGAGTTCTGGGCCTAGAGGCAGGAAGACATGAGCTCAAATCTAGCCTCTGACACTTAATTTTCTCTCTCTCTCTCCCTCTCTCTCTCTCTCTCTCTCTCTCTCTCTCTCTCAGTTTCTTCAACTATAAAATGGGGGTGATGATAGCACCTTCCTCCCAGGATTAAATGAAAAATAATGATAAATTATGAGGATAAAATGAGAAAATATTTTTAAAATGCTTAGCACAGTGTCTGGCACACAGCAGAAGTTTATTAAATGTTTGTTTCTTTCCTTCCACTGTTTACTCGCTGTGGGACCTCAAACAAATAAATCCACTTCTTAAAACCTCCGTGCCTTCATTTGCAAAAAGAGGCTGCTGAATAGCTGATGGCTGTTTCCTTCCAGTTCAAAATCCAGTGATTCCATACAAATTGACATGTTTCCACTAAAAACATTAGGAAAGAGGGAATTTATTCTATTTTATTCTACATGACTGAAAGTGCTACCTATTAAATAATTAATTATCTGGCTTATAATCATTTAAAATTACAAACTCAGTATATTAATTCAGTTCATATTCAGTGTATGCATAACTAATTCCATGAACCTTACTGAGATAGAACAGATAACATAAATACATGATACAAAATAATTCTTAGATACTTAGACACTGAGGATCTGTGACTGCAGGGTTCTATGTTAGGTAACAGGTGAAACAGAAAATTTAGATAAGATATAGTCTTGCGTTCCTGGAATTATAGGATACAGAATAGAAAAGGATCTTAAAAATCACCTAGCCTGGGGCAGCCAGGTGGCTCAGTGAATAGAGCACCAGCCCTGGAGTCAGGAGGACCTGAATTCAATCTGGCCTCAGACTCTTAACACACTAGCCATGTGACCTTGGGCAAGTCACTTAACCCCAATTGCCCTACCTTCCCCCCTCCAAAAAAAAAGCAAACAAACAAACAAAAAAAAAAAAACTCCTAGCCCAATGCCATCATTTTACTACTAAGAAAACTGAGGCTCAAAGGTCAAGTGACTTGTCTTGTATCACCACTACCTAGGACAGTACGTGGCACACAGCAGGGAGAGGGATAGAACTGTGGTTTCATTGGTATAGGGAACTCTCAAGTCAGCACTCCCTCTGTTACTTATAGTCTGGAGAGGTTCTAGGGCATTGATAGGTAAAGTAATTGGTCTAGGGTCACATACTCAATATGTGCTGTGGGTGGAATCCAAACCCAGGTATTCCTAAGTCTGAAGTCATCTCTCTATCCACTATATTATGCTGCTTTTCATGACATATAGTAGGTGCTTAATAAATGTTTATGGACTTACTATTTATGGCCTTAGAGGCAGTAAGCAGCAGAGTCAAAATCCAAGTCGGAATCTTATGGCCGTGAATCATACATATATTTTATTGTGCTATGACCTGACTAACGATATGGGCCTTACAGATCCACAGGAGGGATATGATAAGTAACTGATACAAACTCATTCTTAGATATCATGGGACTCTATGCACCAGTATGGGTACCTCCTTCAGTCTTGCAGATTGTACCCCCTTATTATGCAGTGAGAAATCCTCCAGCTAAAAAGAAAAAAGGCACTATCCTACGTCCAAGCTGGCAATGAGCCCCTATAACTGAGCTGGTTTGGTCCCCAGACGAGCCATGCAGTCTGCCACCAGACTTGCATTCAAAGCCTCACTCTGCAGGCAGTCACAAGGCTTCTGGTCTGATGGTTTAGCCTTCAAGAACCCAGAGTCACTTTCATACTATAATGGGGCCATAGAGCAGGATGCAGAATAACTATAAAACAAAATAATAGCAGGTATGGGTGAGAGATACAAACAAATTGCAGCTGAGGCTCCAACAGAGACCTTCGAGGGTTGGGGGAAGAGGAGAAGGGGTAACCCCAGGGAAGACGTGATGGGAAATGCCCACGAGGCTGGCCAGTGGGTACTAAAGTCAGTTCCTTTATTCTTACCCAATGAGAACATTAAAGTGCTTTGCAAACCTCAAAGCACCATATAAATCCTATTATTATTGTTAAGATTGTTGTTATCATTATTAACAGGAGAGCTTTCAGTTCCAATGAATGTCTTGAACAAATTCTTACAATTCCTTATTATTAATTGTTGCAGTTGGGGCTGGGAAGGGAAGAATCTTTTTTCATTGTTGTTTTGTGGTTGTTGCTGATGATGATAAAATGGCTTCTGAAAATACAACCTGTCACAAAGTAAAGGACCCATTTTGGCAAGGTAAAGTGGAAACAATCAGAGGATCACCAGTTGTCCCATTTATTATCTGTGTGACCTTGGACAAGTCATAACTTGAATTCCCAGTACTTCCAGCTTGAAGACTACTCCAGACTGCTTAACAGTTACTGATCTGCATAGACAGGTAGGGAAAGTTGCTTGAACAAGTGAAATCACAAGTCTGAATTTAAAACAACCAAACTATTGTCCTGCCAGATTGGTACAGGGAAATTAATGCTGAATGTGGAGTCACAATCTTGGTTCATATCCTACTCACCCATCCCCAATCCCCACTCCACTGCCTGCCTGTGTGACCTCGCGCAAGTCACAGCCTTTCTGGGTCTTGGGTTCCTCAACTATAAAATGAGGGAGTTGCAACAGTCCATATAAGTGCTCCCATGTTTCTCTGAAATTTCATCATTACTTATGGCCCAATAGCATTCCATTACATTCATAGAGCAGAAGAAAAATTTATACTTTAAGAAAAATACTGTAAAAAAAATCAACTACTTTAAAAGATAAGAACTCTGATCAGCACATGAACCAATCAAGACTCCAGAGGACTAATGCCTAAGAATCCAGCCCACCTACCTTCCTACCAAGAGGCGATGAACCCAGTATGCAGAATGTGACACATTTTTGGAGATGGTCAAGGTCAGAATTTGTTTTACCTGACTATGTTTTATTTTACTTTTCTTTTTTTCAGTAGTGGAATGAGGCAAGGAAGGAAAATAAATACTTATTCATTGAAAACAACTAAATCTCATTAAAGAAAAATAAAAGGAAGAAGTTAGATTAGATCACCTCTGAGGTCCTTTCTAGTTTTAACCTATAATTCTATGAACCTCATCTCTATATGAGTACTGCATATAAAATAATAACAATAGCTAGCACTTTACCTATATTACCTTATTCAATCTTCATAATAATTCTGTAAAATGGATTCATCATTTTACTGAGGAAAAAACTGATCGGTTAAGTGACTTGCCCAGAGTCACACAGCTAGTAGAAAGTGGCTGAGTCAGAATTAGAACTCAAGCCTTCCTGAATCTAAGTCCAGTACTTGATCTACCATGCCACCTGACTACATTTGAAATAAATGTAAAAGTAGAAATTGTACTCAGAAAACAAAAAAAAAGCAAAGCAAAAAACTTGGATCAGACCAAGTACATGTATACAGAGAAGGTCAATGCTGAAAATAACACAATTTTGAGGGCATTTGAGGAATCTGTTTTCAATATACCTCAGAGAGGAGAGGATAACAGTAAAATAGAAACCCCTGGGATTAGGGACAGTTTCTTGGTGTCCCCGGGTGCTAGTACAATGCCTTGAACATAATGGACTCTTAAATAATGTCTTGTTTTGAAATTAATTGAATTGATTTAATAAGACCATCAATCGTAGAAATTTAGAACTCTAAAGCTAGAAGATTCATAGATTTATGGAGTGTTGTAATGGAAATGCAGATTTAAAGATCTTCCCCGCCCCTAGGCCCTTTGATTGGCTTAAGAGACTTTGATTGGCTTTAAGAGACTCTGAAAACCTTCCTTGATTTGAAAATATGCTCTGCCTCCTAATAGGCTAAATGTGGTCACATGGAGCCTGTGGTGGGAGGCTTGGTTTTCAGGAATGACCACACCTTGATGCTGTGTGATTGGGCAGTGGATCAAAAGGGTGGTTACATTCTTTGAGCCAGGAGAAGGCTATATAAACTCTGATGAGGGGTTTTGCTTTGGGGCTCACTTTGAGAAGTGTTGTGTGATTTGACCAGATGAGACTCTGGGAAGCCGTTGTTGAGAGCCCCCTGGCTTTGAAAACCCAGATGTTGATGCTTCCCTCTCTGGTAACTGTGATTTGGTATTGATATAATGGTTGGACAGTTTGGAAGCCTGTTTGATCTGTAAGTTCTGTAACTGAAGTTTGGAGTGCTGACCTTCTCCCCCTGAACTAGGTAATGTGTGTTTGTTTGATTGAAGTAAGCTTGTTAACCCATTTTGAGTTGCTTTCCTTTTGAAAAGCAGATCTAAGAACCTGTGTTGGCAGTCACCCTGGGGATATTGGGGTGCTTGCTGATACAAGTGTTTGTGTTGAGACACTAGCCAGAGATCTAGTTAATGTCAAATGTCAAATCCATGTCAAATCCCCCTCCTTTTTAAGATGAAGAAACTTCAGCCAAAAAGGTTAGATGTGTGGCCCAGTCTCACAGCTCCTTAGTGTGAGAGCAAGGACAAGGAATAGAATCCAGGTTAAATGTGTCTGATGAAGTATTCCTCTTCTCAAACAGCCCCCAAAGTGAATCTACTTTGGACTGAAGTCATGTTCTGCATTGAAAGCCATTTCATTATATCCACTAAACTGTGGAGAAATCAGAGGCAGCTGGTTTTAACAGACAGTAGGGGAGGTTACCTACCGTTGAGTCAACATTTAGTCCAAAAATTTTCCATCTCTTTAGACGACTATGTAATTCAAAACAGTGTGATTCCAAACAGTAATGCCAGGGATATCTTTCCAGCTTTCTGATCTGCCTGGCATGGCTTTTGGTTGTCACTTTGCAAGAATACAGCATAGTATATGGAAAGAGCACCATAATGAGAAAGGAGAAACTGGGTTCTAGGCCCAGTTCTGGAACCATATGACCTTGGGTAAGTGACTTCCCCTCACTGGGCTTTGATTTCCTCATCTGTAAAATGATGATGTGGAGCTAGGTCATTTCTAAGATCCTTTCTCTAAAATTCTATGATTCCTCTCTGAACTGAATGTGTCAATGTAGCCTCTAAGGAAAGACTGCTGCATTTGGAATCAGAAGACCTAGGTTTGGATCCACTTCTATTAATTACTACCTATATGATCACAATCAAGTAAGATTACTGCCCTTTTTCTGGCTACTGCTCCTTCATCCATAAATTGAAGATAACATTTGTGTGAGAGGCAGTCTGATACAGTGGATAGAGACCTGAACTGAGTCTAGAAGATCTGAATTCAGGCTCTGCTTCTGATAACACTGTGGCTATGTGACCCTGGGAAAGTCATTCAACCTCTCAGTGCCCCCATACAACTTTCTAAAACTGTAAGTGTCAAAAAAGCTGTTAATCTGCACACAAAGAAAGAAATTTCCACCCTGGAAGCTCCCTATACCAGTAAAATCACAGTTCAGTACCACAAACAAATAAATGCTTGTACTGCCAGCCTGGTACAGTGGAAAAATCTGTACAGAGGTACAGTAGAAGTATGGGGGTTTAAAACCCAGCTCTATTGCTTACTGTCTATGTGACTTTGGGTAACTCACCTTCCTTCTTTCAGTCTCAGTTTTCCCATCTGTAAAATGGGTTGGTTGAATCATGTGATCTCTAAGGTAGGTCCCTTCTAGCTACAAGTCTCAGATCCTATGTCTACATTTCTGGACTGTTTTGAGGCTCAGATAAAATAGTGTGTGTGGAAGTGCTTTGTAAACAGTAAGGTACTATATGGTATGTTGGAAAAGGCACTTGTTCCAAAGTCAAGGATCAATCTCTTTTCTTTTCTTTCATTTACTTACAAACTGTGTGACCTTAGGTGAGTGCCTTAATCTATCTGGACCTCAGGTAGATTTTTCTTCATCTTTGAGCTGGACTAGATGACTTCTGACTGCCTTCCAGCTCTAGATCTATTTTCCTATGACCAAAGCCAACTGCTTTATTATTTTTTAGAATCTCCCAATAACTTTGGGAGTGTTGGGATAATTTGTACCTCCCTATAACTGCCTCCCAACACACATGCATGACCTCACTCCAGGCCAGAATAATCCCTAAGGATACACTACTGGGCAGTTCCTTCTCTCTCTTTCCAAAACCCCCCCTTAGAATTCTAGGTAGTTCAGCATCCTTCTCTTCCAGGAATACAACCATCTCACTGACCCAGCAGGGCACACATGGAAACAGTTGACACAGATATGGTTCATTTCAGAAAATTACACTTGGGTTTTTGCCATTAGGTGTTTTAATAGCTAAGAAGATGTGCTGAGATGCTGACAAGGTGCCCAGCAAATTAGTTCTCATAAAAAAGGGTCAGAATCATTGAATTTTAGCACTAGGAGGGACATTAGAAATTGAACTGTGGTGAACTCTTTGAGGTGATAGACTTGGACTAGGACTTGTTTGTTTATTTGAGTAAATGGAAAATCAACTGGGATGCTAAAACAATGTCAGTAATTTGTGTAAAAGGCAGGCTCCTGATTCTATTCTCATGGAAGATGACTATGTACCAAAGGGATTTTGGAGCAGGTTCATTTTGAACTAGATCACCTCTCAGGTCCTTTCCAATTCTTAGAGTCTGCAATATTCTGGCGATATCAAGAAGAAATCATCACAAATATAAAAAGTAAATGGGCCCCTCTATGATTAGTGAGCTGAATTGGTCCCCAGGACTCAGTTCTTCTTTGTTTGTTTCATACAAGAGACATCCAAAAAGCCTGCTCTAATGGGCATCACGTTTTGTTGTTGTTTTAGTACTGCTTCCCATAATCCCCCTCTCTCCCTTTGTAAGAAGGCATTCTTTTTAACTCTACTCCTCATCTGTTTCTCTCTAAGACTGCTTCATCCTGGCTACTGTCTCTTGAAAGTCTAGTGTTTGTTTGTTCATTCCTCTCTGGCGGATTTTAAAATCCAAATCGCCACAGTAATTCATTTTTTATTGTTCTCTTGCTTAGCAGCAACACATGTACAGTAGCAGTGTTCACTCTTCAGGGGGATAATGGCATTTTTGGAGATTTTACTGTAGTCATTACTCTTGCTTCTTTATTAAGAGACTTGACTTTAATCTTCTGCTTTAGCTATATGGTTTATCTTATGAATATTAATATACAACCCAAAGGGATCTATCCTCTGAATATGAATTAGAGAGGGCTTTTTATATTGGAGAAATAGAAAGCCATTTTCTGGTATGTGCATCTTTCCGGGGTGCCCTACCTCTAATTTAATCAGCATGTAGTCATCATGTATGCCACCAGCGCTCCAGGCCACCAAGTAATTGAAATGATTCAAGCTTGCTTAATAAAGTAATTTCAATTATAGGAGGAGTTGAGTCAGAAAATGTCAACTGTACAAACTTTATACTGTCTGGAATAAGCAGTAGAACACTAAAGGCCCCAATAGGAAGTACCCTTTTGAGGAAAGTTTAACTCTTTCTTATTCTGAATTGAGTTTTGTTCCCATGAGACTAGCCTCCATCAAGAGAAGTGTTGGTTATAGAGTCTGTTTGATCACTCATAGAAAGACATGGTTACAAAAAAAAAAGTACATCTATAATTCAGGACTGTGCACTCTATAGACTAGAAAACTTGTCTTGGCCATCTCCCTTACTCTAAGCAGGACAACACCTTAAACAAAACAGGTGGTAGTCACCAATCATTTCCTTTGAAAATCTCTAGAAAAGGGGAATGCAGAGTTTTAGTCACATAGTCATATTCATGTTTTACATTTTAACAAGTTAAGAATTACTTACCCATCACCAACAATCCTGAAAATGTTCCATAAATCTGTTTGTCCTCTTATAAACACACCCTACTCAAATGTTCATTGTTCCTCCTTTTATTGAATGTGTTGTTATCCTTTTAACCCATCCTTTCCTGACTTAGAAATGCATAGATATATACAATTTCTACTACCTTAGAGAATATTTATCCACAGCCCCATGATATTTTTTTCTCTCTAAGTCCATGAACTCTCTTCCTTTGAAGCCACAGCTTGCCTTCTCTTTGTTTCCCTCAACCTTACCCAAGTGGCTTCAAAAGGATTCTAAAATCTCTTCTGGGATCTCAAAAAAGGTCTTCCTAAATCCCTCCCATGTTAATTCAACTATTCCTCTTCTCCTGTTCCCAGAGGAGTGAAAGAACATCTGCTTAACACTTTTGATATTGGAATAAAACCTCCTTTGAGTTTATTCAGCAGAAACTTAATGTTATGAATATAGGCAGTGATTTGAATATCTGATGCCATTTAATTCAGCAAATAATTATCAAACATCTACTAGCATAGAGTATTATGCTAAGTTTGGGGTCAAATAGAGTCTAGATTAGCTAATGACTCTGTCTTCAAAGAGTTTACAGTCTAGTGGGCAGATAAGACAAACACAATGAGTTATACGTACAGAGTATGCCCAGAAGAAGCCTAGTCAAAGTTATGTCCTTACTAAAAAGGTTAAAGGATGAAGTTTTTATTCTTGTATTGAAAATTCTTCAATAAATGCTGTATAAATATTCCTGTTATCCCCATATGCAATAGTAACTGATTAGTTCTTAAGCAGTCATATGATTTATCTATGCCTTCAAGCCTGTTCTATAGAAGGAAGAGCAAACAATAGCTATAAAGAGAATCAGACCCTCAAAGGAGAAAATAGAATAAATTGGGGGCAGGATAGGATGGAGGGAAATATAGTTAGTCTTTCACAAAATGACTATTATGGAAGTGTTTCACATAACTACACATGTATAACCTATATTGAATTGCTTGCTTTCTCAATGAGGGTGGGTAGGGAGGGAAGAAGGAGAGAGTTTGGAACTCAGAGTTTTAAAAACAAATGTTAAAAATTGTTTTTACGTGCAACTGGGAAATAAGATATACAAGCTATGGGGTATAGAAATTTACCTTGCCCTACAAGAAAGTAAGGGGGGCAGTGATAGAAGGAAGGACAGACTGGGGAAAGGGGTAATCAGAATGCATGCCATCTTGGGGTGGGGGGGGAGATGGAGAGAAAATTTGGAACTCAAAAATCTTGTGGAAATGAATGTTGAAAACTAAAAATAAATAAAATAATTTCTTTAAAAAGACAATGTGCTAGCTGTCCTTGCCCTGAGGGAGCTTATATCTTCCAGATATAAGTTTAGTTAAAATGTTAGTGCTGAGACACCCAGTGCTAGCTCTTGCAACAATAACCTAAACATGGTTGCTAGGCATATATTTGTTGAACTAAATAAATGTTGAACTAAATGAGAGAGAGAGAGAAAGAGAGAGACAAACAGATAGAGAGAGAGAGACAGAGAGAGAGAGTCAGACCTTAGACAGCCAGAGTGAAGATAAACAGAAGTCTAGAGACTCCAGTCTTTAGAAAGGTCTATAGAACTGGGAGATCACAGAGCTACTGGGTCACATAGACTTTTCTCTAGGAAACCATGTGTATCAGAGGACTGTGAAGGCCCAGGTGAGGTAGGCCCAGGTGACCTACATCAAACTAGGGGCCATATGAATACAAATCAGGAGCAGTAATGGCAATGTGGCAGAAGAATTCCTAAACAATCCAAGAAGAATTCCAGCATCAAGCCTCCCTGAGAGAAACAAAGGAGTTTCTTGACCAAACAAGGGAGATCTGGAAACAAGAAAGAGACAAAAGCAGACCTTGCCTTTAATGTGTATGGTGAGTTTTCTGGACCTTGCAGGTCTTTTGAATAAAGAATGGCTCTCTAGTAATTCCAATGCTTTTCCTTTTTTCCAATAAAGAGGCTTTTTCTCCCCTTTCTGAAGTGTTCTCAACTCTAGGGTAGTACTCTAAATCTGGAAGACTACATAGTTACATGGAGCGTAAAAGCCACTTAGGAAGTCATCTTAACTGTTTATGAGCTTAGGTGTGAGCTCTCTGTTTTATACTTTTTTGTGTGGAATATAAGTGGATCTATATCTGATTATTATCGACCTGAGTGCTTGCATAAGACCTGAGGGTTCTTTATCCTTCCTGTGGAGAACTAAATATTAGACAAATTCTGATGATCCTAAGAGAATCTATGGATGGGAAGAAGTTAACAAAATTATAATCTTCTCAGGAGAAATTCTAGGTGGGAATATAAACTAAAAAGAGTGATTCATTTAAAAAAAAAAAAAGATTGAACCCAATTCATGTTAACTAGAATCTTCTGTTTAAGGCCAAAGGTTAGATGTAATGTGAATATTAAGTGGATTAAGATCCCTGAGGGGTTGTAAAATAAATGCTGTAGGCAATCTGAAGAGCAAGGTCATTACCAACAGAAAGGATCAGAAAAAGCTATCCAGGAAGGAGGTATCATTTCAGTTAGACCTTATAGGATGAATAGAAACTCAGCAATCCAAAAAGAGGAGAGACCTTTTAGATAGAGGGAAGAGTGTTGTCACAGACTATGTTTTAAGATGCAAAGAGTAGTAGAGAAGTTAGTGTTTGTGAAGGAAGGCAAGGGAATAAGCATTTATTAAGTGCCCATTGTGGACTAGGCACTGTGCTAAAAACTTTCTAAATCTTATCTCATTTAAGTAATATGAAATAAGGCTAAAAAGGGTAACAGTAAATTATGGGGGACTCAAATTCCAGGAAGAAAAGCTTAAATTTTCTTGTTATGGAATAGAGAACCACTGAATATTTCTAAGCAAAGGACTGACATGGCTGTTTCTTTACATAGAAGAAATTACTTTGTTAGTGAAATGAAGGACAAATAGGAAGTGAGAGCATGGAAGTAGAAGGAAATATTAAAAGGCTATTCCAATACTGAAAGTAGATGATAACAAAGGTCTGCACTAGGTAAATGACCTTGAAAGCAGAAGCAGACAATAAATGTGAGAAATGTTGTGGAGATGAAATCAATAGGAGTTGGTAATTACTGGACATCAGAAGTGAGGAAAAGGGATAGTCAAAGATAATGCCAAGAGTATAATGGTGCCCCTAGCCAAAATAGTGGGATCAGACCTAGAAAAAGTGAAGTCATAGCAAGTATAGGGAAAAAATAATAAACTCAGGTTTGGACTAGTAGAACTTATTGAGCTTGTTGAGGTGGAACATCCAGTTAGAGATGTGCATTAAGCAACTGGAAATAGAGAGCATGAGGACAGATTTGGAAATCATCTACAGAATAGTTGTTGAAGCCAGGGAAGGGAGCAAGATTGCCAAAGCAGAGAGAGAATAAGGAGGAGCCAAGGTCAAAATCTTGGAGAACACCAATAATAAACAGTCAAGACATGAACAGGAATGACAGAGTCAAATAATAAAGAGGTAGAGTTATGAGGGTATTATACCTTTGAAGCCACAGAAGAGAACATCATCAAGGAGTCACCAATGTCAAATCCCACTTAGCAGTCAAGTAGGATAAGGAATTCAAAAAAACTTTGTATTTCATGACTATTGTTAATTTCTTTAAAAAATTATTTTATTTTCAATTTACAGAACAAAACAAACATTTCCATAACACAGTAATTTTGTTGATCATTGAGGAAAAAATAGTTTCTAGAAGAGAATTCTGGAAAGATGGTGGAGTAGGTCAGAAAATTCCAAGCTCTCAAGATTTTCCCCTACAAAAGAGATGAAATAGTGCCTCAGGGCAAATATAGAGTGCTAAAAATAAATAAGAGTAGGGGTAGAACAGGAGTCCTCCTGGAAGAATCAGAGAAGATCTGAAGAAAACTCCCAGGATGAAATTTGGTCCCTGTGAGAGTAAATGCCTCCAGGCTAGGTCCTAGATCCACTTAAATAATATGCAACAAGCCCTAGGGTTAGCTAGACTGGGAGGCTGCCTTGGCCCCAGTCACAGGAACTTTTACCCAGAGACAGTGAGCAAAGTTGAACCAGAGAAGATCAAGAGAACCTCTGACAAGAAACACCAAACCCAGCTGTGACCTGGAGATGTGGCAGGGCAAGAAGGAATGCAGCAGGGATTCCACTGACTATGGGCACTTACATGAGATTGGAGGTCTCAGTTCCAGTTTCAGGCCAGGAGGGAGAACTGAAGGACAGAGGTCATAGGCACCATCTCTTATACCCCAAGACTAGAGGTTATTGCAAAAATTTACTACTACAAAAAAAAAAATGCACAGGCAAAGGAGAAAGAATTCAACCATGGAGGGTTACTATGGGAATACAGAATACTGGAGTTCATCTTCAGAGGAAGATACTGAAGCAAAGAAAGCCTCTTCTACCCCAAAGAGTAACATCAAATTGTCACCTGCCCAAAAAGAATTCATAGAAACTAAAAAAAGACTTAAAAAATTAAATGAGAGAGATTGAGGAAAAACTTTTTAAAAAAGAAAAAGAACAATCTAAGAAAAACAAGAAAATTATGAAAAGAAAGTCAACCAGTCAGAAAAGGAGACCCAAAATCTTAAGGAAGAAAATGACTCCTTGAAAATCAGAATTGGGGAAGGGGAAGCCAGTGAAGTTGTAAGAGATCAAGAAATAATAAAATAAAATATATAGAATAAAATAAATAGAAGAAAATGTAAACATCTTTTTTAAGACAACTGATCTAGAGAACAGAACAAGGAGAGAAAACATAAAAATAATCTGAGTACCTAAAAGCTATGATCAAAAAAAGAATCTTGATACAGTAATATAAAAAATAATTAAAGAAAATTATCCTGAAGCATTAGAACAAGAGGGGAAAGTAGA
Organism: Gymnobelideus leadbeateri; assembly: GCA_011680675.1. Taxonomy (NCBI): domain Eukaryota; kingdom Metazoa; phylum Chordata; class Mammalia; order Diprotodontia; family Petauridae; genus Gymnobelideus; species Gymnobelideus leadbeateri. The sequence continues at coordinate 880,863 of WOXC01006861.1, forward strand.
CATAGAAAAAAATCCACCAATTACCACCTGAAAGAAATTCTATGAAGAAAAACCATAGGAATATTATAGTCAAATTCTGAAACCCCCAGATCAAGGATAAAATATTATGAGCAAAAAGAAAAGAAAAATTTAATATGATGGTGCCACAATTAGAATCACACAAGACCTAGCAGTGATGACATTAAAAGACTGCAGGTCTTGGAATACTATATATTGAAGAGCAAAAGAACTAGAGTTCTGATTGAAAATATCATACCTAGTAAAGCTAAGCATAATCCTGAATTTTAAAAAATGGTCATTCAATGAACTGTCAGACTTTCAAGACTTTGTTAAAAAAAAAAAGCCTGAACTTAGTAGAAGATTTGACATACGTGAGCCAAGAGAAATATAAGGTACATACCAAAGACCAATTACAAAGGACTCAACAAGGACATATTATTTAACATTTATGTATGTAAAATGTAAAACTTATGTCTAACATTGTTATTAGTATTGAGTAGTTCATAAGAAAGATTGAGGTAGATATGAATATTATATGACTTTCAAAAGTAAAACCATTGGGGTGACTAGGTGGTACAGTTAATAGAGCACCAGCTCTGGAGTCAGGAGGATCTGAGTTCAAATCCAGCCTCAGACACTTAACACAAAAACTAGCCATGTGACCTTGGGCAAGTCACTTAGCCCCAATTGCCCTACCCTTCCCCCTCCAAAAAAAAAGCAAAAAAAAAGGTAAAACCATTTAGGAATAGCTAAAAAGAGCAATTATCTTATACAAATGAGTTTTAGTAATAAAAAAGGTTTAAAAAATGTTTCTATATGTCAAGGTTTCCTCAAGTTACAGAACAGCTGGCTTAGTCCACATTATAAGCATTAACATACGATAAAAGTTATTAGAAAGAATATCTCTGTTACCAATTAGTGGGTGAGATGAAAACTTTTGGACCAAAGGAAAAGACAGTGATTGTAACAGTTAACACCTTTTTGTATCTCAGGAACTTATTACCTTTTCTCGAATCATCTGAAAAATCATCCCTTCCTATGTAGAGAAATGAATAGAGTGCTAGAATTGGAATCAGAAAGATGAATTCAATTATACTTCAAACTTCTTGCCACCTTCACTTGCTAGTTATATGACCGTAGCCAAGTGGTTTGTGTGCCTCAGTTTCTTCATAAGTAAATGAGGAGATTGGACTGGATAGTCTTTCTATGAGCCTAGGATTCCAGATAGGGAGTCCTACTGAATATATGGAGTAATGTCTTATCCAGGATACATGCTGAAACATTCAAGCTCCATAGAGTCCAGAAGACCTTGAAATAAAAAGGAAATTAACTACAGGGTACATTTTAATATATCTGTGCTTTCAAGTAAGTTTGTAAGATTTTTCTAGGGAATATGAGAGAATTAAATAAAAATAGTGCAGTGATGAAGGCCAATTCCTTCTTTATATATGTGTTAGGATTTTATTATGAATGAGGGTAGAATGATTTTTACATTGAAAACATATCATTATATTATAATTAAGGCAAGAGAGGACATTTGAATTAATATAGAAACACATCCTTTACATGCAACTTTTTTCCCAAAAAGTGGTCATCCATGCTTAAAAAACCATTCAATCTACACTCAGTTCTCTACATTAATTAATCTAAGGCCTTTAGAAAGGTGTACATTATCATAAGATGAAAAGTCAATGACAGTGTCAATGAAGAAATATATATATATTTTTTTTTTTTAAAAAGAAAGTTTCTGGTTTACTTAATGCCTTCCCATTCATAACTCTTAATAATATTTTAATTCTCTGAATACAATGTTCATAAATACTTCCATTTTAAGGAGAGCCAGACAAAGCATCCCCAAAAGACATCCAAACCCAGACAATGACAGCGTTCAAAATAGAACTCAGATCTTCTAAGTCTAATTTGTCATATTAGCCAGAAGGTAATAGCACCACTATAGCAAGAAACGTGCACTTTATAAGTATCCACACTTATACATACATCTTGTCTACTTAGTCCTCTAGGAAAAGAGAATAGGAAGGAATTAAACTCTCTTATTTAAAATGAAATGCTTAAAATAGCTGCATTTTTGTTAGGTACTCTAAATTTGACACCACTTTAAAAGAAACTCCAGTTCTGCCATATTCAGAAAGCATTTCTGATGAGCAAAGTTAACTGTAACTATTCTTTAGTGAATTGCAGTGCCTAATTCTTTTCTTTTTATAATTCTCAGAGATATGAGTACAGTTCTTTAACTTGACATGAAAGTCTTCTAAAGCTAGTAGGTGATTTTACAATGGCAATGCAGAAAAATTGCAAAAAATTACACAATTCGATTAAACAAATTGTGTACAAAGTAATTTGAATGCAATTTTTAAGAGCAGAAACTCAGAGCAAAGGATAACTACTTCATTTCTGATATTATTATCCCAGAAGTTCTGTGAAATGAGGAGAAACAGGAAATAGGAAATGAGGAGAAACATCACTGTCACAGTATATATACGGTATGTATGTATATGTATACATATATGTATATATGAGGCTAGAGAGGCAGGAAAAAACTGTTCTGAGGGCATCAGGAGCACACAGGGAAGAAATGTTACTGTCAAATAGAGAGCCCATATAGAGAGCCCATCTCTCTCCATAATTTGAATAACCTTGAGGCCAGAACTTGTCTCTTTTTTTAATGTAATCAAGGTTAAATGATTTTGCCCAGGGTCATACAACTGGTAAGTTTCTCAGGTCAGATTCAAACTGAGGTCCTCCCGACTTCAGCTCCAACACTCTAACCACTATACCACCTAGATGTTCTCTCTCCCCACCACCACCCAACCACAAGACATATACATCACCCAGATTGCAGAATTTCAGTTGGAGAGACCCCAGTTTTATCAGCCTGTGCTTGAAAAAGGATCCTGACTCCAATATACCCAAGCAGTGATCTTCTAGCCTTTGAAGACCATTGATGAGAAAGAATATGAAGTGACCCACTCCATTTTGATCAACTCTAGGTGTTGGAAGCTTTTCTACAAAACAGAATGAAGTCTAAATTTGCCTCTGTATAATTTCTATCATTATTCCTCCTTTTGCCCTCTAGGACCTGATGGAAGAACTCAAATCCCTCTTAGGCCTGACAGCTTTTCAGGTACTCAGAGACAGTGATCATGTCACCCTAAGTCTTGCCTTCTTTTCTCCTTGTTACACATGCCAAATTCTTTCAGTTGATCTCATACAGTAGGAATCCAAGGCCTTTTTTCTTGGTTTACCACAGCTTGTTAATGTCTACCTCTATGATGAATTAATATGTTGCTATTTATATGGAGTTTTCTTCATATAAAGCTTACCATACTAGGCTTATCAATAATACAGACAAATCTTACATCTAGCTGACCTTCATCTCAAAGATCTCACTGTTAGATTTCATGTACATGAATGCAGAGACCAGAAAAGAGCCCAATTAGAGAAATGTTGTTTTTTCAGCATCTGTGACAATTCGAAACTATTACTTAATAGCATAGTTCTGACATCTCATAGTTGATATGGGGAGGTGGCAAGAAGAGGAGGTGTTGTATAAGGGAAAGAAAAACCTAACATCTCAGGAAACAAGTGTTTAACAATATCAAGAGTCACCATTACTGGGATAAAGAATTTTCCACATGAACTTCAGATACCTGAATCTCTTACTGGAAATTTTTAAAATCACTATAATCAATCACCTTCTAAAAGCTCCTACATGTCAGTTTTTCTTAATAACAACAAGATTGACACACACCCCAAAGAGGCCTATTTAATCCCTTATTCTGAGTAATCAGAGCTGCACAAGGTATAGTTGCTCAGAGAGACCTTTTAGAAGGTAATTCTCCTCTTCAGCTGAAGTGGAAAGAGAAACTGATTTTGAAAAATCTGCTTAAATGTTGACTAATTACCTTCCTGACTGTGGTTGACACAGATGGTCAGCATGCTGGCCTTATAAGATTGAAGTCCCTAGTTCACTCTCTTTCTTGCATTTTCATGACATTTATCTCTCTTGGTTCTCCTCCTCCTTGGCTTACTATTCCTTTTTAATCCCTTTTACTGGTTCATCATTTACATCATTCCCCCTAACTGTAAGTGTTAACTCATATAATTCTTCCCCCCATCTCATTCCATATCTCCCCTTCCTCTTCCTCCTTCTCTCCCTGGATTTAATTATCATCTCTTTTTCCTTGAGGGGGGAAGGTGAGACAATTGGAGTTAAGTGACCAGTCCAAGGTCACACAACTAATATATGTGTCAAGTGTCTGAGTCAGATTTGAACTCGGGTCCTCCTGATTTCAGGGCCGGTGCTCTGTTCACTGCTCCATCTAGACACCCCTAATTATCATCTCTTTGCAGATGACTATTAGATCTACCCAAACCCAGGCTCTCTCCTGAACTGCATTTCTATATCACCAGCTTCCTGGTCAAGCAATATACCAGAGACATCTCAAACTCAACATGTCCCAAGCAGAATATCTTTCCCCCCTCAAAAAAAATATCTCTATCAAACTTCCTTATTTCTGTTAAGGACACCAGTATCCTTCCCATCCTCAGTGTCTACAACTCAAATATTATCTTCAATTCTCAATTTCCCTCATTCCACATATTGGCAGTTGCCAAATCTTGACATTTCTACTTCCAAAACATCTCTGGTATCTGCTGCCCCTTCTCGCCACTCACAGAGGAACCAGCTTAGTTCAGGGCCTCATTACTTCTTACCTGCACTATTGATTGCCATGGATTCATAATTAGTCACCCTAACTCGTCTCTCCCTACTCTAATCTATCTACCACTCCACCACCAAAGAGAACTTAACTATGGATTTTACAGGGTCACTCCAAAAGTTAATCTGAAGAGCCCGTTATTATCTTATAAAAGCCCAAGTAGGAAACTAGTACAAATACACATACTACTTGGTTTTCAAATTTATTTCTTATTTTTGGCTTGTCCAACGAATATCAATAGACTCCAATGACTATATAATGGAACCGTGATGAGTCCTTGTAGATGAAGAGGAGCTCCTTTATTCCTTCTCACATGATTCCTTTTCAGGGCTACTCATTCACCATTGGTGTCCACCTGGCACTCCCTCTCACCTGTGACTCTAAGCAGCTACAGTATGCATAATGGCCACTCCCCAGTAAAACCATCTTGGTAGACAGGCTAAAGCAGATTGAGAGTAACTGACCAGCTTCAAAGTTGTCAGTGAGCTAGGGGATGTCTACCACAAGCATGTAAAAATTTCCTTCCCCTGGCAGAATGGGTATATGAGAACCATTTATTCCACCAACCATGAAGGTAGTTGAAGCAGGCTCTATAAATTGCTTAGAGCTTGGTCAGACATCAAAAATGTCAAAGTCTTACACTCATGCCAAGTCATTGCCAGGCATCTTGACTTTTGTCTTGCCACTGAACTTTGATGACTCTGGAAGAGTGAGGCTGATGACTTTTTCCAATTTTGCCTCACTTAAATCCAATTCACACAAGAGTCAAGGCATCACCCAGTGATGTCATTGATCTTCAAAAATGAAGGACACACAATAACTGCATTTCACTGAAAAGCCCAGTCTTGGCAGGCTCTGTATCAGGTCCCTATAGGAGATAGCCAACATAGTGTGGATCTTTCTAGAAAAATGGGAAAATTCCAAAGACACACACTACCCACAGCAAGTAGAATTGCATTTGCTACGTTTGATGTTTTTGATATGAAGTTGGAGATAAACAAAATTTAATACCTATTCAGCAACCAGAATACTAAAGAATTTAGATCCAGCTCTAATACTGAGTCTTTGTCAAGAAAATATTGACTATTTTCTCCCATCTGCTTACAAATATATCCATTAGTTTTATATTATGAACCTATATACATGTATGCATGTATACTACTGTTGTACAGTTCTAGAGACCTGTCTTTCCTCCAAGAACCAGCTTTGCTAAATGAGAAAAACTGCCATTTTAGTGATGAATTCTTTTTTTTTTTTTTTTTTTTTTTTTTGTTTTGTGTTTTTTTTTTGGTTTTGTGTTTCTTTTTTTTTTTTTAAACAAATACTTTATTAACTTTGTTTTACATCATCATTTCCGCCAGATTTTGAGTTACAATCATTTCCCCCCATTATTCCCCTACCCAACCTCCCAGAATAGATCACAAGATATGCTTCCTCCAATCTGCTCTCTCCCATACCTTCTCTACCCCATCGACTTTTCCATTGAGGAAGTGATCTTTTGTCCCAATCCTGCACATCTTATCTCCCATTATAGCAAAAGAGTTTAAATAGTATTTATATATATTTGAAACATTTAATGTTAGACCTCAATTTCAGATTTTCTTCTCCCTTGTCCCTTCCTTGGAATAAGTAATCAGTATATGTTGTAATGTCTAGCTATGCAAAACATTCATTGATATATTGTCAAGGCTGCTTATAATTCCCTCCCACTCATCCCACCCCATGGTCTTCCCTACTGATCCTGTCCCTCTTCTATAGTGGGTACTTCCAACCTCCCCTCCCCCAAGGATGCCCTCCCATCCATCATCCTCCTCTCATCCCCTTCCCCTATCCTGCTGCGGTTGAATATCCCATTTAGTATGTATGTCATTTTCTCCCTGAACCAAATTCAATGTGAATGTGGTTTTGCCTTTTTAGCCTTCCTTATTCTCCCCCTCCTTTGCACCCACTTCCCCTACATGAGATAGTTTACCCTACCATGTCTCTCCCATCTCCTCTTGCCACTTTCCTCTCTCACCTCATAATTTCATCCCTTGAGTACTCTCTCCAACAAAATCAACCTATGCCCTCTATCCATATATAACTGTAACCATATACACACACATTCACATATGTATTCATATGACCACCCTTCTTCCATTATTTTCATAGTGGAAAGATATCATCAGTCACAGTTATTGCTTTTCCATATAGGAATGTAAATAGTTCAACTTTGATAAGTTCCTTTTGATTTCTTTTCCTGATTACCTTCTCAGGCATCTCTTGCTTCTTGTGCTGGATGTCAAATTTTCTATTCAATTCTGGTTTTTTCCTCAAGAATGCTTGAAAGTCCTCTATTCCACTGAATGACCATATTTTCCTGAAACAAAATACTCAGTTTTGCTGGGTAGGTGACCTTGGGTTCATTCCCAGTTCTTTTGCCTCTGGATTCATGTTCATGCCCTTCGATCCCTCAGTGTAGAAGCTGCCAGGTCCTGGGCTATTCTGATTGTGTTTCCACAATATTGAAATTGTTTCTTCCTGGCTGCTTGTAGTATTTTCTCCTTGATCTGGGGATTCTGGAACCTGGCTATAATATTCCTGGGAGTTTTCTTTTTGGGATCTTTTTCAGGAGGTGATCGGTGGATTCTTTCAACCTCTATTTTGCCTCTGGATCTAAAACATCAGGGCAGTTTTCCTTGAGAATTTCTTGAAGGGTGATATCTAGGTTCTTTCCTTGATCATGGCTTTCAGGTAGTCCAATAATTTTTAAATTGTCTCTCCTGGATCTATTTTCCAGGTCAGTGGTTTTTCCCATGAGATATTTCACATTGCCTTCTAATCTTTCATTTGTTTGGATCTGCTTAACAGCATCTTGATTTCTCAAAAAGTCACTAGCTTCCATTTGCTCCAGTCTAACTCTGAAGGAATGAATCTCCTCAGTGAACTTTTGAGATTCTTTTTCCATCTGGCAAATTCGACTTTTTAAGGCATTCTTTCCTCATTGCCCTTTTGGGCCTCCTTTGCCATTTGAGTTAGTCTATTTTTTAAGGTGTTGTTTTCTCAGTCAGGCTGTTGACCCTCATTTCATACTTTTCCTGCATCCTTCTCATTTCTCTTTCCAATTTTCCTCCACTTCTCTTATTTGATTTTTAAAGTCCTTCTTAAGGTCCTCTATGGCCTGCAACCCGCTCATGTTTTCCCCTGGGGCTTTTGGAGCAGGACTTCTGACCTCACAGTCCTTTTCCCGCTCTACGCCCCCAAAATAGGAGTCTAGGGTTGCATTTTTCTGTTTCCTTTGCCTTGGCATGTTGCCACTTAATTACTTGACTTTTGGGCTTGTTGCCACACTATGGCTTTAAGGCCAGATAGAGGAATTTTCGTCCCGAACGTGTGGGGGGCAACTTCCGTTTCTGGCAAGCTGTAAACCCACCCACAACTTCCACCCTAGATCACAATCCAGATCCAGGGAGGTTAAAGCAAGAGCGATTACCCCCAAGACTGATCGCTGGATCTCCCCACAATTTGTAGGCTGGGAGCCGGAAATGCCTATGAAAACTACACAATGGCGTGTCTCCTCAGCGGCTTCTAGCCCCCAGGGGAGGGAGCTGACGCATTCCCCAAATACAGGTCCCAAAGTCCATAGGACACTAACCTCTTACTTTGTCCTAGGCAAGTCTATGTTGATAATTCTGGGGTCTCCACAGTTCCTGGTGTTCTGGGGTTCCTCCAGCCGGCTGCTGGCCCTGCCGCCCTGGGGCTAAAACCTCGGCTCACGTGGACTTGGGCTCGGCTCGGCTCCTGCGCTCTGCGTGCTGCCAGCTCCCAGACCACTGCGCTGGTCCTTCCTGCAGGGTGCTGGGCTGTCCTCAGCGGGAGGTTAGCTTCTCTGTGTCATTCTGTGGGTGCTGGGGCTCCAGAAGTTTTTCAGAGTCCTTTTTTACATGGTTTGTGGAGAATCTGGGGGCAGAGAGGCTTGGACTAGCTGTTTCTACTCCGCCATCTTGGCTCCGCCTAGTGATGAATTCTTTAGCCAATACATTCATGAAACAAAGAAAAATTAAAATTAGTTCTCCATCCTGTATAGCCCCTTCTTCTTCTGCAGTGAGAGGGACAGAAGAAAGGCAAGAAGAGGTTGCTAATAATCATATACACTTTATATTATCTATAAATAGTTTAATTATAGATACTCCAAATATTAGCTCTTTGTCCAATGAGATAATATTTATAAAGGGTTTAGCACAATGCTTGAAATTAGGAAGCACTTAATAAATACTTATTTCCTTCCTTCTTTCCAAGGACCAAGGGATTTATATTCTATTGAAAGAATTTAATTACTTCAATTCTTATAATCTCATGGTAATTAAAAACAGAAGACAAAAGAAAGTCATGGCTATATGGGAAGATGGCTGACAGCTTTTGGAAAGGTAAATAAAGGAGTTGCTGGGATTGATTTTTATCATGTATATAAAGACAGCTAGAACATAGTTTCATAGAGAATATGGTTATTTTTCAATGCAGGGTTCATGATGAACATAAGCAAAAAGACCACCATGAAAATAATTATACCTTAAGAGTCAAGATTTGTTGCTGAGGATAGGAAGTGAAATACATTATAAGAACTTGATGAAAACTTATAAGTGAAATCAACATATACTTTATTACTTGTGACTTCAATACAAAGGTCAATATAAACAGAAGACTTTTTTTTAAAACATAGTGGATAGAGAGATTGATTTAGTATCAGAAAGACCTGGGTTTGGATCCCACGTCAGCTACTCCATAGCTGTATGGCCACATGAAAGACACTTAATCTCTCTGTGCCTCAACTCTAAAATAAGGGAGAGGGTTGACGTGCTGATCTATAATGTCTCTTCCAATTCTAAAGTCATGCTCCCATAGAAGCAGCTAGAAAGCATAGTGGATAGGGAAATAAAGCTACAGTCAGAAAGACTTGAGTTCAAATTCAGCCTCAGACACTAGCAATATGATCCAAGACCTCAGTTTCCTCACCTATAAAATGGAGGTAATAAGTGTGCCTACTTCCTAGGGTTGTTATGAGGATAAAATTAAATAATATTTATAAAGAGCTTTGCAAAATGTAAATCACTGCATAGGTGCTAGTTATTATAATTTTTATCATAATTATTATAGTTCATGTGGTCTTATGTTGGGTAATATGACAGAATAAAGAAATAAAAGAAATTAAATATGTATAGACTACAGAGAAGCCTCTTACCTACCCATCTGAAAGCCCGGGGGCACTGGACATGGCAAGGACTGGATAACATCATTAAAAACGAAGCTGATCGGTAGAAACAGCTCATCCAAGCCACTCTGCCCCCACATTCCCCCCAAACGATGTAAAAGGGGACTCTGAACAACTTCTGGAGCCCCAGCACCCACAGAACGACACAGAGAAGCTAAACCCCCGCTGAGGACAGCCCAGCAGCCCTGCAGGAAGGACCAGCGCAGCGGTCTGGGACCTGGCAGCGTGCAGCTGGCAGAGTGCAGGAGCCGAGCCGAGCCGAGCCCAGGTCCGCATGAGCCGAGGTTTTAGCCCTAGGGCGGTAGGGTCAGCAGCCAGCTGGAGGAACCCCAGAACACCAGGAGCTGTGGCGACTCCAGAATTATCAACATAGACTTGCCTGGGACAAAGTAAGAGGTTAGTGTCCTATGGACTTTGGGACTGGTATTAGGGAATGCGTCGGCTCCCTCCCCTGGGGGCTAGAAGCCACTGAGGACAAACACCATTTTGTAGTTTTCAGAGGCAGCTCCAGCTCCCAGCCTGCAAATTTGTAGGGAGATCCAGCGATCAGTCTTGGGGGTAATCGCTCTTGCTTTAACCTCCCTGGATATGGATTGTGATCTAGGGTGGAAGTTGTGGGTGGGTTTACAACTTGCCAGAAACGGAAGTTGCCCCCCACACGTTCGGGACGAAAATTCCTCTATCTGGCCTTAAAGCCATAGTGTGGCAACAAGCCCAAAAGTCAAGCAATTAAGTGGCAACATGCCAAGGCAAAGGAAACAGAAAAATGCAACCCTAGACTCCTATTTTGGGGGCATAGAGCGGGAAAAGGACTGTGAGGTCAGAAGTCCTGCTCCAAAAGCCCCAGGGGAAAACATGAGCGGGTTGCAGGCCATAGAGGACCTTAAGAAGGACTTTAAAAATCAAATAAGAGAAGTGGAGGAAAAATTGGAAAGAGAAATGAGAAGGATGCAGGAAAAGTATGAAATGAGGGTCAACAGCCTGACTGAGGAAAACAACACCTTAAAAAATAGACTAACTCAAATGGCAAAGGAGGCCCAAAAGGGCAATGAGGAGAAGAATGCCTTAAAAAGTCGAATTTGCCAGATGGAAAAAGAATCTCAGAAGTTCACTGAGGAGATTCATTCCTTCAGAGTTAGACTGGAGCAAATGGAAGCTAATGACTTTATGAGAAATCAAGATGCTGTTAAGCAAATACTAACAAATGAAAGATTAGAAGGCAATGTGAAATATCTCATGGGAAAAACCACTGACCTGGAAAATAGATCCAGGAGAGACAATTTAAAAATTATTGGACTACCTGAAAGCCATGATCAAGGAAAGAACCTAGAAATCACCCTTCAAGAAATTCTCAAGGAAAACTGCCCTGATGTTTTAGATCCAGAGGGCAAAATAGAGGTTGAAAGAATCCACAGATCACCTCCTGAAAAAGATCCCAAAAAGAAAACTCCCAGGAATATTATAGCCAGGTTCCAGAATCCCCAGATCAAGGAGAAAATACTTCAAGCAGCCAGGAAGAAACAATTTCAATATTGTGGAAACACAATCCGAATAGCCCAGGACCTGGCGGCTTCTACACTGAGGGATCGAAGGGCATGGAATATGATATTCCAGAGGGCAAAAGAACTGGGAATGAACCCACAGGTCACCTACCCAGCAAAACTGAGTATTTTGCTTCAGGGGAAAATATGGTCGTTCAGTGGAATAGAGGACTTTCAAGCATTCTTGAGGAAAAAACCAGAATTGAATAGAAAATTTGACACCCAGACACAAGAAGGAAGAGATGCCTGAGAAGGTAATCAGGGAAAAGAAATCAAAAGGAACTTATCAAACTTGAACTATTTACATTCCTATATGGAAAAGCAATAACTGTGACTGATGATATCTTTCTCACTATGAAAATAATAGAAGAAGGGGGTGTGGTCATATGAATACATATGTGAATGTGTGTGTATATGGTTACAGTTATATATGGATAGAGGGCATAAGTTGAATTTGTTGGGAAGGGAGAATACTCAAGGGATGAAATTATGAGGTGAGAGAGGAAAGTGTCAAGAGGAGATGGGGACAGACAGGGTAGTGTAAACTATCCCATGCAGAAGAAGAAAGGGGAAGTGCTTGCAAAAGAGGGGGAGAATAAGGAAGGCTAAAAAGGCAAAACCACATTCAAACTGAATTTGGTTCAGGGAGAAAATGACATACATAGTAAATGGGATATCTCAACCAGCAGCAGGATGGGGGAAGGGGGATGGGAGGAGGGATGATGGATGGGAGGACATCCTTGGGGTGAGGGGAGGTTGGAAGAACCCACTATAAAAGAGGGACAGGATCATGTAGGGAATGGACCAGGTGTGGGGTGGGATGAGTGGGAGGGAATTATAAGCAGCCTTGTACAATATATCTACTATGATAATGTTTTGCATAGCTAGACATGTACAACATATACTGAATTACTTATCTCCCCAGAGGGAATGGGTGACAAGGGAGGAAGGAAATGGATCTGAAATTTGAGGTCATAACATTAAATGTTTCAAATATATATAAACACTATTATTAATACTCTTTTACTTGTAATAGGGAGATAAGATGTGCAGGCATTGGGATGCAAAGACTCACCTTCCTCTAATGGAAAAGTTGATGGGGGTATGGGAGAAGGTATGGGAGAGAGCAGATTGAAGGAAGCGATATCTTGTGGGATTACTGTTCTGGGAGGTTGGGTAGGGGAATAATGGGGGGAAAATGATTGTAACTCAAAATCTAGCGGAAATGAATGATGTAAAACAGAAGTTAATAAAAACTATACCTATGAAAAAAAAAAACGAAGCTGATCACACCTTAATAGAAAGGAAATAACTGGCTACCAATGTGGAAATCCTTTCTGAATCAGTCATCGGTGTATAGTAAGACCATTCACTTATTGAATCAAAAATCGAATTTGACACCAAATGAGAGAGGAAGCATAAAAATCAGAAGATGGGCCATGCAATCCAAGCAGTTCTAACCTGATCTATTTAAACAAGCTAGTGACATTAAAATTGGTAAGCTGGGGCAGAGCCAAGATGGCGGAGTAGAAACAGCTCATCCAAGCCACTCTGCCCCCAGATTCCCCCCAAACTATGTAAAAGGGGACTCTGAACAACTTCTGGAGCCCCAGCAGCCACAGAGAAGCTAACCTCCCGCTGAGGACAGCCCAGCAGCCCTGCAGGAAGGACCAGCGCAGCGGTCTGGGACCTGGCAGCGCGCAGAGCCCGGGGAGCCAAGCCGAGCCCAGGTCCCCTTGAGCCGAGGTTTTAGCCCCAGGGCGGCAGGGCCAGCAGCCGGCTGGAGGAACCCCAGAACACCAGGAGCTGTGGCAACTCCAGAATTATCAACATAGACATGCCTAGGACAAAGTAAGAGGTTAGGCCCTATGGACTTTGGGACCAGTATTTGGGGATACATCGGCTCCCTCCCCTGGGGGCTAGAAGCCGCTGAGGAGACACACCATTTTGTAGTTTTCAGTGGCAGCTCCAGCTCCCAGCCTGCAAATTTGTAGGGAGATCCAGCGATCAGTCTTGGGGGGTAATCGCTCTTGCTTTAACCTCCCTGGATCTGGATTGTGATCTAGGGTGGAAGTCGTGGGTGGGTTTACAGCTTGCCAGAAACGGAAGTTGCCCCCCACACGTTCGGGACGAAAATTCCTCTATCTGGCCTTAAAGCCATAGTGTGGCAACAAGCCCAAAAGTCAAGCAATTAAGTGGCAACATGCCAAGGCAAAGGAAACAGAAAAATGCAACCCTAGACTCCTATTTTGGGGGCATAGAGCAGGAAAAGGACTGTGAGGTCAGAAGTCCTGCTCCAAAAGCCCCAGGGGAAAACATGAGCGGATTGCAGGCCATAGAGGACCTTAAGAAGGACTTTAAAAATCAAATAAGAGAAGTGGAGGAAAAATTGGAAAGAGAAATGAGAAGGATGCAGGAAAAGTATGAAATGAGGGTCAACAGCCTGACTGAGGAAAACAACACCTTAAAAAATAGACTAACTCAAATGGCAAAGGAGGCCCAAAAGGGCAATGAGGAGAAGAATGCCTTAAAAAGTCGAATTTGCCAGATGGAAAAAGAATCTCAAAAGTTCACTGAGGAGATTCATTCCTTCAGAGTTAGACTGGAGCAAATGGAAGCTAATGACTTTATGAGAAATCAAGATGCTGTTAAGCAGATCCAAACAAATGAAAGATTAGAAGGCAATGTGAAATATCTCATGGGAAAAACCACTGACCTGGAAAATAGATCCAGGAGAGACAATTTAAAAATTATTGGACTACCTGAAAGCCATGATCAAAGAAAGAACCTAGAAATCACCCTTCAAGAAATTCTCAAGGAAAACTGCCCTGATGTTTTAGATCCAGAGGGCAAAATAGAGGTTGAAAGAATCCACAGATCACCTCCTGAAAAAGATCCCAAAAAGAAAACTCCCAGGAATACTATAGCCAGGTTCCAGAATTCCCAGATCAAGGAGAATATACTACAAGCAGCCAGGAAGAAACAATTTCAATATTGTGGAAACACAATCAGAATAGCCCAGGACCTGGCAGATTCTACACTGAGGGATCGAAGGGCATGGAATATGATATTCCAGAGGGCAAAAGAACTGGGAATGAACCCAAGGGTCACCTACCCAGCAAAGCTGAGTATTTTGTTTCAGGGGAAAATATGGTCATTCAGTGGAATAGAGGACTTTCAAGCATTCTTGAGGAAAAAACCAGAATTGAATAGAAAATTTGACATCCAGACACAAGAAGGAAGAGATGCCTGAGAAGGTAATCAGGGAAAAGAAATCAAAAGGAACTTATCAAACTTGAACTATTTACATTCCTATATGGAAAAGCAATAACTGTGACTGATGATATCTTTCTCACTATGAAAATAATGGAAGAAGGGGGGTGGTCATATGAATACATATGTGAATGTGTGTGTATATGGTTACAGTTATATATGGATAGAGGGCATAGGTTGAATTTGTTGGGAAGGGAGAATACTCAAGGGATGAAATTATGAGGTGAGAGAGGAAAGTGGCAAGAGGAGATGGGGAGAGACAGGGTAGGGTAAACTATCTCATGTAGAAGAAGCAAGGGGAAGTGGTTGCAAGGGAGGGGGAGAATAGGAAGAAAAAAGGCAAAACCACATTCTCATTGAATTTGGTTCAGGGAGAGAATGACATACATACTAAATTGGATATCTCAACCTGCAGCAGGATAGGGGGAAGGGGGATGAGAGGAGGGATGATGGATGGGAGGGCATCCTTGGGGGGAGGGGAGGTTGGAAGTACCCACTATAGAAGAGGGACAGGATCATGTAGGGAATGGACCAGGTGGGGGGTGGGATGAGTGGGAGGGAATTATAAGCAGCCTTGTACAATATATCTACTATGATAATGTTTTGCATAGCTAGACATGTACAACATATACTGAATTACTTATCTCCCAAGAGGGAATGGGTGACAAGGGAGAAAGGAAATGGATCTGAAATTCGAGGTCTTAACATTAAATGTTTCAAATATATATAAATACTATTATTAACACTCTTTTGCTTATAATAGGGAGATAAGATGTACAGGCATTGGGACACAAAGATTCACTTTCCTCTAATGGAAAAGTCGATGGGGGTATGGGAGAAGGTATGGGAGAGAGCAGATTGGAGGAAGCAATATCTTGTAGGACTGCTATTCTGGGAGGTTGGGTAGGGGAATAATGGGGAGAAAATGATTGTAACTCAAAATCTGGTGGAAATGAATGATGTAAAACAGAAGTTAATAAAGCATTTGTTTAAAAAAATAAAAAAATGTCCTACTGAAAAACAAATTGGTAAGATGATAAAGGAATAAATGATTACCATTTCCTATAGATGTTTAACTGATATAAAGCAGTCACTAGATAGAGAGGGCCAAAATGACCCGGAAACTGTCTCAACCAGCAAACATTTAATCTTTTTAACAAGTAGAGAGGTATGGCAATCAAATGCAATAGCAGTTTAGTACATAAACTCAACAGAAATCTCACAAAGGATCATAAAAGATGATTTCATCTCACAAAAGCAGTTGAGTTGTTAAGGGGGGTGGCTAGGTGGCGCAGTACATATAGCACTGACCCTGGAGTCAGGAGGACCTGAGTTCAAATCCGACATCAGACATAACACAAAAAACTATCCATGTGATCTTGGGTAAGTCACTTAACCCAAATTGCCTTACTTTCCCCCCTCCAACAAAAAAAGTTGTTAAGGGAGGAAAGTTTGGGATGAGGCCCAATTAAGCCAGACTATCCAAAGAACATTTAAAGGTGACCTGGAAAGGAGGACAACAAACAGATCAAAAAATAAAATAGCATTTTTGTAACAAAATTATTTGTATCATGGATAAGCAAGATACAGTAGAAAGAATGCTTGGCTGCATTGTCATTGGGCCTGGGTTCAGAAGCTATTTCTGACCTTTTCTACCTGTCTTATAACCTTAAACAAATCACTTAAGCCCTCTGAACTCAGTTTCCTCACTTCTAAAATAATGGAGCTGGGCTGGATGACCTCTGAGGTCCCCTCTGGCTCTAAGTATATGGTCCTAAAACATTAAAATATTTTCACTATAAAATCTCAGTCCCCAATGTGTCATATAAAGAAGCAGAACTAGAGAAAACAAAGATGGGAAGAGCATCTGGGCCATATGTATTCACAGTGGAGTTTCATGCTGGAAGTGACAGTGCTGAGGGCATTGAGAAATTGTGACTCAAGTTATCTAAAAAAAGGAGAAGCTATTAAACATTTGGTGGAAGGAAATAACAAATTTTAGTATTATTACCAAAAAAAGATAACAAGACGTGAGGTTAATAAGAGCCCCTACATCTACTTTCTCATATCTATAAAGTAATGAGTATATAAAGTAATAAGAATATAATATAAAGTAATGAGAAATGAGAATAAAGTAATGAGAATAATTTCCATCTGCATTAAGGACATCCTTTTTTTCATAGACTTTCTTTTTTTTATTTGTTTATTTTTAGTTTTCAATATTTTTCCATAACATTTTGAGTTACAAATTTTCTCCCCGTCTTTCCCCTACCCCCCACCCCAAAACAGCAAACCTAATGAATACCCCTTCCCCCAATCTGCTCTCTCTTATATACTCCCCTATTCCCCTTATAACTTTCTAGTAGGGCAAGATGGATTTCTATACCGCAGTGCCTATACATCTTATTTCCCAGTTGCATGTAAAAGAATATTTTTTAAATATTTGTTTTTAAAACTTTGATTTCCAGACTCTTTCCCTTCTTCCTTCCTCAACCACCTCGACTGGGAGAATAAACAATTCAATATAGGTTGTAAATGTTGTCGTTACACAAAACGTTTCCATAGTAGTCATATTGTGAAAGACTAACTATATTTCCCTCCATCCTATCTCACCCCCCACTTATTCTATTTTCTACTTTGACCCTGTCCCTTTTCAAAAGTGTTGGCTTCTAACTACCCTCTCCCCCAATCTGCCCTTCCTTCTATCATCCCCCCTCTAATCCCCTTCCACCCTAAACGATACCCAACTGAGTGTGTATGTTATTCCCTCCTGAAGCCAAACTCAATGACAGTATGGTTGACCCATTCCCCTTCACTTTCCTGTTCTTCCCATCCATTCTAACAGTTTTCTCTTGCCTCTTTTATAGGAGATAATTTACCCTATTCTATCTCTCCCTTTATCCTCTCATTATATTCCTCTCTCACCTCTTAATTTTATTTTTTAGATATCATCCCTTCCCATTCAACTGATCCTAGGCCCTCTGTCTATGAATACATGAACACCCATATACACACTCACATATGTATTTATACACACATATACCCTCCTATATATACATATATATTCCCTTGAACTATCATCATACTGAGAAAAGTCTCATGAGTTACAATTATCATTTTTCCATGTAGGAATGTAAATAGTTCAACTTTAATCAGTTCCTTATGATTTCTTTTTCCTGTTTACCTTCTCATGCTTCTTGTATTTGAAAGTCAAATTTTCTGTTCAGTTCTGTTGTTTTCATCAAGAATGCCTGAAAGCTCTCTCTCTCATTGAATGACCATATTTTCCCCTGAAGCATTATGCTCAGTTTTCCTGAGATACTTTCCTGAGATATTCCTCCAGAATATCATATCCCAAGCCCTTTGATCCCTTAAGGTAGAAGCTGCTAGATCTTGTGTTATCCTGATTGTGTTTCTACAATACTCAAATTGTTCCTTCCTGACAGCTTGTAATATTTTCCCCTTGACCTGGGAGCTCTGGAATCTGTCTATGATATTCCAATGAGTTTTCTTTTGGGGATCTTTTTCAAGAGGCAATCAGTGAATTCTTTCGGTTTCTATTTTGCCCTCTGGTTCTAAAATATCAGGGCAATTTTCCTCAAGAATTTCTTAAAGGATGATTTCTAGGCTCTTTTTTATCATGGATTTCAGGTAGTCCAATAGTTTTTAAATTATCTCTCCTGATTTTTAAATTATTATAATTTTTAAATTATCTATTTTCCAGGTCAGTGGTTTTTCCAATGAGATATTTCACATTGCCTTCTATTTTTTCATTTATTTGGATCTGTTTTATAGTATCCTGATTTCTCATCAAGTCATTAGCTTCCATTTGCTCCAATCTAATTTTGAAAGAATTATTCTCTTCAGTGAGTTTTTGAAATGCCTTTTCCATCTGGGCAATTCAGCTTTTTAAGGCATTCTTCTCCTCACTGGCTTTTTGGGCCTCTTTTGCCATTTGAGTTAGTCTATTTTGTAAGGTGTCATTTTCTTCAGTATTTATTTGGGTCTCCTTTAGAAGGCTGTTGACTCACTTTTAATGATTTTCTTGCACCATTCTCATTTCTCTTCCCAATTTTTCTTCCACTTCTCTTACTTGATTTTCAAAATACTTCTTGAGCTCCTTCATGGCCTGTAACCAATTCATATTTATCTTGGAAGCTTTAGATGCAGGAATTTTGACTTTGTTTTCTCTTTCTGGTTCCATGTTTTGATCCTTTTTGTCCCCAAAAAAGGATTCTATCATCTGAGTGTGCTTCCTCTGCTTATTCATCTTGCCAGCCAATTACTTGACTTTTGGGCTCTTTGCCATGGTAGAACTCTGCTTTCAGAGTGGACAGAGCTTTGTCCCAAATCGCTGGGGTTTTCACAAATGTTGCCAGTGCTATGAGGAGGGCACCCTCTCTACAGCCACCACAAGCTCTGGCACTCTGTCATTTCTCAGCCTAGGACCACCACCCAAGAGACCCACATCCAAGCAGGTCAAAGCAAAAGCGATTACCTTCTGAATGGTTGTTTGTTCCCCCTATAATCTGCAGGCCAGAAGCTCCAGAGATAATCACATAGCAGCAGCTACAGCCACCGCACCTCTGCCACCTCTCACCCTGGGGACAGGGACTGGACCACGCTCTTCCATCACCCAATTCCAACAGAGTTCCCCACTGACCTTTTACTTTCTCTTTGGCGTTTATGGGTTGAGAAGTCTGGAAACCACCACAGCTGCTGGTGACTCACTCTCCTGAAACATGCTCAGGCTGGTCTGGGCCACTGTTCAGGGCCACCCCAAGTCCAGACCCATGTAGTTCATGCAAGACTGTGCTTGGCTTGCAACTTGGTGAGATATACCCTTCCTGTTGGCCTGCTAGCCTGACTTCAGTGTGAAATTTGTTTCTCTCTATCACTTTGTGGGGCCTGTAACTCTAAAATTTGTTTAGAGTCATGTTTTAGAGGTATTGGAGGTGGTTGATATGGGAGCTTATGCAATTTCCTGCTTCTACTCCACCATCTTGGCTCTGCCTCCCCCATCAAGGACATCCTTAATAAGGATGTAAGAATGTAACAGGCAGGCTTATACAAACAATATTCTACAGAAAGCCACATCCTTAAGGTCAAGATCCTATCATGCTTTTTGCTTGATGACTATTGAAAAGAACTTGATTTGGTAGAATGAAAAAGAAATAAAGATTCTCCTCCAATAAGGTGTTTCCATGCCTATATTAAGACTATACAAGTTTCCTTGATATATTCACCAACAAAGATGGCCAACAAAGATGAGGCACACAACAGAGAGACTGACATTCACCAAAGAAGTTTGTCACTGTCATAGAAGAAGCCCAATGCAAAGCTCAAGTTAATGAGAGATTTCCTATAGATGATGACTTTCTCCAGACATTCCTGGTTACCAGAGACATCGTGGTCAAGCCCTGGGACATCACAGGAATTCCTAAAATAGATCCAGATACTCAAAGGATTGTTGTTCAGTCATGTCTGGCTCCTCATGACCCCATTTGGGACTGTTTTTGGCAAAGGTATTTTCCTTTTTCAGCTCAGTTTTATAGGTGAGAAAACTGAGGTAAACAGGGTTAAGTGACTTGCCCAAGGTCACTCAACTAGTAAGGCTGGATTTGAACTCAGGTATTCCTGACTTCAGGCCAGGCATTCTATCCACTGCCCCACCTAGCTTCCCCAAAAAGACTACACAGTATAAACTAAATGGGTGTGCTCCCTTTAAGCAATCCCATTATTTCTCACTTCAGTGTTACCAATTCTTCAAAAGAGTACATCTAAATTCAATGCCTCTATGTCACTCTTCATTCATTCACTCTTCAACCTAATGATAACAGCTTACATTTATATAGTGCATTAAGGCTTACAAAGCCTTTTGTTCAGTCATTTGAGTCCTTTTCAATTCTTTGTGACCCCATTTGGGGTTTTCTTGACAAAGATACTGGAGTGGTTTGATAGTCAAAATAACCACTTATTTTCCCCATTTTACAGATAAAAAGTTTGAAGCTCAGAGAGATGGAATGATTTGACAGGACTGAATAACTACTGTCTGAGGCAGGATCCAAACCCAAAATTTGCTGACACCTAGTCCCTTATTCTATCCAATAATGCCATTCTTCAGATTCCTACACTGCATGGATATGAATCTCAAGGCATCGTTAGTATCAGCTGGTGGAACCACCTCCTCCTCTCTTGGTTGTTTCCCAGAGTCACCAGTGGCTCAGAACTAGAAGTGGAATCTTCCATTGAAACAGTCAAGTAAAGATAATCCAGAGAAACACAATGAAAATGACAACAGCTTCTGAACAGTACATAAGCTACAACCAATTCTCAGTCTCAGGGGCTGCGAGCCGCAGTGCCTGGGTTTACTTTAAAGTCACAGTTTCTCCTTAGACTCTCCATTTTTGAAAGGATTTGAGGTAGCAGCAGTAGACACCCATTAGTTAGAATTACAATTACCTAGCCTGTATAAATGTTGCTAAAGGCATTTTCTAGCATTTGTCATTCTAAGAAAATGAGCCCTTTTTCCCCCAAATTGTTCTCTTCTGCACAAGTTACTCCAAATTCCACTAATTTCCTCTTTCCATTCATCTTCAGGAAACTCTATATCCAAGACGAATGGGACTGAGTACAGCATGCTTTCAGCCATACAACAGTGAAAAAGACTATTTTAAGAAATGTATTCATCACCTCTGGATAAGCATTATGATAATAGTACTTAGTGGTTCTGTAGTGACTTTCCGAAGTGGATCTCAAAGTTCTCTACAAACACTAATTAGTTAAAGCTCATAACTCCATTGCAAAACAGCTTTTCTCTGCAAGCTGAAACTCAGTGCCAATATGTGACTTTTATAATGAAACAGTATCACTGGCCAATCAGATATGGTCAAAATAAGAAAGTAGGTGTTAGGATTATTCCTGATGGGGAATTGAAAGCTACCAATCTTCCCTTCCTTCTTCCCTTTTTTAACCCAGCCTAACTCAGAAATATCAGGAAACTCACTTGATTGTCAGTATTGTTCATGCCCCCTTCCTGTTGTAGGCGGGACTTGTCTGGAGAAGGGAGTCCTGTCTGAATGGTAATGAGAGTATTACAGTTTTTATTGGTATCCTTGAGGGATCTGTGACTCAGGTACAAGAAAATGGTGTTTCCTGCTCACACCAATGTCAAGGAAAGTGGTAAGAGACCTGGCTAGTAAATAATTAAGATGTAATTCTTTTGTATGAAGATAGTAGCACTGCTACATTTATCTACTCTGTTTCCTTGATTCTCTACCTGACTATTCATTCCCTTTTTTTCCTTTAAGACTTTTCTCCTGTCATACATTAATCCCTACTGGCACACATCTGAGAAGAGGAGTGACCATGGAAGGCACTGATCAAGCAAACAGCTGCCACTGAGCCTGAATGTACAGATTCGTCATAGACCAAGGTGCTCTCTATGTCTGATTTTTGAAGGCAAATTAGCCACACAGCCATAGATGCAGAGGACATCCAGTGGAGCCAGATAAGATGTGCCCTGTTGGTTTCCCTTTCTGGAAGGGAGAAGTTTCCTAAAAGAGCTCCTAAATATAAATGCAAGGGAAAATGCCTCCAGAAACTTGGGTCCATTATAGCTTCACCACCATTTTTGTATACTCAGTGTCTCTGTATGCCTAGGTGTCTTGTACATAGAAGGCAATAAAAAAAAGTTTAAATCTGAATTTGTGATTCACATATTTGCAATCTTCTGGTCCAATAGTAACTCTATTTAAATAACTTATTAGGTAAGCTTCATACCTTCTGCATTCTTTCCTACCACATGCCTGTATGTAAACTGTGAAATGTATCAGATATGGTCAAATCAGAGTATCTGGTTATATACTAAGAGTGATGGACAATAGCCTGAGTGTGTATTGGCACTTACAAAATATTCAAAGACCCAGAAAAAGGCCTGCAACACATTGGGTAGATCCATTATGGAAAGATATGGGCAAGAATCAAACACAATTTGAAAGCATGTATAAATTGTAATCTGTACCAGAGAAGAGATCTTTCATCCACTTATAGCTAAATCTTAGCTCTCCTTAGGTAGAAAAATGGGTAGGACCAACCAACAACTGTTTAAAATAATGTGCCAACTTGCTCTTTGACAGCAAGGCCAAAAGAAGTCAGTAGAAAGCCTGCATTGTATGGGTCTCATTGTCAATATGCATGGGGAAAACTGGAAAAGGCTCTAGTGGGGAGAGAAGGGCTTAATAGTAAGAATGATCTATAGACCACAGAAACCTGGGTATACAAATTGAGCCACTGTATTCAAATCCTCAGCCTATTTCCAATTGTAACAGACCCCTTAATGTCTTCATTGTTTGGCTGTTTCCTGTTCCAGCTTCTCAGATCTCCCTTATCTGATGCTCTGATTGAACCTCCCCGGTTTAGATTTCCAAGTATGATACAGCTTATAGAAAACCTCTGTGTAGTTTATTAGCAGATATCTTCCTAGCTTCCCCCCAGTAGATGGGCCATGGTTCTGCAGCTGATAATCCACAATATAACTAGTGATCTTATTGTTGGTCATGTCTTTTTTTCAGGAGGAAGGTGTTGATAATAAGAGCTACTGGGCCCAAGATGTTAAGTCCCAACTCCTCCCTAAGGGCACCTTTACTCTGGATGCAGACATACGATCTAGACCAGTTTCTGTGCTGGGGTAGTCTGGCATCTAATAAGAGAGGAGCTAGGCTTCCTTTTCTCATAATCTTTGACATTTCAAACTCTGACCCCAATAACCTGGGGACAAACTTATTTAAAGGTTAGTTTTTCAGGAGAATAATTTATATATAAGAACAACATTGTAGAGATAAATAATTCTGAAATATTTTGATGTAATAACCAACCACAGTTTTTGAGGACTGATGAAGAAGCATGCTAACCACCTCCTGAAAGAAAGGTAATAGACTCAAGATAAAGAACAAGACAATTATTTTTGGACATGGTCAATGTAGGACTTAATTTCCTTTTGCTAATATGGATCTGTTTTCCTTTTTTTCCAGTGGAGAGAGGAAAAAATAAATACTCAATAATTGGAAAAAAATAAAATTCAGTTTAAAAATAAAGTGCTTCCTGGCAGTGCTTTATAACTTTGTATACATCTTCCACTAAAGTCATCCTCTGATATGGCAACATGTCCCTTAACAAATTCTACCAGTTGCAAAGACTTTGAGTGTGTACCCTGTTGATGAAAGCCTCCTCACCACAAGGTTGACCCCAAATTGATGAATTCTTGTTGACCATGAGAACTTTTTTAAGGCATAGTGTCTTGAGCCTCTGCTTATGGAAAAAAGAGGCCATACTAATTACAGTTATTCCTTCCACAGAATGACTTTCCCCATCATGTTTTCAATATATTGTAGATCAACATAAGACATTAAATGGGAATTTGGGGGGAGTTTTACAAAAGCTACAGATGACACACAAAGCCTAGCAGATGACACTGAAAAAGTTTGGAAACTCAGAAATACATAAAATACATGTACAGTATTCTATAATATCAATGTTTTATCTGTTAGTACCATAATAATTCAGACTTCTCTGTTACAAAGGGAGGGTCAAAAAATATTACACAGATTTTCCAGATGGGGATGCAATGCCCTAACCACTGTGATGTGGAAGGGATAACTATAAGTCACAGGTATATGAATTATCTAAGTATTATCTTTATTATCGTTGAAAAAATAATATTGGTTCATGACAACTACAGAAAATGGAGAAATTCATACATATTAGTCATCTCATCAATTTTAATATAGATTCTTTAAAGTTTTCATCTTTTCCACTATAAAAATTTTTTATTCCTACTTCTCATTAGTTTTCTTTACAGATGGGATTTGTTCTGTTCTATGTTTCCCACCCTCATCTTTTTTTTTGCTTTTTTTTAGAGGGGGGAAAGTAGGGCAATTGGGGTTAAGTGACTTGCCCAGGGTTACATGGCTTGTTTTTGTGCTAAGTGTCTGAGGTCATATTTGAACTCAGGTCTTCCTGACTCCAGGGCGGATGCTCTATTCACTGCACCACCTAGTCGCACCCCCCATCCCCATCTTAATAAAAAAAAAAGCTTCATTTCAAAAGAAATTCAAAATTATTTATGCTATAATTACCTTACCTACCTTCATTTCAAAAGAAATTCAAAATTATTTATGCTATAATTACCTTTCCTAAACATTCATTTAAATTTCACCAAACTTTCGTAAATATTCACCACATTTTATTTCTCTTGCCACATAGCTTCTCTTACTCACATTAAATCTAAAATAGATACAGATATAATTTTCACCCAAGAGATAATTAAGTGACCTGCTGCTCCACTCAGTCTGGTATAATCACACACACACACACACACACACACACACACACACACACACACACACACACACACACATTTTCCCCTATGCTCATGGACCAATATGGAATTTTTAAAACCTGAATGAAGTTAACCAAATGGAAATTCCTCTATGACTGGAGTTTCTATTAGAGTAGATCCATTTTTATCTTTGTCCACAGTTGAAAGTCTTCCCTTTTTTCCTGCCTTCAAGTCAGACTAGCACCTGCCTTTTAAGAGCTTCCATTCTATTTAGTATTAGTGCGTATGTGGGTTAGAGTTGGGATGAGGAGGAAGCTGGATCCACAAGGTTCAAGCAGTTTTTGCTACTTTTCAAGAAAAAAGACTGGTGTGTTCTCAATAAAAAATAAATCAAATGTAAAGTTAGGTTTAGATAATGCACAGGTGCTATACCAGTTAAAAGGAGAAAGAGATTCCAGTTCATTCCCTTGCTTCAATACTTCATGTGGGATTTCTTCTAAGGGTTCAAGGCAGGGCAGCTTGACCTATTCCTCACTGAAAAGTGCAACATCTAAAGCACCAATCCTTCCTAAGCAAGCAATAGCCTGGGTTTGAGGCTGCCTCTTTTGTTTTTGCTCTTTTCTGATATTAAGTGAATGTCTTTCCTAAGACAAAGACATCCAAGCTTATGTACGACCTCATTAGTTCAAATGTTATGGATAGTGCTGGGCTCTCTGGGTTGGAGCTGACTGGTAGTTATAAGAGGGAGTGCCCAACAATTACACCAATACTCTTGGAAAAGATAATCACCAACAAGATAGGTTAAAGTCTAACTTTTTTTAGCAGAAGACATAGAGGGAAAATTGTTTAGACAGTACAGAGCCAAGGTGAAGTATAAAATGCTTTAATCAAAAGCCTTTCCAATTGTCTTGTTTTCTGATGAGATTTAAGTATCAGTCTCCCAAGAGAACATAATATTAGTTGTAAATTGAACATTAAGCATCTTTCTACTCCTTCCTTTTGGAGAGACTTTGATATAAGCCAAAACCTAAGGATTCTTTTTTCTTAAATTAACCTTTTTAATTTTTTCCTAAATTAACATTTTTTCTTTCTCTCCCAGCTCCTTCCCCACTGAAAAAGAAAAGAAGAAAAATAAAACCCTTATAACAAGTATACACTGTTGAACAAACCAATTCATATGCAAGAAGAACCAAACAAAACAATTTCAAATATTAACCATTTTAAGAAATTAACCTTGTTCTACCCATTGCCTTTCTGACAAGAAGCAACATTCTTCATCATCAGTGCTCTGGAATCATTATTGATCACTGAGCTGCTTTTAAGTCAGTCAAAATTATTCAATTTTACAATATTGATGTTAAAATTTAAATTGTTCTCCTCACTCTGCTCATATCATTTTGCATTATTTCTTGCACATCTTCCCAGGTTTCTCTGAAATCATCCCCTTCATCATGACATTATAGTTTTCAACTACATTCTTATTCCATGATTTGTTCATCAATTCCCCTACTAATGGGCATCCCCTTGAGTTCTAATTCTTTATCATTATAAAAAGAGTGGTTATAAATATTTTTGCATTCATAGATCCTTTTCTTCTTTCTTTGATCTCTTTGGGATATAGGCCTAGTAGTAGTGTTATTAGGTCAAGAAGTACACATGGTCTACTAACTTCTTGGGGCATAGATCCAAATTGCTTTCCCAATGGCCACACCAATTCATAGCTCCACCAACATTGCAAATATGTGCCTGTTTTCCCACAATCCATCCAACATTATCATTTTTCTTTTTTGTCACCTTTGCCAGTCTAAAAGGAGTGAGATAAAACTTCAGAATAAGTACCTTCTCTTTTGAAGTTGAATTGATTTCAAGCCAATCCATCTGAACTACTGGCTGAAAGCAGCACCTAGTTTAAATCATAACTAGTAGTTGTGTTAGTTCTTCCTTAGTTCTCTTTCACTGAAATACTTTTAAACTGTTACCTTTAATTTAAAATTAAAATACTCTAGTCTTTTTTTCTGATGACTTTCCCTATGCATAAAAATTAGTTAATTTAAGCTGTATTGGGAGGAGGGAAAGTATTGCTTGGCCACGCCTGATACCATTTTGTCAATATGAGTATTTAAAGGATTTTAACATGATCAGATGAATATCACTACAAAGTGAAAACCAATGGTCTGATGGATAGGACACTGAAGGAGGAGGCAAAACTTCTTTTCATTCAAAGTCAAGTTCTGCCAGTTAATAGTATGGTGCAGTGGGAGGAATAGAATTCATTTTTAGGTCAAGAAATCGAGAACAGCACAGGGTCCCAAAAAAAAAACCTACATTAACGCATAGCTATACTGAAAACTCAAGACTCATTTATACTAGTCCATGCTACTTAGGGCACAGTTTGAACATCTTCTCATCCCTAGTCTTAATTTGGGCCTGCCCATTGCCTGTTTAATTTTCCATCTACTAGAAGAGCTATGCTCCCACTGCAATATCAGCCACTGTTCTTCAGACCAACCCTAAAGTTAAATTTTCTAAGTTTCATTATCTGGATTGCTTGCCCAAAATATCATTAATTAATTTAAGAGGGGGAATGTGAATGGTTTAAAAACCAGAAGGTGTCACAAAGAACTCAGAACTCACACTAGAGATTTTCTGACTGCTTGTGCTGTGATGAGCTATATTGAATGAGAAATGAGAAAATATTGACAACCAGAAGAGGAAAATAAAAGCAACAACTGTGATGACTAGAATAATGAAACTAGGTACCTCTTGCCTTTTCTCAATTGAAATGCTAAGGAATTGCTTAATCAAAAGTTTAACCTTGAAGCAGAGAAGATGACTAATGGGGAGATGTATTTTAACATTAAAAAAATAGCTGTTGCAATGATCACAAACTCCTAAAAGTGAGGACACAGACCCAAGGAGACAGTTCTGAGAGTACTGAGGGGAATGGAGAAACAAACTGATATCTTATTTTAAAATTTTTATTAATTGTTTTGTAGATCACAGTGATAATACCAAAAAAATAAAAATTAAAAAAAACAACTCTCCCCGGGATTGGGGGCAGAGGTCTTCCTGTAGCAAGCTGCCTTTGCTCTAGACATGTTTCCTTTTTCCTATTCAACGAGCTTCCTCTCTGCTCCTGCCCTTTACTAGAAAGATCTGCTCTAAAAGCTTGCTTGCTTATACAGAGGGGGCTTCCTCTGCCTAACCAATCTCTGCGGCCAATCAGAAGTCAATCAGGTGTGCCTGCATGAGAGCCTGCCCACCTATCAATAAATCCAAGGTAGCACCCAAGACCTATCACTTCCCTGACCTCCCTGTTAAGATATGGATTGCCCCAGTATGTTGTTTCCTTCTCTTATCACTCCCATCTCTCTGTCTCATTAGCTACAAACCTTGTATGAGTTCAAATATGCCATAATAAAAGCCTATTGCTATTAAGATTTTATTTGCTGGACTGATTCTTTTGTGAAAACTCCTTTTAATTCACAAAATAGCTAAAACATACTGGGATGGTCATCATCATCATTAGTTCCCCCAAGATATTAAAGAAACCAGTAAGTGGGATAGTCACTGCCATCATTGGTATATCTGTATATAAGCCTTTTCTATGTGTGTATGTTTGCATGTATGTATGTGTATATATGTATAAATATATACATATAAACATGCATATATACATGTAACTTTGTTGAGTCATTTTGGTTATGTCCAAATCTTCTTGCCCCCATTTAGGGCTTTTGTGGCAAAGATATTGGAGTGGTTTGTCATTTTCTTATCTAGCTCATTTTACAGATGAAGAACTAAAGCAAAAAGGGTTAATTAAGTAACTTGCCCAGAATTCCAGAGTTAGTAAATATCTGTGGCTGGATTTGAACTCAGGAAGATGAATCTTCCTGATTCCAAGACCAGTGTCCTATCCACTGCATCACTTAGCTGCCCCTTATGTAGACATGTACACATACACATACACACATGGCAGTATCATTTTTAAGACTGGCTCTCCCCATCTCACCCAGCCTGGAGGTACAGGAGCTACTCAGGATCAATTCCACTCCAAATTGGCACTAACTGGAGCCATGACCTGCTCCATTTCTGACATAGGTCAGTTCAGCCATCGTAAGGCAACCTGGTATCCCCCTCACTCCATTCCTGGATGATCACCATATTGCTTCTGACCTTAGTGCAGACCTGTAGTCCATGGTAGCTCAAAATCCCTAAACTCGAAGATTTCCTAGCTCCAGACCCCTAGGAGATGGCACCATAGGTGTGTGCCCCTACAACCTGTACTTTTCTTTATCTTGGCCAGAACCAGGCCTACAGGTCATTTTTGCATCTCTCTACCCCATGGCCTCCACTCCAACATTCCCCCCATGGGAACCACCCTGGGCTTTGAGAGGTGAGTTTTTACCTTATTTTTCCCTAGGCCAGGCTTCATGACTCTTCTCAGTCTCTCTGCCCAACTCCTTGCACCAGCTCTCCTTCCTGTGTTATCTTTCCTCCTCACAATTAGGGTCTGTCTTGTCTACTTGTATTTGAATCCCCACTGGCACATAGTAATCACTTAATAAATGATCTATCTATCTGTCTGTCTGCCTATCAGTTGTTGCTGTTGTTCAGTCACTACAATCATTTCCAACTCTTCATGACTCCATTTTGGGGTTTTCTTGGCAAAGATATTAGGTTAGTTCACCATTTCCTCCTCCAGCTCATTTTACAGATGAGGAAACTGAGGCAAACAGGTTTAAGTGACTTGCCCAGGATCACAAAGGAGTCTTCCTGACTCCAGGCCCAGCACTCCATTCACCTGTGTCTCCTGTCTATTAGTACCTCTGCAATATTAAAGGAAGCAAAGGAAGGATTCCAGTAAGTTGGGTAAATGCATTATAAAGGAATTATGGAAGCACATGGACAAAAATAAAGGAATCCAAGATGACGAAATAAGAGGGGTTTTACTCTAAAATTCCATGTAATCATATGATTATGAAAGGGAAAGTATAGTATATAACTACTTAGTAGCTAGGGGTTACATACTACACAGAGAAATCAACTTCTCCCGGAAAAAGATTTTCAAAAGATGAGAAACAGCACTTATTAGAAACAATTTCATCCCCCAAACCTCTCTTTGAGTCCCACATTCCATTACTCAGTAGAAGAGAGAAAAATGAGCCTGTAGAAAACTGGTTAACGGACAGGCATTTCCCAGAATCCCCAGCTTAGAAGGCTCTGATGGGGTTTAGTGCAATCACAGATCTATCAAAGTACCAATGTATAAGTTAAATGTTAGTCATCCCTATCAAAAAGAGATCCCATAGGTCAGGGAAGTGCTAATGAAATACTACCATAAGAACAGAGATACACAAAGAAATTATAAGTCATTACTTATGCCTTGTGATTCTTTGCCCTCATTTTAGATCTTAAATGAGTACAGAAGGACAGCAGATGGAAGGTACCTGGGAAATGCATTGCTCTATAAAAGCTAGCCAAAAGGGCTTCAGGACATTTATTTGAAGTCAGGACATTAGTGCCAAGGTGAATAAAGAGAATGTAATAGGTTTACATTTTTACAAAGGAGCCTGACAGAGATCCATATCAAAAGAAGAATGTCTAGCAGGCGAAGTAATGGTATAAGAGGAAGTTGAATTAAAACTTGGCTACTGGGGAGACAAAGAGAAATGATAACTTGGAACATTTCCACAGTGACTCCAATATGATTTGATTCCTGGAGCCATTATCTAGGAGAGAATACCTTAGGCATAGGAGGTGGTATCTAGGAAAAGGTGACCATTGTTTGCCTTCTTGCCAACTAAAAAAGGCCCCAGCTCTAATGACCTATTGAAACTATGGCCATATTTCCTTCTTCCCTTAAGCAATATTTTAAAGTGGAAATATCCTATAAATAGGAGTAACAAGTAGAATAACCTGAGATTTGATTGATAGCTACTATATAAGTGACTAGAAATTGGCCCATGGGAAGGTAGAAGAAAGGTAGGCTTATCAAATGACAAATGAAAATGACCCAAAGCTGGGAGGAATAGCTAATACATGGGAGGGCAGAATCAGGATTCAAACTAACCAGGATAATTTTTAAAAGCCAAAAATATTACATTTAGTAAGGATAATGATTTTTCCAAATACTTAGTATCTTTCCTTCTTTCAAAGAATTTGAGGATTCTCCTTTTTTCCCCTCAATGTCCTCCCCATAATTTTAGAATGGACCTCCTTCCTCTGTGTATGATCTTGTCCAACTGCTCTTCCAATCTTTTTAGTTCATTTTCTATTTCTTCATATCACACAATGGAGACTATGACGTCAAAATCCAAATTGTGATCCCATTGTTATTAATAGAAAAAAAGCCATATCATAAAAATCTTTACAGATGTATTCCATTTTTAACTGTTCTCAATTTCATCTGCACACTCTATACACTCTGCCTCCCTCTCTTCTTTGAGCCAATACTGCTGATGATCCTCTGTTATCTTCCTTAGGAAGATTGTAAAACAAGCTTATATTCTAACCTGAGTTGGCCCTGTCTTCCATGCCTCTCCATTTATGAAGGAAATTGTTCACTTCCTGACCCAGTTTCTAGGCTCTTTTGGTATCTTTTTGGGGTGAATGATTTACTGCAAGTAAACTTCCTTAGAAAATGGTAATAGTTCATTTCAATGCCTGTGCTTTTATCCATTCCCCATTTTCAGCACCAACAGCTTGTTAAATAGTTCAAGTTTAATTTGCCTCAATTACATGTCATACCTTCTTTTTATTTTCATTCTCTCTAACAAGTTGATGATCTAACTGTAAATAAGTGGCTGGTTCAGATTTCCATACAATAATCAGTTGCTTCCTGCCTGTTAAAAGGTAATTCATTTTATTTTTGCAATCCTATTTGGTTTTCACCAGGATTAGTACTTCCCAACTCTTCTTCATAAAAGAAGTATCTATAATCTGTAGGCAGGAAGCTTTTATATAGTCTTTGACTATTCTCATTTCTTATTCCTACACCAAGTTTTCTAAATGCTTTCCCCTGTCTCTTTAGACTATAGCTAACCAATATTGGAAATATATATATATATATATGTTGATGCAATTTGGAAAATATCATCAAGTTATTCATAATATTTTTCTACCTCTTCATCATGTGAAATAAATATTAGCTCATAAACTGCCATTGCCTTCATAAGGGTCATCTGTAAATGCTTATCATGAAAAAAGCTCGAAACAACAGTTGAACTATGAATAAGTAAAAAACCATTCTAAATCCCAGGGAAGCAATAATGAAATATACCTCCCGGCAGGGGAATCAACACGATATTGGTTGCTTTTGCTTAGTTGCTTTTGTTTTTGTTACCAGGGAGTATTCAACTCCACAATGGCCATGGTGGGGATGGGTGGAGGTCCAGATTATATACAGAAATGACATTGACATAAAGAGAAAAGGCACCAATAAAGCTTATTTTATTAAATATTAAAGTAAATAACTTTAAACTACTTGTCATGAGTAGTGGAAGACAAAATGACAAAGTGAGCCACAAAATATTTTATGCCGCCTTTTGGACAAAAGCTTAAAACCATTTTTACCAACTTATTATTTGCTTCTCCAAGAAGAACTTGTGAGTCAGCTTTTCATTTAGCTGGTGCTTTATTTGCTTTCTGGTTTCATTTAGAGCAAGAATGTCAAGATTGAGGTGAAAGCAACTTGGAAAATATCTATAACTAACAACCCATGTGCCTACTTTCTTACAGCCACAAAATCTTTATGAGTGTAATCCACACATTTATCAGGGGCATCTTTAGTGATGGTACAAGAACAGCAGGCTTCCACAGGCTGTTTTCTTCAGCATAAGACATGTTTACAGTCAAACAATGGACTAAAAGGTATAGAAAATACAAGATCTTACCAGGCTTGTTGTTTGATAGCTAAACAAAAACATTTGGTTTGGTATAGCAAAACATTGCCTTCCACGGGTGCAGAATCTGTGGCCTCAAAACCACAAGTGGCCCTCTAGGTCCTCAAGCACAGCCCTCTAATTGAATTCAAACTTCATAGAACAATCTTATGGATTCGGTCAAAGGGCCACACCTGAGGACCTAAAGGGCCACATGTGGCCTCAGATTTGCTCTGTGAAGTTTGGATTCAGTCAAAGGGCTGCATTTGAGGACCTAGAGGGCCATGTGTTACCTCAAGGTCACAGGTTCCGCACCCCTGCACCTATCATCCAATAAAATTTTATGTGTGTGCACATATGTACGCATATATACATACACACATACATGTACACATATATAAGACCTTTATGTTTGCACATATACATATGTGTGCATTATCTACATGGGTGGTGTATATTTATATACATTATATACATTAATATAATCTGTTCTATCATAAGAGAGGTTATACTTATATATTACATGATATATTATTTTATATATTTATATTATATATTTTCTATATTATGTATAAATAAGTATATTATATGTTACACACACACACACATATACACACACCATTCAGCACAGATTCCAAATGGAAGAGGAATTTCTTGTAAATAACAGAGACCTTCAGATGCCCTGTTTGCACATGATGCTGTACTAATTGCATCAAATCCAATAAAATAGTACATCCTAAATTAGATCCACTAACATGTAGGTATGTATACACACATACACATGCATACATATACACATATAGAAATATATAACATACCTCAGCATATATACATATATAATATATATATGCATTCTATACATGAGTGATATATTCATACACCTTATACATTAATATATTATGCCATATATGATATGGTAGATTATGTTTAATTCTATATAATTATATTGTATGTAGTTATATTATTTTACATATTATACTATATATACATATGTATATCATGTGTATATATTATATAGATATTTTATATATACATATATATATATATATATACACACATAACAGAGTTTAGTATAGATTCCAAACAGAAGAGGAATTACCTGTAAATGATAGAGAGCTTCAGATGCCCCATTTGCATACGATGCTGTATTGACTGCATTAAATCTAGTAAAAGAGTACATCCTAAATTCGATCTATTTATGTGTATGCGAGAATAATGTTTATATAAATGGTCATTTGTATTTGTATGCATATATACAAATTATCCAAGATTCACAGAAAGATGTGACAACTGATATAATTTGACTTGACACTCCTGTGTTTATTAGTGTTAAATTAAATATTAAAGCAAAAATGCAGGAAGTATGCTCAACAAAAGAGTTTGTCACTACTATGAAGGATGTCCAGTGCAGATTTCAACACAAGAAGGATTCCCTATAAATGAAATCTCCAGATGTCCCTGTTTGTGGATTATATGCTGATTACATCAAATTCCCATACACATGAGATGATAATCATTTGAGTTCAACCTAACTGCACTAGAACGAACAATTGAATGAAGAATGGAAGCTTCTAGATTAACAAATGCAGGTATATGGATGACCTTTAGAGCTTATTCATCACTACATACATCTTGGAAAAGACTATACATGGACAATAAGCTGATCCCATAATTTAGCAGGAGGAAAAGGTGGGCTGCATTCCTGTGGGAAATGTACTTTCAATGATCCCAAACTTCTTCCCAAAACAAAGTACTACTTTTAAACATCAATATTCTTCCAGTGATATAATATAACTGCAACTCATGAAACACCACGATGTCAGAAGAATGAAAATTGAGTATCATCCATGTGACGATAGCTAGGCAGGCACAAATAGGCTACAGCATATTACTGGCAAAGGATTATATTGGAAAGGTGATAAACAAATAGAAAAGGGGTCACGTAGCAAGAATGAGGAATCAATGTCAAAACATCTAGTCCACAGTTGGACTCTCTGAAGGATTTCTGAGAAATCACAGGCAGGAATATCAAGGTTGTGTTCATCATCAGAGAGAGTATCCACCTTAATGGAACCAGAGAAAGTATTAAAAGTAAATATATAATCCTATACTTGGTTTCAGGATCAATTACAAAAAGGGGAACTTGATTTGACAGATTTAGTATTTTACATAGTCATAAGCTTAATGTGTGATATGACTAGAAAAGAGTTAATGAAACTTTAAGCTGCATAATTTCATAAAGAAAACTTATGGAAAGCATGGTGTCCAAATGAATAATCCCACTCTGCTAATCAGATCAGGATTGGAATATTGTGTCCAGTTCTGGGCACCACACTTTGAAAAGGATTTTGAAAAACTGGAGCTCATACAGAGGAAGGTGACCAGGATGAGGAGAGAACTTGAAATGGTACTGGAATTAGAAAAGTTGAGGGAACTAGAGGGATTTAGAGAAAATAAAATACTTACAGGGGGCATGCTGTCATCTGTTTAAATAACAGTATTTCAATGGAAGAGGCCAACATTCTATATTGCTTCAAAGGACAAAAAGGATCAGGAAATGGAAGTTTTCAGTATATGACTTTTGGTTATTTCCAAAAAAGAACTTTTAGAGCTGTCCAACAATGGACTGATGCTTTAAAAGCAGTGAGCTCCACATCACTAGGAAAATTCACAAAAGGAAAGGCTGACCTCTAACAAGGATATTAAAGAAGAGATTTCTTTCATGGGAAAGGATTGCGACCAGATGATTTCTAGAGCTCATTTTGGTTCTTTAATTCCATGGTTCTAAGGATTTTTTTCTTACTCTACATCATTCCTTTTTCCTCATTGACACTGGCCCTTTAATTCGTGTGTGCAACCTCAATAATTCAAAGGAATTTTCTCATTACAAAATATGTCTATGCTCCTATAGTATTTGGAAAAATAAAAAAGGGAGAAGGAGGGCTTTAAAAATATTTATAATAGGTTTTTCATTTTCAAAAAAAATACTGATGGTGTTTGCTTTTTAGTGTCTCTGTGATTTCCCAGTATTCTCCTCACAAACACTGAATTCCTCTTTTAAGAAAATAAATATAAGCAAAATTGACCAACAAAATAAACATTTGGCATTTTATCTACCTAGATAAACATGTGTTCAATCGGTTGCCAAGTCTTCTCAAATATACCTCTATAACATCTTTTACATCCATACTCTTTTCCCTACTCACACAATATCTATCCTCATATAGGCCCTTATCACCTCCTGCCTCGACTACTGAAATGGACTTTCTACATCCAGTCCCTCTCCTTCCCTATCCATCCTCTCCAGAGTTGTCAAATTGCTATTCCTAAAGCAAAAGTCTAACCACATCACTTTCTTGCTCAAGACATTTCATTGACATTTTATTGCCTGTAGGATAAAATGCAGTCTTATTTGTATGGCTCCTGACTATCTTTCCAGGCCAATTAATTACATATTACTTTCTCTCATATACCCTACATTCCAACCAAACTACTTGCTCCTCCCTATATGTGACATTCCATTTCTTATAACCATGCCTTTGCAAAGGCTGTGACCTAGGGATGCTCTCCCTCTTCCTCTCTACTTTTTCAAATCTCTGTCTTTTTTCAAGGTCCCCCTTAAGTTCTACCTGCCACAGAAGACCTTTCTTGATCACCCTAATTCTCCAAACTGAAATTATTATTATTATTTTATATATGTTGTGTATTTGTCTGTGTATTATTTGGCTACTCCACACTCTCCTCCCACCCCCAAGAAAACATAAGCTCCTTGAGGGCAGGAGCTAACTTCTTTTGTCTTTTTATTCCCAATATCTAGAATTTTCCCTGGCACACAGCAGGTGCTTAAAAAAGGCTTGCAAGGAGCAGCGAGGTGATGCAGTGAATAGAGCACCAGCCCTGGAGTCAGGAGGACCTGAATTCAAATCCGGACTCAGACACTTGACACACTTAATAGGCGTGTGACTTTGGGCAAGTCACTTAACCCCAATTGCCCTCCAAAAAGCAAATAGATAGATAGATACATAGATAGATAGATAGATAGATAGATAGATAGATAGATAGATAGATAGATAGATGGATGGATGGATGGACGGATGGATAGACAGACAGACAGACAGACAGACAGACAGACAGACAGATAGATAGATAGATAGATAGATAGATAGATAGATAGATAGATGAACTGAATTGTTTTCTGGGACCAAGATGCCTCATTGCAATTAATCTGAATTGAGATGCCCATTAGTGCTGTTTTCAGGAATCTTATTATCGTCCTTAGGTATATTTTCTTTCTTCTGCTTAGTTTGCTCTGCATCAGTTTAAGTGTGTCTTTCCATGTTTGGTTCTGTTTCATTTTTCCAAGAAAGGAGGGAAGTGTTTGCAAGAAAATAGAAAAAGTGAGGAAAATTAATTTAACACCTGTCTCTTTGTGAAAGTCCTTGATAACTGATTAACTAATAGTAACTATTGGTCTTTTGTGTCACACAAGAGTTTCCAAAATACTTTACATATGTTACTTCATTTGATCTTCACAATAACTCTGTGAGGGAAGTATTACCAGCATTAACCTAGATTTGCAGATGACAAAACTGGTATTTAGAAAGATTCAATGATTTGCCCTCAGTTTCCCATCTAGTAAATGGCAAAGCAAACCTTCACACCAGTCTCATCTGTGGTTCCTAGAAATTGTAGTATGTGTAGCAGCCACACCCTAGTAAGACTGATTCAGTGGACAGGGCAAATCAAGTTGATGGTAACTTGGGTTCACAGGTCTCAAATCCACTGGTGAGCTGTGGGGGTAGGAGGTTTCTACTCCAGGCTTGTGAAGACTTCCCATGGTAGAATGGGAAGAATAATCTGTTCCAGTGGCCATGAAGGTGACTGAAGCAGACATTGTGGAGGATTTAGAGCTTAGTCACACATCAAAAACACCAAAGTCATCCACTGCATCCCAGGCCATCACCAGTCATTGACTTTTTTTTTGCCATTGGACTTTGATGACTCTGGAAGAGAGAGTAAGGCTGACGACTTTGTGCAACTCACTGAAATCTAATTCACACAAGAGTCAAGACATCACCCATGATGTCATTGGTCTTCAA
The DNA here is from genome assembly GCA_011680675.1 of Gymnobelideus leadbeateri. Lineage (NCBI taxonomy): Eukaryota > Metazoa > Chordata > Mammalia > Diprotodontia > Petauridae > Gymnobelideus > Gymnobelideus leadbeateri. Next base: position 918,985 of record WOXC01006861.1, read on the forward strand.
AAACAAAAGACTCAACACCAACAAATGGCAAAGGTAGGACTCAAACCCAGGGCTCTCCTGACTCACTTCTATGCCTTTTCCACCACCCAAAGGCTTCTCACAACTGAATAAGGCTTTACCTAAGATGGGAATCTTGCTGAACTGGGAAATGAAAGACCTGGGTTTTAATCCCAACTCTGATGCTAACTAGCTGGGCAATCTCACTGAGTAGGTCACTTCCTAGTTTAACTGGGTCCCAGGTTCTTCATCTATAAAATGAGGCAACTAAATGAGGTGCTCTCTAAGGGACCTACCAATTCTTAAACTCAGTAATTATCATGCCATAATGATTCCATATATGTATAGAGGGAAAAGAACAGGGCTAAATTCAGGGCAAATTGAAAAGAGAGAACAAAGAAACAAACTGCCCCAAAGGGAGATCTCTCTAATTCTCTGCAGGTAAATTGAGTGCTGCAGACAAAGGTGGAAACCATTTCCAAAGAAAAGAAATTTGACATGAAAGTCCTAACTTCAACCCACCAAATTCAGGAAATACAGTGTTAAGGTTGGAAATCTAGCCTGTCTCCCCAGCTTTAACTAAAGCATTTTTGTCTTTTTAATACAACAGTGCCAATTAAGGCCCGAGTGTCAGCAGATAGAGGTTTATAATGGAAAATGCTGACAGACTCTTAGCTCTAACCGTCTGAAGAGAGCTGCTTTAATAAGGTGTCTGAAAGCAGAGAATTTTTTAAGGTGGGAAAAGAGAGAAAAACTGCCAAACAGAAAGCTGATGTGCAGAAGGCATTGGAAGCACATTATAAGTTTCCCCTAGAATCCTAGACTAAAAGAAGGCTGGCATGAGTAATGTCCTAATGAAGGATGTTTCCAAATGATTTAGTCACTCCCATTTTTAAAAATTTCATTTCTTCTCCCTATTTCTACCTCAGCAGTGACTTTTCACACTCTCATTGACTCACTTTACCAATATTTGTATTAAGGAAGAAATGCCCACTTGCAGCATAAGGGGATAAACCGTTCTTTGAACAATGCAAATGTCTGCCCCTGCAAAACCAGCATTTTTGAAATGTTGCCACAACAAGACATTACTAAGATGTCTCCAGTACCAGACATAGGCCAAGCTGACAAATGAAGATACTTCTAGTAAGGGACCCTAGAATCAAGCACAAATATTTTGCTATCTATCTACAGGTGGCAATATATTTATCGTAAGAATTTTCTCTAAGAGATAGCAATTGGATTTATTGCCCTGGAATCCTTCTTTTTTTAATACTTTATGAAGCTGGGGGAAAGAGAGGTGAGGGAATGGGTCGGGTCCAGGAATGTAGTAGATAAGAAAAAGGAAAGTAATCCAAGGATGATAGTCGAGCTGGAAGAGGTCTTGGAGGCCCTCTACACCTTTCCCATTTTGTAGAACAGAGGATCTTAGATCTAGGGCAGGAAGGGACCTCACAGGTCACATAGTCCACCTGACTCAGTTTACAGATGAAGAAACTGAGTTCCAAGAAGGAACTCAGGCAAGTCACTTGTCCAAGTTCACAGATAGTAAATACTAATTTGAAAAAACAAAACACCATAAATACCTGAGACTCACAGGCAATTAAAAAATAAAGGGGTTCCCACACTACAAGAGACTGAAGTTAGCATTCCCCACCTCTCAAGATGAATTTGCCTTTTTGTGATTTCCTGTCCCTTACACCCCATGATGATTACTTTAAAAATAGCTGGCATGTATATAATGCTTTGAAGTTTGCAAAACATTTTATACCTTTTATCTCATTGGATCCTCACAATAACCTATAAGATGGGTGATATTATATTTCATAGATAAGGAAGCTGAGGCTGAGAGAGCCTGTGATTTTCCCAGGGTCACATATTTAGTATCTGAAGCGAAATTTGAACTGGAATCTGAATCCAAACCTATAATTCTATCCATTATGTCATTAGCTGCCTAACAACATTTCACCAGTATAAAAACATTCAGCAATAAGGAAAGAAAATGTAATACACACTGTGATCTTCCAGGATCTGCTAGGGTTGTCACATACACACACACACACACACACACACACACACACACACACACACACACACACACACACACACACATAGACAAACCTACAGACTATGGTTCTTTGAGTGAGAATCATATTAAATCCCATAGTGTACCAAACTTTCAATCAGAAGATCTGTGCCCAAGTTCTTAGGCTGCCATTAACTAACTATGTAGCCCTAGAAACGTCCCAACTTTTCTCATCCTCAGTTTTCTTGCCTGTAAAATGGGAATGAGAGGCAATATAGAGTCAGGAAGATCTAGTTTCAAATCTTGCTTCTTACACTTACTATGTGAACCTGGACAACTCATTTAACTTTTCAGGGCTAACCAGTCAACTCTCTAAGATTATAAATTGCAGGCAAGTTTCTGATCTGTATTAATAAAGGAGATTTCCACTTTCAGAGTTTTCCACATGGATGAAATCATGAAATCAGTTTCCTAACCCACCACACTCCCTTCCTTTTAAGGGAAAATGTTCCTTATACTTTCTTCCTCAAAAGATTACTGTCAGGAAAGTACTTTGTAAAGTAAAATGCAAGGTGCCATGTAAATATGATATATTATTAACAGAAGAGCCTGGTTTTTACCCAACAAAGAAGATCAAATTCAAACAAGTCTCCCCCTAAAGTCACCCTGAATTAATTATGAACCACCTACTTGAAATGAGCCAACTTATGGTAAAGGTGGTAATCCTGCTGAAAAGGAACAAAGCTATTGAATGACTTTAGAGAATACTCAGTGGGTTGGCTTCTTTCAATAAGAAAGAAGGAAATGATTTTATGAAAAAAGTTATCGTACCCAGCATAGAGCATTCAATGCATATGATTTGATCGTTTAATGAGGTAAAGAAACCTTTGCCTCAAGAAGGGTACTTCATCTTGCTGGGAGAGAAGCCTCATAGATAAAGCTTATAGGATCAAAACTTTCCTTACAAATTTTTAATATTATTTTACTTTATGATTTTTAACCCCCTGGATCATCAAACACTTTGGTACTTTCCAAAGTGCAACAAAAATCCACCTGATTTCTTTTCTAAACTGGAAAATAAGAAAAAAATGGCATCATGTACACCTGACCCTCTAGTGGACATGGTCCAAATATTTCTACCTGAATCTTCTTAGGGGAAAATGATTTGCTGGCTCCTCTGACAAAGGACACCAACCTCCCCACTCCCAGGCCCTGTTCTGTTTCCAAGCCCACAGCTAGAGAACAATTTTGATATCCTAGGCCTAGATAGTGCTAAGTATTCTCAGCAGCTGACTAGCCAACGGGGAAAGGGAGAGGCATAAGTGATTTATACTAAATTACACAGTGAGCCAGGGGCAGTGCCAGAAATAGGATCCAAATGTCACATTTCCCAGGCACATAGTCTACTTGTTATAGCCTACGGATATAGGGCTAAGGCACTTACTCTGAACAAATAATAAGCAAAAAAAAAAAAAATAGACTTCAGTAAGTATATTTGTAAATGCTGTCCTAAAAGGACTTTAGAAAATCCCATTTCATTGTTCACATAGGCCTAGTTTGAGGTGAAGGAATAGGAAAATCATATTTATTTGGTTGGATCAGTAATTACTGGATTAATTCACTTCCTATTAGTACCAAAAATTCAAGAAAATTTGGGGACAGATTGTGAAAAAACATTAAAAACTACAGTGAGAAGGTTACATTTTACCCTAGAAGCAATAGAAAACCACTAGAGTAGGAATGACAGAGTAAAATCTGTGCTTAAGGAGAATCATTTTCTCAACTATGGGGAGGATGGGTTAGAGTAGGAAGAGATGTGAGGGAAGGAGACCTACCTGGAGGCTACTACAAGGGTGTAAGTGGGTAGTGATGAGCATCTGAACTAAGGTTGTGGCTGTGTGCGGAGAAAGGAGGGGAGTATATGAGAAGTTCTGTGGAGACAAAAATGGCAGGATGGTTGAATATATGTGATGAGAGAAACTGAAAGTCATGGTGCTTAATGTGATGAGCACAAAACAATATACTAAAAAATGGAACAGACTACATCTAATTTAACAGGAAAGGACTGGCTACTGGGGTAAGTGTGACTTCTGAAGCAGTCATCTGTGTGCCATCAGAACATCAATTTGTGAAGACAAAATTAACACCAAACAAAAAGAGAGAATGAAGATGAGAAGATAAGGCATTCAAATACAATCGATCCAACCTAGTCTATTCAAAAATACTGTTGACCAATGAAAAATTGGAAGAGGATGAAGAAAATGAGGCTGACAAAGACAAGGGTTCAAGATCCCTTCTGGCACATATTATCTATGTGATCATGGGCAAGTCACTCGATCACTCAATGTTCAGGCAACTCTCTAAGACTATAAGTTCAAAACAATTACTGATCTGCACTGGTAGAAGGAATTTCCCTATCAGGAATTCCCTATATAGATTGAATCACTGGTAAAGGTTCTTTTTTTTTCTCTTAAGTAATTTAAGAAAGTCCAAAAAGCACAAAAGCTGTCTCATCCAGCACACTCTTGCTCTCTTCACAAGGCAAAGTCATGATAATTAAAGCAACAGTAGTTGAGAATTTAAATTTATTTGCACAATCTTATAGAGGAATAATTAAATATTATTATTAATTATATATAATAATATGTATATTATAATATATAACATGCTATTATGTAATATATTATAATATATAACAAATATTATTGTTAATTCTATATATTACATATATAATTATATATAATATAATTAAATAATTAAACACTAAGAGAAGTATTACTTCATAAAAGAGCAAAGAATGATGAAGGGAAAATAATAAATCTGTAGAAACCTGGGAATGAGACACACTAAACCAGATATTCCTGGAATATGTAAAGATGAAATTTGAAGGGCAGTGAACAAACAACAAATGCAGTAGATATGTCAACATTTATTTGACAAAGTATCAAAGGCGGCAGTAGAATCCAACATTTGTAGACCACGAGTTCCTTGAGAGCAAGGATTGATTTTGCCTTTCTTTGTATCTCTAATGCTTAGTATAGTGCCTGACACATAGTAGGCTGTTAATAAATGCTTGTTGATTTGATTTGACTCATATCTCAGTCTTCAATGTATAGTATGAAGAAGTAAAAAGGGTATCATAAATGCTGCATAAGAGCACACATAGAATGAAGAAACTCACAATTGAGGTGACCCAATTTTAAAAGCGATAAGAATTGATTCTCAAGATCTATAAAAGAGGAAAAAATATTAAATGCCTAGAAAAATCACAGAAATTTATTCCTGTTTTATTACCCCCAAAGGGTATCTTCAGGACAACAATAACTATTTTCTCATCTCTATAAATTCCCTGTGAAAATGATTTACACATATATCATGGGTCTCAGTCTCAATAATGGAAATAAGAGAAAGTAATAAATAATTTTCTATAGCAAACCACTTCATCACATTCACACAATTGACTGACAAGTACAGGAGACACAACAGCCCATTATATTTGTTCTTTGATTACTATTAAAAAATAGATTTTTACTCAGGTGGCTAAAATGAGATCTTACCAGCTTTTTTCCAATAAACTCTCTTCCATGTATATCTTAAGAACATACAAGGTCCCTCGAGAGATGCTCAGCAGAGATCACTTTATTCATCAACATCTGATTTTCATTCACCAAGTGAGACATATGCTTACTGAAGAAATTTGACATTGACATGGTGGACACCCAATTTGAAATCCAAATGGCAGGAGATAGTGAGGTCCTCCAGATGGCCCTGTTTGCAAATGGAACTGTGCAGATTACATAAAACTTCAGAATACTACAGAACCTTCTTAATGAGATACAAAACTCAATAGAGTTTATCCTAAGTATCTACACAGAAAAAATAAAGTGAGTGAAGAATCCTATTTTCAAAGCTATGATACACAGGTGGATAGACCCATTGAGTTTATTCATCCCTACATATATCTCT